>OY735206.1:56825983-56835983 GCA_963457665.1 Thysanoteuthis rhombus | reverse complement strand
GATTTTCTCTTTCTTTTTCTTTGCAGATAATTTGATATTCTAAGAGTCCCACAAAATGGCTTCCCCCACACCGTCCCAAAGTGATACAGGTACTAGCGGATCAACAGCTTCAGATAGCGAAATAAGTTTAGAGTCGTGCCCACCAGGGCTCAGCACAAAATGTCCAATCTGCCAGGAAACATATACTATGCCCCGCGTTCTCAACTGCTTTCACACATTTTGCCAGCCGTGTATTGAAAAGCAGCAGGAAAATCCAGAGAAGGTCATCTGCCCCGAATGCAACCACGAGACCTACTTGGGCTCGCTGGGGGCGTCGGGTTTAATGCAAGATTACGCCGTCAGTAACATCCTGGAGACGTCAGCCATAGACGCCAACGGTCTACACTGCACTGGTTGCAAGAGCAAAGACACCACAGCCGTCGCCAAGTGCTACGACTGTGCAAATTTTCTGTGCGCCAACTGTGTCATGGCGCACCAGTTCATGCATTGCTTCGAAGGACACCGCGTCCTGACCTTCACCGAGGTGCAAGGCGGTAAAGACGAACTGCAAAGCGAGAAACCCGTCGCTTGCCCCCGCCACAGACACGAGGTGATCAAGTTCTTCTGCAAGACATGCTCGGCCCCGATCTGCAAAGAATGCACGTTGTTCGAACATGGCCGAGGACACGAGTGCCACTTTATTTTGGACGTTAGCGACAAGCAGGTTGACATCCTCCGCCGCCTTTCAGACGATGCCAAAGCAAAGGCGTCCGACCTTCGTCAAGTAGCAAAGGGCATAGAACATATCAACAACAGGTGAGATATATATCACATTCTATAACATTTTATTTATAACGACGATTGTATTACATGTTTTTCTATCTCTATTCTACTAGGTAAACTCAAAGTAAATATTTGAATACCTCCCCTCACTCTGTCTTTGTCCGCCTCTGTTTCTGTGTGTGCATCTCTCTTTCTATCTATCCATCTCTCTCTCTCTCTCTCTCTCTCTCTCTCTCTCTCTCTCTATATATATATATATATATATATATATATATATATATATATATATATATGTCTGCAACCGAAGTATTGTTGGTGTTTGAGCCAGAATTATTCCGTCTTGTACAAAAAAATCATTTTTTGGAGATTAGTGCAAAGCATCGTTTCTCAAAACATGGTCTATTTTAACTAACACGTTCTTGTTGAACATATATATATATACATATATATATATATATATATATATATATATATATATATATATATATATATATATATGAGTACATTTAGATATATTTATGATCATACACAAATGTGCAATGAGTAAGTTACTCACATTGAGTCACCGTCACTAGAAGGTGTATTGTGAGGAGGAGAGAACGGTGTCTGTCCTAGGCAAATCACTATCCCATGACTACAAGACCTGTCCAGACATCAAGACCTTGATAATCCGAGAGAGCTCATCCAAAAATCTTTGAACAGTTCTTACATCCAGTAATTACTGACCTCGAATCACTGGCAATTGAACAGTGAAGGTTAAGTCTGAAAATGATATTCCTTCCTTGTGGCCTTTAATCGAAGGTATGGTTTAATGGCTACAGTGTCAATACATATGCACACACACATTGACACACTTATATATATTTAATTACGATGAGCTTGCAATAGTATACTCTGTTTACTTCTCTCTCTCTCTCTACACACACACACACACACACACACACACACACACATATATATATATATATATATATATGCACATGTGTGTGCATATACACATGATCACATACACATATGTATATATATTTGGGAGCAAGAGATGTACGGTACAAATTTGACCATGAATGATATTTTCTCTATATTATTATCCCTTCTCCATTGATTCTTAGGGCATGTGTACAAAGTACTTCCTACTGAGCAAAAAAATTGTTAATTCTTTTTATTTATTTATTTCATAGTTTCGGATATCTATAATGTATCTTAGCTTTTCTCTTTTACTTTTGGCCTTATTTTATTGAAAAAAAAAACATTATTTGTTTCGTTTGCATTTATTGTTCCCGATAATTTCTCTCCAAATATTCAACACGATTGTCGACCTAGGAACATACAAATCTGATCTCTTTCCATAATTACTCCTTTGCAGACTTCAGATCCAATATCAGAAAGCACAGGATGACATTACTGAAACCTACAACTTCTTCCGGGCAGTAATAGAAGAACGGAAACAGGAGGTGCAACGTGAATTGGATCAGGTATTTAACGGTAAGCAAATCGCCATAAGCACTCTGGCTCAGAAAATTCAAGAGAATATTGAACGCATTTACCAAGGATGCGATTTCATAGACAAACTCTTGAAACATGCCAGCTCTTCCGAAATCCTTCTCTTCAAGTCCTTCATAGAACAACGCTTCCAAAATGTCTTCAACTTTCAACCGGACGTTAACAACCAAAACTACTATGACATGGAATTCATTTCTAATTTTTCCGCTATTCAAGTTGGTATCCAAAACACGTTTGGTTACGTGCGACAAAGCAATGAATTCCAGCCCCAGACCACCCAGAAGCCCCAACCGATAGCTCGACCCGCAAACGGTCTGATTGTAGGCAATTCTCTTAATAACGGTCAGCTCTTTGATTCTTCTCCTCGTCAATTCTCTTCCACGAATAACTTTCAGTTCGGTAGTGGCACAGACAACAATATATACGAAAAATGGTCAAGTGGGCTGGACATATTCACAAACGGCATGGACATCTTCCCAACCAACACCGATCCGCTGTTGGATTTGACCTCAAAACTCATTAACACAGGCTTACACAACTCCAAGCAACAGATCAAGCGACAGAAAATGATTTACCACTGCAAGTTCGGCGAATTCGGGACACTCGATGGTCAGTTCACCGAGCCAAGTGGAGTAGCGGTCAACGCCCAGAACGACGTTATCGTGGCCGACACGAACAACCACCGCATTCAGATATTCGACAAAGATGGCCGCTTCAAGTTTCAATTCGGTGAATGTGGAAAGCGGGACGGCCAATTACTCTACCCAAACCGGGTGGCTGTTGTGCGATCATCCGGAGATATCATCGTAACGGAGCGGAGTCCGACACACCAGATACAAATTTATAATCAGTACGGTCAGTTTGTGAGGAAGTTCGGTGCAAATATCCTACAGCATCCACGAGGGGTGACTGTCGACAGTAAAGGCCGTATTGTAATTGTCGAATGTAAAGTCATGCGGGTGATCATCTTTGATCAGCTTGGAAATGTTCTGCATAAATTTGGCTGCTCGCAGCATTTGGAATTCCCGAACGGAGTTGTTGTGAATGATAAAGAGGAGATATTCATAAGTGACAACCGCGCACATTGCGTCAAGGTGTTCAACTATCAAGGTCTTTTCCTGCGGCAGATTGGTGGGGAAGGGGTAACCAATTATCCAATAGGCGTCGGCATCAATACAGCCGGCGAGGTGCTCATTGCCGATAACCACAATAATTTTAACTTGACCATTTTCACCCAGGATGGTCAGCTGGTCAACGCCCTGGAGAGCAAAGTGAAGCACGCCCAGTGCTTCGATGTCGCCCTTATGGACGACGGCTCTGTGGTGCTAGCCAGCAAAGACTACAGGGTCTATATCTACAGGTACGCTCCACATCATATACCCGCCCTGGGAATGTGAAAAGGGTCACCTTTCTGACAAAATAACCCCCATCCCACCCCACCGAAATTGAAGAAGAAAAAGAAGAAGAGAGAGAAATGTTAAGGATGACAGGGTGTACGTTTCCATTATCGTTTCACCTGTTGCTACTGGAAGTTTGGGGACAGACACGTGACTTGTCACTCAAACATTTGATTGGCTTGACGACGGAATGACAAATCGATTGACTGACACTTGGAGCGATTGACGAAAGGAATGGAGAACGAAGAGAAACGGCGGAATCGCAAAACAAAGTTGAAATAATAATTGCAAGAGAAAAATATGAGAGTAAAGCAGAGAGTGAAAGAGGGAGTAAGTTGATTGAGAGACATGAGCAAGAACCAAGTTGAAAGCTTTAATGGAAAGATATATACATATATATATATATATATATATATATATATATATATATATATATATATATATATATATATAAGGAGGATCAGTAATTTATTGATACGGAATCAATCAAACATGAATTCAGATTGGAAAAAAACTGATTGCAGTGCAACTGGAGATGGAGGTGATTTGTTGCTTATCTTTTCTCAGATATTAAAAAAATCATACACATGAGTATGCATATATATATATATGTGTGTGTGTGTGTGAATGCATATATTACATATACATGCATTCATATGTATGATTTAAGAGAACTGGTTTAATAAATACAGCAAACAAATATTGCAGAACTCCCATGGGTTAATTAGAACAATATTGGATCGAAAGAGATAGAAAATTAGCTTGTGTCGCTTTCAATGCATATAACTAAAGAATAATTGATTTTGTAGAAACAAAAGATGGAGTTTAAGCAAAAAGCCTACCCCACCCCATTGTAATTTAAAACAAACCAGATGATCACAGGAAAAGAAATACAAGATACAAGTTTATTTGAATCGCCCTGAACAAGGACTTTGCTGACCGTTGTCCGTTCCACCAAGTAAACTGGATAATGTGATCATTGGACGACTACAAACAAAAGGTGTTGTGAATGTGCTCATGACCTAGCACGCAATCTTAGTAAAAAATAATATAATTTTTTCACAGAATGAAGAACCTCCGATTAAACAGTTGATCAGAAATAAATAATTTTACTTTTTTTTTTAAACAAACAATTTCAACGGGCCAAATTGTTTCCAAATATGTTTTAGATCGCCTAAAAACGAAAAAAGAAAATGAACGTACGAGAAGAAAAGAAAAAAACGGTTGGAGATTGTGAATTCTTTTTTGTGCATTTTTATTTAAAAAAAAAAAAACAAACAAATCTTTTTTAATTTCCGCAACTGAAATATTCAAATGTTGTTATATGCATTTGTTTTGTTACTTGCAAGAATCTGAATAATGAGACGAACTCTGCAATATTAATGTATGGAAAGTTTCGAAAGGTACTGAACGCTAATATGTGCTGGGCTATTTATTTATCTATTTATTTACCTATCTTTCTTTTTGATTGAAAGATGTTAATATTTAAGTTCTTGGACTATTGGCTTGGTAAAACAAAGAGATGGAGAAGATATGATGGACTAATGAAACGTTTCACTTACGGAAGATGAAGGAGAAACAGGAAAACCAAAAAATGTTGTTAATGTCTACGATTTCTCTGTTGTCTGGAGATATATATCATAGTTGAACGTTGAAGTCAGTTGAAAAAAAAAATGAATTGAAATTTTCTTGCTTGGATATATTCTTTTACTTCCCGTCTTTCTCTCTTTCTCTCTCTCTCTATCTCTATCCATCCCTATCTCTTTATCTCTGTTTCTACACCAACAAATACGATAGAAAATAAAAAAAAAACAAAAATCAATAACAAAAATGAAACTTAAAACAGAAAATGAAATTACTTTTTATATTTTTGTTCGTGGATGAAATAAGTATATGCATAATATATACAAGCATTAACAATGGAAACATTAAATACTTTACAGTTCAGCGTCTCAATATGTGTAACTCACATACACACACACACATTCACGCACACACACTTATATATATATATATATATATATATATATATATATATATATATATATATATATATATATATATATATATGTATAAGGTGTGTGAAAAGATTCCCAGCGCTCTTTTCAGAAACTAGAGACTGAATACTTAGTTGAAGACCAGTTTTTAGCTGGAAACTCTTGCACACACCTAATATATGGCGTGTACGAAAAATGTTGATTCCGAAATATTGCAAACCAACGTACAGCCGTCAACTGAACTGGTTTTTCTCTTTATGAAAGTAATGTAAACTCAGCCAATTGCTGATAATTATGTGTTGTACAGTCCGTGGTTGTTACAAACGAAAAAAAAAAAAGAAGAAATGTGGTGAGTTCTTTGCTCTTGAAAACTCATTCTTACTTGTTCATTAGTCAAAAGCAATACACCGTTACGTGACAGTAGAAGTCAACAAAACGTTATTATGATAATAGCAACAATGGAGTGAAAAGAAAAAAAAACACAAAAAAACTAATGATGTATTGCTTGGCACTGCCACTCAAGTGAAATCATCCGACCCCCTCTCTTATCTACTACGAAGGAGCTATATTTCTTCGTATCTTAGGCTAGAGGAAGCGGGATATAGTATTTTTTTTTTCGATGTTAGCCTCTCACAGGATTTATGTGCGTCCAGTGTTTTTGAAGTTGTATTCCTTACTGTGTGCGCATGGACTCATTTATTGTGAAAAGTTTATTACAGATCAATTCTGCCCATGTAAAAAAAAACAAAAAACGGAGATTGAAATAAGTGACAGATTTTCTTATCACGAAATGAACTGATCAGTTGATAACTGAATTATCAATCGTCTCAAAGTCGATCGCTAATCTTTGATGACATCCGTGTACTTGTAAAATTCAACCATGCTCCAAAGATTCGTTAATTGTCTATGTTGGTTATTGTAATTTTTTGGACTTTTTAATGCTGCTGCTGCTGTTTCTTTAGCTCTTTGGAAACTACTGCATAGATTCCATATTTCAAATGGAATTTGAATTTGAACACAAAAACAAACCCAGATGGAGAGACAAACAAACAAAAAATGCTCAAAAACACATCCTAATAACATATTATCTTATACGAAATAGTTTTGAAGAAACTTGTTCCGAACCAGTTATATGTGTTGTGCAGTTATTGAAAACCTGGGAACTTTTTTTTGAGAGAGAAAAAAAAAACGGCTTAAATATGTACAGAAACACTAAAGAAAATAATGAAAACTAATAAAAAAAGAAAATTGAAAAAAAAAATTGAAAATGAAAACAAGAAAACGAACGTTTGTTTAACTGAAGTTGAACTCTACGATTCAACGACAGTGGTTTGGAGGAGATAAGCTGTGCCTAATTATACGCACAAAAGTGGATTGATTTCAGGATTCTTGTTGGATATTATTTCGCAAATAAATGAACCGAGTCTTATAACTTCAGCTGGATTAACAAAGCTTCTTTGGAAAGTAAAAAAAAAAAAATTATAATGAAGGAATAAGATCAAAAATAACAGTTCTCGAAAATTGTTATTGTTACTTACCCCATTCCCAAACACGAAGCACTGCCGTGAAGAGTTATTTCCCCTTTATATCTAACCTCCGAGGATTCGGATTTAATTTTTGATGTTTCTTGGCGTTCATCATCGTATTTTTCCTTTTGTATCTTAAAAGGGATATTTTTCTGCTGTCATTCAAAACATAATAATAATTAAAAAAAAAAAAAACGGTGATAGGCACAAGAAAGAGATTCAAAGACTCTGTTATTTCATTCAAATTATATTTCCCTCCCCTGCTTTTTTGAAATTTTAAACCATCTTAAATAACTTTTGCACCCGGAATGAAAATCCATCTCTCAAACCTGAGCCCTTTAATACTCGACACGAACCGAAGGAGTTCAGAATAAGTTAAACGAAGATTAACAAAGTTGATGCTCACTTACTATCAAACGAGATGAAGAAGAGGAAAAACTCAACATAAAGCTGTCGAGAGACGTGAAACAAATAACTGTGGAAGAACAATGACTGAGGCCCAGAGATGGTAGTTGAATTCCAGGAAGTTTTGACAGAACAAATATTCAGTAGTAACGATGCAAAACGAAGTGAGGATTAAAATATTCATGACATTGGTGATTAAGATGATGATGATGATCCAAAACGAGGAATATAACTACATTCCATCAATGTGTTTTATTGTACATTTGTGTGTGCATCTGTTTTCTTCTTTTCTTTATTCTTTAAAAAAAATAAGAACGTACCATTACCAGCGTCATCATTCTCACCAAAACGAAACGAACTAAACTATCAATTCAATTGGGTAGAAAAAAATTAGCGGAGAAAAGGAGAGAGAGAACAAAATAAAAAAATGAACCGGTTGAAAAAATCACAAAGAAAAGTTACTCATTTGATAAAAGCGGATAAAATTAACGTCGAAAGAATACACAGACTAATAAGTTTACGATATGAACGTGTTGTCAACATCTTTTCCTATCATTTTTGCCGTAATTGGTTCTTTAGAAAAGCATCCACTTTCTTCTGATTTACTCTGATAGAGGAAAACAAGCAAATCAGACAATAATTCATTCCTCATGAAACGCCTCCCCACACTCCCCAATCCCACATACACATATAGATAAGCAAACAAATAAACGAATGGTTTAAAATGACCAGAAGCTTATGAACATCAAATCCCTTCAAATACTATTGGTTTTGCCCGCGTGCCTATGAGATAACGTTTCTCAGGATAACGGATAATGTCCCCCGACGCCATATTGGGAAATCCACAGATAACGTAAACTTGATATGTTTTGCTGCTTTAGTTTTAACATCTCCATTTATTGCATCCCCTATATTTACAAACCAAAACAAATTCAATTGAGGACGAACGCTTTATTCTTCAAATAAATTTTTAAAAAAGAAAACGAAAATGAGAGAAAATCGAGATTTGAACATTTCTTCAAAAGGAGCGAGCCTGCCTACATCGTCGTACTTATGATAAAAAAAAGACACAAAAATTTTCTCCACGAAATATTTCTAGATGAGATCAAATTCTTTACTATTGTCTTGGACAAAAGGTGAAGAGTTTGAATCCAAGCTTAAGGGAAAAATAATTGGACATAAACTGAAAATATTTCCGAGCAAAACGAATTTCAAGAGGCACCAGTAAAGACATGGAAATGAGAGACTGAATCAAAATCTTGTTGGGATTATAGAACATTCTTAAAAATCAACATTGGCTTCAGTCATGATGTACCACACATCAGTTTGGTTTGTTATATTTCAGCCATTATTTCTTTCATTTTTTTTAATTGATTGTTCAAAGCAATGTTTGTTTGATTTCTTCTTTTTTTTTAATAATTGCACCTGACTGGGTTCTGGTATGATAGCTATGATGACACAGAAGTCATTGGGTATTCTATCCAGATTGTGGAAACTAGGGTTCATGAAAGAAGTACCCAAGAATCTTTCAGGAGACACAATAAAAAAAAATCCTGGGGAAACACTGGATGAGAAAGAAAAGAAAAAGAAAGAAGAAGACGAAGAAGAAGAAGGAAAAAGACGAAGAAGAAGAAAAAGAAGAAGAAGAAGAAGTAGGAGAAGAAGAAAGACAATTATTTCTTTTTTTTTGTCATGTTTTTTTAAGCTTCTAACATAATGAAGACTGGTTATTTATTGTCATGAAAAACCAAGAAAACAATAGCAACAGCTATTTATCTACCTATGAAAGTATTTATATAATTTATTTAATTTATATTTATGTCTGTACGTATCTAAGTATTATTATTTATTAATGTACTTTTTGCAGGATGTAAAATTACATTTTTCCAATCGCCCCGTTTGGGAATGTGTCAAGGTTTTTAAAAGGAAAATCATACAATGGAATCATTTTAACATTTTGTTTATCCCATACACCAGAATTTTATGTCTCCTCTGCTTGTGAGGATTTGGCAATTGTTTGCCTCATTAGAGGTTTCAATTTGACTGAAAAGAAGAGAAAAAAAGGACATTTTTTATACGGTATCTGCACATTTTCTCGTTAGTGAATTTTTTCGACCAATCACAAGTCTTGAAAAATGTCAATGCTTCGTTTTTTCATTATTATTATTATTATTATTATTATTATTATTATTATTATTATTATTATTATTATTTGTATTACTATTATTTGTATTATGTAAGTTTTTTTTATTTGTTTTTTACTTCCAAACGGATCTCAGTGTCAGAGAAATATGTCTTGCCTGTATATTTTGACTACATTTCTTTTTGTACTGGGTGGGATATTACTGATAATTACATAATACATACATACCAATCTGTACAACACTTTTTTGTAGCATGAATATCTGGAACA
>OY735206.1:56815983-56823483 GCA_963457665.1 Thysanoteuthis rhombus | reverse complement strand
CCATTTCTTCGCGATTCATTCTTCTCCCCTTGTTTTTTTTTCTGCACTAAATCCGTATTTTGCCACGCTTACCTGTTTTATCCCCATCCCCACCCTCAACACACCTTTTCTTACATTCTTCTGGAATATAATTATTATTCATAACAATGATAATGATAAATGCAAGTCTCGGAGAAATCGCACAAAGTATTTTCTCTTCAAATTAGGAATTTGATAAATAAATAAAAAAAGTGTTATTTTACAAATTCTGAAGAGAAGGTCATTACCGTGATGGCATATAAGACCTCCCCCCAACTTATTTCAGTAGTGAATATCAGGGGAAGAGAACGCATTTCCCTGATCTCCTCTCATATATCATCCATTTACATCGATTCCTTTACATTGTTTTAGACTCTAAACCGCTATCTGGCTACCTTTTTTCCCTCTTTTGGTAAGGCTTCCTTTCATTTTTTTCACATGGACGTCCATTCTGCTGGAACATAAGCCATTGTATCATATTCTTAAACAGGAGTTGTTTCAAAATTTTGCTATTTAGAAAAACTACTAGCAAGTTTGCGTGGATGAATTTTCTGTCAAATATGGATATGTATTTCTGGTATTTAATCGAAATCCCATTTTGGTAGCATGTGACACAGAGTTGTTCATTGATATGGGACCACACACACAGAGAAACTCGATGGCCAGGACTGTTTAAAATAATATAAGAAAACGTCGTTCCCATAGGCATCATAAAATAACCCTGGCCCTACCCATAATAGTACCAAGGAGAGGTGCAGCCCGAGGGAGGATATATATATTTCTACTGGGAGTTGAATGGAGATGCGTGATATCGTGACAATTATTTCCACGGTGACAGCAAATCGAGTTCGAATTTTAGCTGAAACTGATGATGTAGCTAAAAAGACGTTTGGAAAGCATGAATCCACCGCACCGTACACTGGATGCATTGACAGGATATCTTGTAACTAGCCCATTACTGTAACTGAAAGAGAAAAAAGTGGTTGAGTGAGCGCACTCTCTCATAACTATGTTACGTTCCCAGGTAGCAGCAGTTAAAAACGGTTACACCCCTAGTCGACCTTGACAAGGTCCAATCATCATATCAATCACGACAACAAGGAAGGCCAGATCAGGATAAACCCGACGCAAATTTGTCTATTGTCTTTTCTGTTCTTCTTCAAGTATAATTAGATCGGCAAATTCTAATGTGCGCTTTACATTCCTATTGGAAACGGAAATAACGCATGCTTCGGATCAACAAAACCCTGATCATGATGCCAGGAAAATCATCTCCTGGGAACATCATTCAATTTTCTGGCTTCTTGAAAGAGAAGCTCCCTCAACTACCAACAATTTATCTCATCCGACATGAACTTTCATATGGGTTTATTTTTGTCAATAAGAATGTTTGTACAGACACAGGTGGAGTGATTACACTTTAAACCTGCGAAACCGCTAAATAATGACAGGAAGTAAGGCTGCTCACGTTCAGTTAACAATTATGCACATGAGGGGATGCATCCGTTTCTCCTGGGGCTCAGTTACCTTATCAGATAGCTTTATAAAATCTCTTGGTAGGTTACGGCAGTTGACAATTGATGTGTGTGAACACTTAAAACCGTAGTCAACCTTGACGGGGACAATGAGCACCTCCTACCAGTATTTGCTTGATATTGTGCAATGCTTCCACACATAACGAACAAATATATATATATATATATATATATATATATATATATATATATATATATATATATATATATATATATATATGAGTGTGTGTGTGTGTACGTGTGTACGTGTGTGTACGTGTGTGTGTGCGTGTGTGTGTTCTTGAAATCCCCAAAACAGTTACATGGTAAACAACTGATGATCCCAACAAGAAACAATTCATTCATTGTACCATAATGAGAAAGTATACGTAAAATAGGGAAGAAAACACTGGAAAAAATTACACTTATTGCATTGACAGATATTGGGAAATAAGTGACTGAAGTGACACAAATTTACTATCGAAAAAGTTCTTTAATGTGTTGTGTTTTAAGCTGTTTATATATATATATATATATATATATATATATATATATATATATATATATATATATATATATATATTATATATATATATATATATATATATATATATATATATATGTAAGTATATATATAGGTATATGTTAATGCAAGAAAAGTGAACACAACAAGAATAGTATTTACAAACAGCAAGTATCAGTTGAACGGTGAAAATATGACGCCTTCCTTGAAGGAACTGTCGTCAACATCACCTGGAATTCGAAGAGAATGATGGGAACTAAGCATCTGGAATATCGTTTGTCACCTGCACGTCTTTGACTTGAATCAATTTCTATAAAAATTCCTTATATATTAATACGAGTGAATGAACTTTTCCTTCGTAATATTGTCATCTATTTGTCCAATCAAATTCTCTTTGCCTACAGTTTTATATTCTGTATCGTGGCATTGTGTAAATGTCAGTATTGCCTATACTTACTTGAACGAATTCAGAACTTCTCTGTCGTGTAACTGTGAATGTTTTTCGTACTAAGGCAAATCTAAAGATACTCACAACGGCTTCCCTAATTATACTGGCGGGTAATATATAGCTTAACTTCTTTACAGGAATTCTCTTTGCCTTTCGTTTTTTTACCTCACTCGAGATTTGCCTTCAAATCCCGGCCATTTTTTAGCTGCTGATTAAATGTTTAATTTATTAATATTATTTTTCTATTGCACGTTCAACGTTGTTTTCTATGGAAGATAGACACATAATACTGAGGACATTCTGGTAAAGGTTCGAAAACCAAGAACTGCAGACACTTTAATTCTTTAGTTTTATCTGCAAATAAGCAGTATGCTTAGTTCTTGTATAATTGGACACACAGAGACGCACTCACACCATAGGCGTACGAAAGAGGGGGCAGGGAGTGACTGACCCACTTCTCCCCAAAAATCGGCATAGCAGTGTGGCAAGTCGATGCTAATCTTGGCAGAACCGAACTAACCAAAAGGCTCACTCACCTCCATATATATATATATATATATATATATATATATATATATATATATATATATATATATATATATATATATATATATATATATAATTATAAATAGAAAAAGTACACGCTATTGTATATCTGTATATGAATATATTCATGCTCATAGGCACAAAAATATATATATATATATACATATACATATATATATATATATATATATATATATATATATATATATATGTGCTTATATATTTCACACATATACATATACGCGTTTATGCGTGTGCGTGCGTTTGTGTGTGCGTGTATGTGCGCGCGTGCGCGTGTGTGTGATTTTGCAAATAATTATGATGCGCCTCTGTTTATAATCAAATTATGTTATGTGCAATATTATCGAGTCCTTTATCCATATTTGATTGTTTTGTTTTTTTTTTTTTTCATTTTTGATTTTGTAACATATTTATATCTGGAAACATTTATTGAGCCTCCAGAGAATTAAATTCTTTATTATGTTATAGTATTATACGAATTACTCCAGGAAAACCTGGCATGCTGGAATTTTGCTGAATCATTTTTTATATCAATCCTAAAAACTGCTGAATTTAACTACATTCTCATATCAATATATATTTTTGACTATGGTCATGTCAATACTACTATGGTCATATATATATATATATATATATATATATATATATATATATATATATATATATATATATATATACGTATATGTATATGTATATATATATATATATATATATATTTGTGTGTGTATGTGTGTATTTATAAATATCTATGTATATATATGCACGTACATAAGTGTATATACATATATGAATATGTGTGTGTAAGGATATGTATTTATATATAAATATATATGGCTATAAGATGATTTTAGATGTATATGGATGTATATGTACACACACATTTACATGCAAATATTTATGTACACTAATGTATGCTTATTTACATATCTATAAAGGTGTACACAAACAAACAGACACATAGACAGAAACACCCCACACACTTATACATATATATATATACATACATATACATACATATATATATATATGTGTGTGTGTGTGTGTGTGTGTGTGTGTATGTGTGTGCATAAATATTCATAGATATGTTTAGGTAAGCATATATAAACAAATATACGGAAATTGGTTTATGGACGGTATATATATATATATATATATATATATATATATATATATATATATATATATGTTTATTGTTATTATTATTAATATGAATATTAATATTATTGATATTAATATTACCATCATGATTCCGTGGCACATGTATAACTAAAATGTAACTCCTGCTAATTTGTTCATATTCAAAAATATTCAAGTATTTCATGTCGGGTAAATGCCAATAATTAAGAAGTCTTTTAGAACACAGAAAAATCTGAATCAAAAGGCACTGATCCTCTACCAAGACTTCGACAAATATGAAGTTTTGAAAATACTTCATATCTTAAAAATACTTCATATCCTTCATTCTTCCAGAGGATATGTTTCTTTTTTTTTGTTTTTTTTTTTTCATTATTCGCAACACCTTTCAATTAGCAACCCTACACTCAAAGCCTTGACAACAAACAGCTTCATGAAACCGAAGCTGTAAAGCCAAACTCAATAGAAATCTTCTGGGTGATATAGACTATCATCGTTTGTTTCATTAAAAATGACATTTGGTTTTGGAGATTGAAAATTCTACTAGGCAGATAATACTCTGATTTAAGTAAACAGTTTTAACCATTTTGAGAAAACCGTGTCTTTAACTGAAGTCTAATGGAGAGTTAAATATGGCCTTGGTTCATGCACCTTCATTGTTGATATTATTATCATTATCCTTTTGTAATAAAAATCATTATTATTACTATCATCATTATTATTAATAATAATATCACCATCATTTAAACTTAACAGTTACTGCATTAAGTTTCTTGATGCATATATGTATACATATCCCGGTTTTAAGTGTAGCAGTGTACTATCCGTGAAGTTTTAAAAGTTACATTATATTTGACGGTTTCATTTAGACGAACTCTGTAAGGGAGTTACCACTGACTTTTTTATTGTATCGACGTGTGACCATAAGCTCAACTTGGCTGTTCCTAATTTTCAAAGACAATATCAAGAGCTACAAACACAATACACTCACTGAAATTATTTGGTGATTAATACAATAGAAAATCCCAATAATTGGCCTCAGCTCGTTGGTTCAATTCACCTGCATTTTTTCTTCTAAATCTCTGCGATTGGAAAACTAATTCATATATTGCACTAGATGGTCTTCACATTTCAACAGTTGGTGCGATTTAAGGTCAGTGTTAGAAAAGTCAAATCAATCAGGAGGTTTTATACCTTCCAAAACTTTAAAGTGGAGTAACTTACCCAATAAAAAGCCAACATGTCTCTTGGGATAATTTCTCGCTAAATCTAACCACAACTTTGAGTCTGATAAACCTAGCAACCTATCCATGTATATATATATATATATATACAAATGTGTATATACATATACATATATATATACATATATATATATATATGTATATGTATATATAGATATGTATATGTATATATATGTATATGTATATATATATATATGTATATAGATATGTATATGTATATGCATATGTGCATATATGAATATATACCTATATATACATATAAACGTATGATACGTAGTTATATATATACATACATATATATATATATACATATATATACATATATATATATATATATATATTTATATATGTACATATATATATATACACATTTTATGTAATCTTACTGACACATCATGTCATTTTTTATGTAATTATATCATCTATATCATCCTTTTTTTCTGTCATTGATTCTATCATAATGAAAAATCCGTTAAAAAATCGAAATATTTCTTTTGATAACTGAAAATATTTTTTCAACTATCAAGAAGGTAGTCGTGACACGTTTGATAACACAGTTCTTGAACGAGTCATGTTGCTACGAAGAAGGCTCATTTAATTTCAATTCAAGGCGTAGTATTTTAGCCATAGGCAAAATCCTGTACTTTCAAAAAATTACAATCCGAAAGTCTATTAATGTAATCTGCTATGGTAATGGCCATTATTTTTACGTTTTGAAAAATTAAACACAGAGATCATATCGAAATGTAAACCTTTTTTTTTAATAGGGAAAAAAGAGGAACAAACGCATTTTTGTTGCACGAAATCGAATTTTAAACTCAGTTAATCTGTTTCCATTTTATCAATCATGAATCGATTTAATCTGTTTTTGTTATCATTTATATTTTATGTGATAAGCATCTCAATCTAATTTTTGTTCTTTTTAAATAATTTTTAAAAAATATAAACAAAAAAAGATGAAATTAATATGAAACCTTGGAAAAAAGAAAAAAACTTCTCCGGTTTTTTTCTAACAATTTCCTATATTTTTTGTACAGTTTCCGCATGAAAAGAAGCAAAAAATAAAATGAAAAATAAAAAAAATCGTATATCAGATATGTTCATTTTTAAAAATTTTTGTTACTAATTTCAAATACTTTTTGGAAAAGTTATTTGAAATGGCCAACCTAAGTTTACTTCAAATTTTATGATATGAAACCCCCGTAAAATCATATTTTATATTTGAAAAAAAAAAAAACAACAAAAGAATGAAAAAACAGAAATAAGTAACATTTCGCAAGAATACAGTTCATTTTTTAATATATAATTCTAAGATGGAAACATTCGTGTGTTTCGTTTGTCAGCTGTCACATGTATCCGTATTTTTTGAAAAAAAAAATTAAAAAGAAAAAAATGAATTTGGAAACCTGTTTTTAACAATCCGCCAATTATGTCAGACTAAACTGGACGGCCATCTTTGCAAATGCATGTGCTATTGCTAATCGACCTTGCCGCGAGATTTCAAAACGGTACGTCTAGATTCAACACAATGATTCATAGTTATTGCAGTCAGATACAAATGCACGCTCAGACAAGCATGTAAGTACACAAGCAAAAAGGATGGGACACGACATTAGACTTTAACGTAAGAAGCCATAGTTCCAATCGTGGACAAGAAGCAAAGGGTACCTCTGTTGGTGCTTTTCATGGCAAATAGATTCGTGTAGAAAAAAGAAGCGTGGTTCATATTATTCGGTAGAAAGACATGTCCTTGTCTCAGACAAATTTTTCTTTGGGGAAAGTAAACGCATTGCCCATGAATCGAACGACAGATAGTTTGCTAAAATAGCTTTGTAGAAGACAGTTGGCTTTTTTTTTTCAAACACAAATATATCGTTACTAAAAAATGAGTATTAAAACTAAATTGAATTCGGTTGAACCAAAAACCAAAAACAAAAAACAGCCACCGAATGCTGTTATGAGAAATGAATAAAAGAAAATGCTTGGTGAAATTTGGAAAGAAAATTCCACCAACATCTATTAGTATCTAATTACGATATTCAAGATAAAAAC
>OY735206.1:56803483-56813483 GCA_963457665.1 Thysanoteuthis rhombus | reverse complement strand
TATTGATATATTAGTTGTGTGCTAAAGTTACTTGTGCTCTTTGAAAACTTGAGACTGAATATATAATTGAAAACCACAATATCCATGGAAACTTTTGCACGCAACTAAAATCAACTGGAAATACAATTGAGAAAAGGACAGAAATTCGACACGTATGTGTACATTTGTACCGTTTTCATTGATTTTTTTTAAATATTATGCGAAATCCAAACCTCTCATTAAAACAAAAATACAAGCATTATCACTTGAAAAGAGGAACTTTCCGACAAGAAAAAAAAATAGTTTAATTTCATAGTTTAAACTAAACAAGACGATACAACTGACAATGTTAAAAATGAAAAGGATGGTTTTGTTCTCTGGGTACGTTTTTCCGTACGTAGTCCGGTCAAGTTTAAATTAATCATAAAGTTGTCCTCAAGTAAGCATCTGCTCCTCGAAATAGGTTTGTTTCTCGTAAACATGGAAAGCCACACAAGTTGAAATTCATAACAATGTACATATATGCAAACACAGTCAAATATTAAGTCCTTCACCAAATTTTAAAATGAAATTGAGATGCAACTGGGAAAATAAGTTGAAATTTAAACAGGATAAAAAAATTCAAAGGTTCATGAATGACGTTGTGGCAAAGTTTATATTCAGTTTTTTTTTTCTTTTTTTTTTTTGTTTGTTTTCAGTCGTAATATCTTGAATATTCGAATAGTTTGCATGGACATTATTTGGTGCCCAAACCAAAAAGTAAAAAAAAAAAACAAAAAAACAAAACAAATCAAGATGAAGCTGAGAAATATGCGGAACAAAAGTAACATATCCATGAAAATTACAATCAGTTTTGAATGTCGTTCTTTTTAGTGTTTTTTTTTTTCCTAATGAGAATCAATCACACAGAAGTTTATTTGTAATCAAATGTATAGCCTTTTCTCCATTCAACAATCTGGCATTTTTTCACTGTCGCTTAATCTGGATTTTGCTTGATGTTTAAGCAAATACTTATGAATCAATAAATGAAGAATATAATCTATTCTTCTTTTTCTTTATTGCAATTATTGCTTGCTTGTACTGGGAAAGAAAACAATTGATGGGCTCCTTTTTCTTGCCTGCGCGTTGACCGTAGCACTATTTTTTAATGAAATTATTCGCACACCACGATAATCGTAGCATGCACTTTAGCCTAGCAAACTTTGTACGTAGTTGAAAACGAGAGTCGTGTTTTTAGCACCTTGGTAGATTTTTGCGTATATAGGCAAGGCCATACGCAGTAGTCATGAAAAGTAAATTTGATTGAACAATGTAATTAGAGATTTCTTGGTGTTCTCGTATTTTTGTAGAATCTGAGTTGCACGCGTGTAAGTTGTCATTTGACGTTTTTCTCTCTTTCCGTAGCATTCGTGTTTGAGTGTTGTACTTTGATCTCTCAAACTGAAATTAGTAATATCGTAGATGGTAGTATCAAATATAGCTGAAATGTAGAGAAAAATCACAGTAGCTGTAGAGCGCCATTCGTTGAACGTCATTAGTCAATAATTCTATCTGTTGTTCAGTAGATGTAGAAATGGGTTTAACTGTCGTTGCTGATGAAGTGTAGAGATTTTTATTCTTTTAACCAGTAAGACTCGTTTGGACTCGGTTTTTTGTTTGTTTGTTTTTGTATTTTCAGGTTTTTTTCTAAGAATCTATGTGGGATACTTTGGACGAGTCCTTTCCACGTTTCTATTTTTAAATCTTTATCGGTGAAGCATTTGAAATGAACGATCTTGATATCTACTCAACGTTGGCAACGACGATGAAAAGCCCATAATAGTGAACGTATTAGACGTACCAAGACGAGCGTTTATCTTGTGAAGTAGCCAAGACAACTAATTTTCTATATTATTTATCCAATGTGTCATTGTGGAATAATTTTTTTGTATAAAAATGACTAAAATAGTTATGAGGGAATTGAAATACTTAAATCTCTGCCGATGGAGAATATACACACACATAATACTTGCCAAATCAGTTATGATCACTTTTTGAGGCCCAAATTAAAAAAAAAATATGGTAAAATTATCTATTATTACTGTTATTAAATACAATGGAAAGTTTAAAAGTTTATATTTTATTAAAGTATGTTACATTGGGAGGAGACAATTTCCAATGTTTTTTTTTCCTTTTGTCGATGTTTGAGAAAAGTACAAGACAGAAGGAAGCAGTCCTTAGCAGAAAAATGAAGGAATAAATCAAACACAGTTGATGTGATGCCTTTACGAAAATTAATTTGAATTATTGATGATTTTTTATGTACACGTAATTTTGTTTATTTAATTATAAAAATGATCAAGGTATTCATTTGATGTGGCATTTGATTTGGTATATGTTGACATATAATGCATATATATATATATATATATATATATATATATATATATATATATATATATATATATATATATATATATATATGTATATATATATATATATATATATATATATATATATATATATATATATATATATATATATATATGAGTATGCATATGGATATGAAATATGTACATATATCTTTAATTATATACCATATATATAATATAAAACACAAATATATATATATATATATATATATATATATATATATATATATATATGTATGTATGTATAAATTCCCATAATTCGTGCGGTATTCGATGTTATCCCAATCAGCTGAAAATAGTGTACCCTTCGAATGGCAACTGTCCATAATCACTTTTTCAGTAACACAAAATCTACAAAAAAACATTTCTTACTTGATAGCGGGTTGGCCAAACATTTAATTGTGGGTGCTTGGCTACCGTAATAGTTTGAATCCAAAGAAACAAATGCAGCAGGATTCGCCTGTAGAGTACGTTTGGTCAAAGACCTGACAACTCAAACGTCGCTCAAGAGGTGTTCAGTTGGGAACCAGTCAGCCAAAGATGCATATCGTTGGGGAGAGCTGGTAAGATTTTATCTCATTGAACTAAGATCTTGTGTTTGATCTGATGCGCTTGAAACGTATGAGATACTTGCATTATGGCCCAGCACAAGGAATGAAACTCTGTATCTTCACCCGCACCAGCATCTGGAAAAGAGAGATGTGTAACCTACGAACTCAATGAATAAGATGAACGAAAAAAAAACAAAAAAACAAAACAAAAAAAAACAATTATTTGGATATATATATATATATATATATATATATATATATATATATATATATATATATATATATATATGATATTTCTCTTGAATATGGGTTTGATGCACTAAATTTTTTGTTGGTTATTGTTATGAATTTTTCACAAGAGTATCAAATGATGTTTGCCAAATAATAATAATGATATTAATAATAATAATGATAATAATTATCATCATCATCATCATTATCATAATAATAATGATAATAATAATGATAAACTTCAAATGTTTCCAAAAATGAGGGAAACGAACTCGAGAAAAATCCATGTATATAGGGTTTAAATTATCACTCGTTACTCTAAAGGACCAAATCATTTTAAACAGAGGGCCGAATCAGTAAATTCAATAATTTTCCCTTCTTTTAAATTTTATCTTGCATCTTCATTGCTTTTAGGCGACGCATCGCGAACTTGATGTGCGATCTTCCTTTGTTTGTCTTGGACTTGGTGATAGAAATAAATGGGGAATTGGTTTGTTTTTTTTCTTCTTCATGACAATTGATACTACTAATTATCAATTCGTTGGAGCCAGGGATAAATCTATCCCACTACCTTGTACTTTATGGTTTCGTATCATAGTTACGAGAGTTTTAGAAAAGTATTGAATGGTATTGCAGATTCAAAAGTTCCAGAAATATGAAAGTGTGAAGAGCAGACGGAAGTATGAACGAGAGAGATTGTGAAACAAAGGAAGAAAAAGAGGAAGGGAATGAAGAAAGAGGGTGTGTATGTGTGTGAGGGAGAGGGAGATAGATAATTAGCTGATAGGCAGCAACAAGCAACTAAAGAATTGAAAAGAGAGAATGAGTTCAAGCCCCAGAATGGCGGAAGCATCGAGTGACAGCAAAAATGACAAAAAAGAATTCAGTTCGAAAACGTCGACATCAATTTAATCAGAATTCAGTACACCATTAAAAACTCTTTAAAACCTAGTATTTATAGTCTCTGTATTACCAGTAGTGTATAACATCTTTAGGTGATCTGAATAATTTTTGTTAAAACGGACTGTACACCCCAAATCAATAAAAACGGCACAAATATAATTTCAATATGAACTGAATGAAGTAATGATATAAGATTCTCCGAGACATTTTAATAACTATAGAACAATTTGCATGCGGATAGATTTTGACACGTTTTTTTCTCAAATTTAACTTACCAGGACAGGTATTATTTCAATGCAAAAGAAACATAAAGACAGACCGGTATTACACTTGCCGAAGTCACTTTTAGTCTCTTTCTGTACACACACGCACACACACACATGTTCGCTGGTACACACACATATATAATATATTTATGTGGGTGCTATATGATCATTGGTATACTAAATAAAGAATGCGTACAAGGTTGATCTGGTGTTCAAATAAATCCGAGATTAAACAAATGTTGAGAAAGCAAGAGGATATTGATAGGGAGAACAAGTAAAGCAGAAAGTGGAAAATCAAATGATAATCAAAGGAATTCATGAGAATTTGTTCAAAAGAAGCAAAAAGATGGAATATTCTTTCACGAGTTCTTTATTTCCTTTTTTGTTTCACCATAGAACTTCATTTGCTTGAGCAGCACATCTAAAACTTCGTCTGGAATTCTTTGTTGCTCTCACAGTAAGATTCTAAAAGAATGATAAATTGAATAATAATTGCGCCTATCTAACACTCATACACACGTACACAAAATTATATATAAATTATATATAAATACAAAGATATCAATTAAAAAAAAAATGGTTGTGTCATCATCAGTTATAATGAGGAAGTTACTGATATAATCACCATTACTATGAACAATATCAGAGCAATCATAATAACCATTATCATCATCATTGTCAATACGATTAAAACTTACTGTAAACAATCATCATAATTCTATCGTCACCAGCAGCACCAACAATAATAGATAATAGTAATAATAATCATCATCACCATTGATGCTTCTGTTAATCACTTTCGGTTTTCATCCTCCCTACCATCCCCACCATCACCACCATTAGTATCATTACCGTCGTGATAATGAAGAAACATTATTATCAGTCATGACTAAGCTAGCAGAGCACCACCATCGTCATCATCATCATCATCATCATCATCATCATTAAACTATTATTTACATTATAAATTGTCTATCATTATTATTATCATCATCATCATCATCATCATTATTATTATTATTATGATTATCATTATTATTATTATTATTAATGATTTCAACTGCACGAATGATCGCCTTCTGTAGAGTGATGACTTTATACATGCGATAGCTTCATCAATATATTTAACAAGATATCTTCCGTGCACATCCAGAAACGTTTCAATTATAAGATGAACGCGTCCAGTAGCTCGTTACACTGCACGAACTAGTCGAGAGATAGATAGAAGGCAAAATGCAATGCATACACAGCAACATAGACAGACGCACAGATAGTGGGAAAGATAGACACAAATTAGATAGATAGATTGATGAATTAAACTCTATTACTAACATTGAAAAACGTTCGTTGTCAGATTCGAAAGTTATATATAGTTCATCTGTAGTGATAATAATTATCAGTTTGCCATGAAAGATTGATCTGTCTTGAATTTTTCCCTTTGTCAAAGCAACCTATGTCTATTCCTATGTCAACACTATTTTCATTTATTAAAATGTAGCGTCATGTGTCTTTGCAAAGATTGAACCCAAAATGATTTTTTACGAAACGAAAAGAATTGTTGTCCATTGTGTTGTGGCTTTGATTTGATATATATCTTTAAATCCCAACCATTAAACTAGAAGTGTCGAACTGATTCATCACTTGACGACAGTTAAAATATGTAATTTGGAAAAGCCTCTATTTGAGAGGGAAAATTTGGACATAACCACTCATTGCTTTTTATGATATTGAAGTAATTTGGTAACAATATGTACGCCAGGGGGGGTTATATTTGGGTAGTTATCGATAGAGATTTAGGAATAGATTGATAGATATATATTGATAGATAAATATGATTAGTAGATAGATTGATCATTATAGAAATATATGAAGTGATCTGTTCGTAGATAGGGAGTGGTCTGTAAATATATATGTATTGGTTACTCTCATTCTCTCACTACATTGATAGATAGATAGATAGAAGGTAACATTGGTAACAAATAAAGATATCAAAACTAATACGTTTTGATTGTTATATAACGACTAATCAGATTCTTCATGTGTTAGAGCTATCTATTCAGAAGTATATCTGTTAGAATAACTGAAAAATTATAACAAGATGTTCGTATATTTTGCTTTATTTTTTATAAAATATTTAGCTGACCTTGTACAGAGGTACATTCAAACGCTGGTTATATGTTGTCAAGCATAGCTTTCATGACAACAGCCCCAAAGTTTGAATCCCCCAATATATGACCGTCATAGTTGCTAGTACCGACTGGATGAATCTGAATACATCTCCCTCATCCTGATTTGATACATTCACTAAGCGAGAAACATACTTTTCATCATCAATAGCGCTTCTCGTTGTCAAGAAAAACTCTTCAATGTCTTTGATGGCTACAAGGCCGAATCCTTGAAAGGCATATCCTTCTTGACATAATACATGGGAATCTACCAAGTAAATACATTCGTACTCTAATCCATTTGGTGCGTACTTCTATGCAAGGTTTTTAGCTTATATTTGAATTTGATAAGTTTCCAATTCAAAGAAATGCGGGCGATTTTACAAGAAAATATTTTGAAAAAATATCAATAAAAAAAGAACTGGTCATCAGATGAAACGCACTTAAAATAATGCGTATTCATTTCCAGCTGTTTGTTTTCCGTATTGTTTTTGCTGTTGTGCAAAATTCTGAAATATTGTCAGCTTCCCTGTGTGCGAAAATGTTCTATGATACTTGTTAATGTTTTATCTTTATTTATGTCTATTTTTGTCGTCAATATATATTTTTTTAATTATCATATTATATTGTAATGTCAGGATTTTGTTGTTAGTAAATCCTGCTTTCGATTTTATTTCACTGCAGATGATATAGAAGACATCATACAAAAATAAAGCAGTATTCCTTCTGTCGTTGCGTTCCTTTGACGAATGATTTCAAAATGTCAGATATGACAGATTAGAGCGAATAGAAAATAAGTTGATAAGTATACATAATATTAAACAGGGTTTCGTTTTTTTTTTTTCTTTCCTTCTTTATCTCAACATCAACGTAAGACGCATTTAATCATATGGGACAAGGAATATAAAAAAGATTTCACTTTGAACCAGTGAAACGTTGGAGACGAATATGAAAATATTAGTTTAGAGTTTGGTAGTTGGAGTAGTTGCTAATTGTCCCATCCAGTACAAGTTATCAGTGTACGAGCACAGGTGGAAATCTACGGTTTTGTATTTTGATGCTTTAGTAGGCACTCATTCTATTTGAAAGATAGTCAATATTCCTCATTCTCTCTCTATATATATACATACATACATACATACATATATATATATATATATATATATATATATATATATATATATATATATATATATATATATATATATATATATATATAGATAGATAGATAGATATATAGATATATATATATATAGAGAGAAAGAGAGTGAGAAAGAAAGATAGAGAGGGCGAGAAAGAGAGATTTATATGCACTCACACATATAAACGTTTGGTGAGTCTCGAACTCATTTTTCATCAGGGAACCTGTCCTAACACGGCAGCTGCCTTCCCGATTAGGCTAGGAGCAGTCATTCAAATCTAAGCACATAGTCATTCCTCATCATCCCTGTCCGCATGATACATCGACATTATTCATACATTAGTAGCATTAGTAGTTGTAAAACTATTTTTGAATTTCTTGGAGCAATATCAGTTATTAATTTCTCGACTAGTCTTTCTTTCATCTCAATTTCAGCTGCATTTTTGCTGTTTTACCGATTAGGTCATGGGGCCTTACGGTTGCAGTCATTCGAATCCAATCATATAGTCATCCCTCATCTACCCCGACTGCCTGATACGTTAAACAATTTTATCAACGCCTGCCTCGATGTCTAATAGATTTATTGATCTACTTCTATTTTTAAAGATTAAGTTGTCACGAAATCATTCACATTTAAGCTTTTGCACATCCCGGTCATTTGAAAGAAAAAGAGAAGACTTTTAATTTTATGAAGATATTTTTGTTGTTGCACACATATAACCTACACTCAAGAGGCTCACATTAATCCAAAATATCCCATAATATTATGTTGAATGAAGTGTTAGTTTGTAGTGTGGGGTGTTAATTAAGTACGTATGAAACGTCTGAGGTTTTTTATTTTTATTCTATTTTTTTTTATACCTCAAATTGACATCCGTCAGTGGTATACGTGATAACCCATGTTGGGTGGATGCGTAATGATTCAGGAGCCGTGAGATGTATAGAGAAAGAGAAGAATGTAAAGATAGAATGAGAAAGTGAAAGAGAAAGAGAGAAAGAAAGCAGAGGGTTCTATGGAGTTTATTTTCCCACAACGATTTCACAGATCCGAAGTGTTTTACTTGAAACCGATCAGATGAATCGCAATCGATATGTTCATTATTACATTCCTACCATGATTTCTACGTTTAAAACCAATTCTCATCAGGTTCGAAATCATCATTTTAAGCTACTTCATGATCATCAAGCACTTAATGATTATAATTTTGTTATCCATATTATTATTATTATTATTATTATTATTATTATTATTATTATTATTATTATTATTATTATCACTTAAAAAATAACAATGACAGCCCAACAAGAAATATCAATAAGCATCAATTATCTTGCTTGTAGACGGCATTTTTTTTTATTTCTCAATCCATCCCCCTACAATTTCAATGGGAAAATATTGTTTTTTTATGCATATTGTTAAATATATTTGCTAGTCAATATTCTTCAAATACGTTTTGTAAATTCTAAAAATCACAAAATATTCCTCCAAATAATTGCAATTTCCTGCTATTTTATACGTGCAATTATATATATATATATATATATATATATATATATATATATATATATATATGTATATATATATATATATATATATATATATATATATATATATATATATATATATATATATATATATAACAAAGGGTTGACAGGTTAATTTTTTTTTTCACAGCATGTTCGTCTTATGTGGAAAAACTTTCCGCTGCGCCGTTGTTTTATGACTAAATTTGAACAGGAGAAATTTTATAAAGAGAATACTTGCAACTGGATGGCTATTGTAGCATTGTTTATGCTGCATAGAGAGATATTTCAGCACACACACTCATTTATTTATCTATCTATCTATCTGTCTGTCTGTCTGTCTCTCTCTCTGTCTGTCTCTCTCTCTGTCTGTCTCTCTCTCTCTCTCTATATATATATATATATATATATATATATATGTATATATATATATATATATGAATGCCTGGCTCAGCTTCACAAAAATTATTTTGGAGAGGTATAACCGCAGTAGTAGGATCATAGACGGTTTGGTCTGAGTGCGGAATAACCCTCCAGCCCGAACATTGTAGCTTTAAGGAGGAGTCAGCTTGTCTATGGCCAATTCCATCCCTTAAACCATGGGTTTATATCGTATGGTCCACCGAGATAGCATGGATAGGAGGAGGAGTCCAAGGTCGTAGGTTTGACAGGAGTGCATGTTATTTTAACGTTCCTAATCGGTCTTCATCGTGAAGTAAATTTTCTTATGCTTGTCATGTCTCTGAAATGACGGACAAGTACACTTAAATCTGCACTTTTTCATGGAAAGGTCAGAGCTAGGCATGCCTTTTATTGCACACGCAAATAC
>OY735206.1:56748483-56795983 GCA_963457665.1 Thysanoteuthis rhombus | reverse complement strand
ATATCTTAAGTAGAAACAAAAAAGTTCACTATTTTCTTTGCCTCATAATAGAATCATAATATCTTGTGGGTAACTCAGTAATAAAAAAGAATTGAAAATCTTTAAAAAAAATCTATTTATTTGTTCATTTTTAATTTGTTGGAATTATTAACGGGCAGACTTGAAAATAAAGTTTAATGTTGAAAACCTATTTCAAAATCAACAGTGTTCGCGGCGCTTGATCAACCAAGAAGAAAAAAAGAAAAGAAAAAAAGATGACTTAACACGATCACCGCTTGGATAGCGTAACATACTCTGCGCAACAACAATTGCTCTTCCTCTGCTGAGCCCAGCAAGGCAGAAAATGAGCCAAGCGCGTTGCCATAGCTATTTATATTGCCTTAAATAAAAACCGTGGAATGGACGCACATGTATATCAGAGGCAATATGCAATATGCCGCAAGACACATATGTGCGTCGTGTGGCAGTGAATGTGTTAAAGGAAATCTCGACTCATTTTCGCTGTTGCTGCTACCAGAAAATTTTCTCTGCATTACTCTTCCTCTCTCATTTTAAATGTTGAACAAATGACTAAATATTTCCAAAAATACCACTTCGTCTTCCCATGTACACGTACCAATAATGCCTACATTCAGACAATTTCATACTTATGTTGGGCGCCTCGCATGGTATAGTGGTCTGTTATAACCTAATCTCGCAGATCATTATTTCTGTAGTGCGTTAGCTCCTCAGTGTGGCCCTGGTGCCAGACTAAGCTAAGCTTAGTAAATAACCATACATACTTGCCTATACTGGGTATCTGTCTGTTCGCATCTGTTTGTTTGTTTGTTTTTTCAATGAATTATCTGAACCCCCAAATTCGTCAATCAAATTAAGTAATCTCACCATTAAGAAAGAAAGAAAAATACGTTGATTTCACACCAGGATTATAATAACAAATCCCCTTTTTCACAGCAGTCAGTTTAAATTCATCAGGAATGGATTTCCACATGGATTTGATCATTTTGTAAAGTCGTTACTCCATCGATGTAATTTTGAGCGTATTAAAGAATATATCTTTTAATATATGACGACAATCTTCTTGGCACATTTGTGAAATTCCAAATATTTTATCCAAAGCTATCAAAATGCTGAGCGACTTCCAAATCGTACGCAGACATTTCATTTTATCGTTTCTCGGCCTGTACACCTCTTCCACGCACCATAATCTCCAACCTTTCCCCTACTTCTAATGGTTCCTAATTGTTTTATATCTTTATATCTCTATCTCTGTCTATTTGTGGATGTATATAGATATATTCACTATCTAATTGTTACTGCATATGTTGCTATAGCTCGTCATGATCATTGTTATTTCTTTATCAACCCGGTAGAACAGCATCTGTGTTGGAGTCCTTGCAACGGAGAAACATATACAAAGAAACCCTTGAATATAACACAATAGTCATTATTAAAGAAAAAATCTCTCCCTACACATCTGAAGACGAACTGCTTTAGTTTCTACGTCATTCAGAGATTGTTTCCTTTCGTCTTCAAACCAAACTCAAATGTCACACTGAAACGTCACACAAAAAGACTAATCACATACATACATACATATTTAAAGATGCATAACACATGCATTTTAAAACAAAACCCGTAACTTTATATATTCATGCACGTATAGAACTAGATAAATAATATCTGTTCATGCCTCAAGTTTCACACTAATGATCCATTTTGCCCCACAATTCTTTCCTTTCATTCTGTATTTCCCTCCATTCATATATCATTTTCCGACCGTCTCATATATAGATAAACGTTCTCACAGACATTCATACATAGATTGACCACATATTTACTCATATACAAACACAAACACACTTATTTACATGAGTGTATGCTATCTTTGCTATAATTCTACACAGTAATACTGGTGCAGTGTCACCAAATTTAATGTTTGTTTGTTTTTTTTTATGGCAGAATACATGTGGTGTGAAGTCTATTGTTTAGTATCTAGAGACAGCGTAAAACTCAGAAAGAATGTCAATATTGCATCTTTTGATCTGCCAAAAATGTTGTTCTAAGTTCCTCATTACATTAAATATTGTAAAGTGGTCCGGTTGCTGTGAAAACAGAGCCGATATTTTTAAACATATATATATATATATATATATATATATATATATATATATATATATATATATATATATATATATATATATATATATATATATAATATTACTAACATACACGATACATACAAATACACTTTTATATACATATATGTGCAAGTGCATAGACCATTGCTTATAGGCTGACATTTTGAGTAACGTAGACTCTCTGATTCAAATGTTCTTTTACTGTCGGTGTAGATAGGGGCCAAAGAGTTGGTCTCTCTCAAATTGGAACGGTAACGATCACTTCTGTGAAATCTCCATTAAGTTTATTTGTCATCTTGTGACAACTGTAATAGTCAAGCAGAGGACGAATCCAAAAAAATTGACCTTTTATCAGGTGAATCACTAGTTCAGAACTAGATTTCGGGAAAAATGATGCCTCCATAGGTATATATATATATATATATATATATATATATATATATATATATATATATATTTATATAAATATATAAGCATATATGTGAGTGTGTGCGTGTGTTTGTGTTTGTATGCAAACAAACAGGCTAGGTACATAAATGATATATAAAAAACAAAAATTTCTCTTTCCCATTCCATGAATTTCTCGGTAATAATTAATCATTCAAATCATATCACAAGTCACATACTGCATTTGAGTTTTCAAAAACATAGATATCATTATTCTTAAATACCAAAATATACTGAAACGCATACAGAAGAAATGATATGCCCAATTCTATTCTATAGCTGTTTTCTTCCTAAAAAATTATGACACGAATGAGAAGGTTTTCCAAGATTCAAAAATGGTATATATATATATATATATATATATATATATATATATATATATATATATATATATATATATATATATATATATATATAACAGAATAAAATAAAAACAGCAGAGGACTGAAAAACCTTCAAATGGCTTTATGGTTGTTCTAAGTCGGAGAACAAAGGTCTGTTGTATTATCTTCTTTGAACAAAAAACAAAAAAAAAAGACAAATTGCTCTGATTTAACGGTTACATATTCAATGTTAAACTAATATTGTTGTTTTATCCTTTAAGTTTTATCTTCTATTATCTACAATTTTAAGTTTGAGTTTATCCTGATTACGAAATATATGTATGCGGTCATAACTAAATATTTACGCGTATGAGTATTTTTTTTTATTTTTCCTCCATGTGTTTACAACCATCAATCATTTCATGATTCTGATGGAGCCATTTAAGGCTACCCGGAGAATAAAATACATAGACATATGAGGTCCCGAATGCTATAAGAGCTCCAGATGATGATATCTGAATCCTTGATGTATTTTCTATAAAACACATACTTATATATATATATATATATATATATATATATATATATATATATATATATATATATATATATATATATATATATATATATATATATATATATATATATATATATATGGTTGTACTCATAAGTATTTATAAGCATACATTTTACTGTTTTCAGGAATACAGAACCAAGCCTTCTGTCATTAAATGTTTTATTGTTTTAAAGTTTCTGTTTTAAATCTTGTGTTCCTTTGAAGGTATAAAGCAATGTTTTTCAAGCTTTTTCCTTCTTTGCTTTTTTTGCTTTTTATCTGGCAATTTTATCATGTTTTTTGTACTTTTGTATAAAGTGTTTCTTACTTTTTGTTTTGAGAAACACTGAACATTGTGAAAATATTTTTTTTTTAAATTTTTCTAAATAATAAAACAAAAAAAATTGGAAGAATGAACATGAGAAGAAATTAAACGATAGAAAACAAAATCTAGAGATGGGTGCAGTTTTTATTCTCCTGTTTCAAAAATCATTGATGAATACACTATTGCAGAGAATTTCTCAAAGAAATATTCTATATACAAAGGACTTTTTGTTAACATAATTGATTGCAAAATGGTATTAACGATGTAACATTATTCAAGTGTTTAGAAAACTTGTTCACACAGCCAAGGGGAGAGTAGAATAACGCTTATGCTGTTAAAATAAAAGTTTATGTAAGTGAAATATATGACTTCCCTCAAGTCTGGCCAAAGCAAACTCATCTTTTGGGCTATCCTTACCGGCTTTGAAACCTAATAATTAGAAAAAAAACAAAAAAAAAACAACAACAAAATAACAAAAAAAAACCCAAAAAACGATAAAGGCTACCAAAAATTGTCATGAGTCTCTTCTGGTACCCATCATTTGGCGTCTCCTTGTCAAAGAAGCATTTCCAGCGTTTGTGGTGCTTAGAAAGTTACACAAATCTGTCATTCATTGGGTGGGGGCTTGATATGTCTTGGTATTGTAGATCGAATTCAGAATGGTCTAAATACTCTTAATGGCTGTCATATCGTAAGCGATTCTCCCCAGAACCCTGCAATACAGAGTTTTTATGCATTTGTAAGAAGCACAGAAGAGATCAGTCCCCCAAATAGCAAAGCGATGATTTTGAAGCGGCTGGGTGTAGATGAAGTCATGTACAAATGATTTATAGATATGCATACAGATGATTCTCGTAAGGTAATTATGCGTTTTGTCCTTAAATAATCCCTTGATTTAATTTCACTAGGCTTTTTAGCAAATTTGATAAAAAAACAAAACAAAACAAAATAACATGAAGCCACCCTCTTGCACGAAGCCTTTTCTAGAAAGGGCTAAAAGCAGAGCCTTCTTCACTTCTGCAGGAGGATATTTTTAATTTTGAATAATTTCCCCTTTAATAATATCACCAAGTGTTTTCATCATGATAAATCTATTTTAAAGATACCAATGGCGTAACTAGCTTAATGTAATTCATGTTCTAAGTATACGTAATTCAATATTGTTCTATGTTTCCATGTGCCGTAGATACATAAATATTAATGTCTTCCTGTATTTACTCAACTTTCTGTTATTCGAACATGAAAATCATTGCCTATTCATGGGTTATTAAATAATGTATGATATTCTTCTGTCAGTGGCTTTTCACTTCGCGTATAAAGTTGACGCGCGCCAGATCAAACCTTCAGTTATCAAAGGAGCCTAGCCTTTGATCTATAATCGAAATCATGTACCTATACCCACGTGTCTGACAACGAAGAGGCAAAATTTACAAATGACTCAGACCATAAATCTTTGATAGAAATCGGTTGTATCAATATCATCGTGAATGAATTTTATCAAATGAACCATTGTCAACAATAAGATTTTTTTTTTCATTAGAACCCAACACTTAAAACAACTCACGTTTAGGATGATATACATAGGGTAGACAATGCACATGAAGGAATAGTTAAACAAAAGAACCATCAACGACTTACTTCTTAACATTAAATAACGTTCGGTACGTAGAGTTTATTACGGTGAAGTTTGATATGGACACAGTTAGGCTTACCTTATTCCTAATCCATATAATCGAAAGCATAACGCTATCCCTAATCGAATCAACAAATAGTCCCCAATCTCACTGCGCCAGATTTAACAGAGAACTAACGGGAAATACCTATAATGTGATTTTTGTGTTGTGACGAAGAGCAAATATAAACTGACAAAAAAAAAAAAAAACAAGATCAAAACAATGCATGAAAAGAAAAATGGCTGCCATTTGCAAGTTCTGTTTGTTTTCCATAAATAGCTGAATATTCTTGAACTCTGGCATTCTTCAAAAACTGTTTCTCTTTTGTGGTAATATTTTAAAGGGCCATCTACTAAAGCAAAAACACCAGACAGTGCTGTAGTGAGAGGAAAAAAAAACTTTCCGAATAAATTGTCAGCAGCTGATATCCAAGCATGATTAACTGACTTGAAAAAAAGAAATAATCTTATATCAAACATTTTGTATTCAACAAAACATCGCATCATTTCTTGCACTAAATATTTTAGATTAAAAAAAAAAACAAAAGTAAAAAAACAATAACGTACGTCTGTAATACACTTCAGTCTTCGGACCGCTTTGCTTTTCATATCTATCTATCTATCTATCAATCTACCTATCGTTCAGTTGCTGATAATAGTTGCATATTTACCTGAAGCGCCTGTAAAAGCAGAATATTTGAATGCTAGGTGGGCATACGAGCAGGACATGACATCCCCTTTTGAGAGATTGAAAAATGCAATTTTCCCACCTTCCATAGCAGTCAGTGCAAACGTGTACTTCTCAGATCTGCCATATATATATATATATATATATATATATATATATATATATATATATATATATATATATATATATATATATATATATATATATACACGGGAAAAATTAATGCATTCTTTAGATTTTGTTTTCTACAACTTGCATAAATAAAATAAGATTACCGCAAAATGATGTTCACTTTTCAATGCGGAATTATTTTCTACTTGATAATTTTTATTCTTTTTCCTTTATTTCTGCATTTTGTGTTCTGGAAAGTGTATCAATTTTACACTCACACAGTTTATTTGTGTGTGACTGTAATTGTGGTAGCGTTCATATATGTGAGTGCGTCTGTGCATATACGAACATATATATATATATATATATATATATATATATATATATATATGTAAGTGTCCCAAAAATATATACAAACTAAATGAGACATTTAAAATATCAGAGAATTGTACGTTGAGCATATTCAATGGAATCTTTATCAAAATACATTCATTCCTGTGTAAATTATCAATTAAGATTTTAGGAAATAAATATGACGGTGATAAACTGCCGAAACGAGTATAGATTTTTGGGACAACAAATATATATATATATATATATATATATATATATATATGAAAATTCGACGTTCATATACATACTTTCATATCTTAATAAATATATTTATATGTGTGAAAATCATTGTCCCAGTATTAGCCAAATCTTGTAGATTTTTTTTATTGTTGCCGATTATAATGTTTTTTTTTTTGTTTTCATGTTATAGAAATTGTTGATTTGTTTCTTTCTCTCTTTTATAACCACGTAATGAATTTGTTATCTGACTTTGTATACTTTTTATTTAAAAAACAAACAAAAAAGACAGTTTTGAAAAAAAAAAATCTTAAAAATATAAACAAAATACATAAAAATCTTTATACTTTTTTTTCCAGCATGATCTTCATTTTTTCGTTTTTTTATATTTTGTTTTGTTACTCATTTTTTGAGTGTGCTCCACTATCATAGACAATCGCATGGCCGATAACTATCATTCATATTTATTACTAAGATCATTATTAATATTATTAATAACATTATTATTATCATTATTATTACTATTATTACTATTATTATTATTATGATTATTATTATTATTATTATTATTATTATTTTGTTGTTGTTGATGTTGTTGTTGTTGTATGTAGTCTACCAACAGCAGTCCCAGTTTTCCTTTATGCTCCAAAACTGAATACTCAAGAACCAACCAAAAAATTTAAGAAAAAAATAAAAGTACTATAAACATCACCATTAACCTAAACATGAGGAAAATATTCAGTTTCTTACTTCTCTCCTTAACACATTTCTTATCTCTTGATCATTGGCATACAAATACTAGAACTCTTGCATAAAATCGCTTAACATCTGCCCACACATGTATATCATGCCTACTGTACACATATCAATATATATATATATATATATATATATATATATATATATATATATATATATATATATATATATATATATATATATATTTATATATATATATATATATATATATGCACATATACCTGCATCTTGAATTCTACATAAATTAATATCCGTCACCTCTTTCACTGAATGACATTATCAAGAACTAAATTTCAGGGTTTTCACGACTTTTTTCCCCCCTCTCTTATTATCATTTCGTTGACCAAAACTGCATTTAAAATGAAAGACAGAATTTTGCAGCACTATACAAACTCTTGCTTAAGAATTCTTTTTTTTTTTTCTTAGTTACTTTCACAAGGTTTCCGTAAAAACATGAATCATCAAAACCCACCAAACATCAAAGTTCTAAATTCATTAGGTTTCTGAGAAAACGAACGAGTAGACAATTTGGCGTGAAACCTTTGCCGAGGTTTTCTTCAAACTTAGTAAATCACTGATATTAGTAGTTGTAAGTGTAGTATTATTGTGTTACAATAACGTAAAAACACATTGGTTTATTGCTGTATAGCATATATTATCCATATACTTCTGATTGATGTGTTAATACTCACAATGAATATTAGTTTGAATGCAGTTGCATTTCTCATGGATTAATAGAACAAACTTTCACATTACTAGTGTAAAAGTCACTTTTGGCGGCCATTAAACCTTATAATATAGATTATCTGGGTAAAGGGAATGCAGACCCCACGATATCATTATGAAGATGTAAATTAGACAGAGGATTGCTTTCTTCTCTATTTGTATCATGCCTATTATATTGCGTCTACGAAAATCCAGCCACGACGTGTATTTTGTGTTATGATAGCAAACAGGAATTGGAACATATCATAATAAATGATCAGATAAATCCAATAAAATAAACAAGAATAAATCGAGTAAAAGTAATTATTCCCTCTATCAGCATTTAGTTCAATCTCTCTGATTTAGGCCAGAACGCGAACAGTGGTTGAAATACTGGAAGCTTATGAATCAAAGGCTTCACGAACAATCAAAAGCCCAACAAAATATTTCTAATATCCTTTGTAAGAGCATCGACTATAGATGGTTTCAGATTGTAGCTGGGATCTCGATAAAGTTTCTTCTAGAGTTTTGAATCTTTCCTCCTAGAGTAATCAAGAGTGTACACAGTCCCTCGGTCGTATTGATACCACAAATTGAAAACTCAAGTCAGCTATATGATTCTTATATCATTATTTTCTATTTAAAAACCTGGATATATTCTGTTCATTAATCGAGTTAAGGAAAAGTTTTCTGATAGAGCATTGAAATACTAATGTTTCTACTTCGCCTGTCAAAGCAAATATGATTCAACCATTCGTGAAATGAAGATTGTGACCAAAGATGAGGATGATATTGATATTTTATAAATGCTCAGCTCACCAAACAAAACAAATCAGCAAGATTAAGTTCAGTTTATACGGTATTGGTCTGAAACTACACAAAAAATTAAAAATAAAATATGAATGAGAGTTGGGGTTAGATTTATATCAATGGATAGAGTATTTGTGTTATGTTGGTATGTCTTCATTGTTTTTACACCTTTTTGCACTGTTATTTTGATTTTTTTCACAGCACTGATTCTCTAGTCAAATTAAAATTAAAGCTTGTATCGCCAGCACTAACTCAGGCGCACTGTCATTCTATTTTCCTCAAAACATAATTATATATATATATATATATATATATATATATATATATATATATATATATATATATATATATATATATATATATACAAGTTACATTGTGCTTTTTTCCTTACAATACGAGAAAATTTCTGTTACGATATGATATTTTTTTACATCTTAAAAATTTATTTTTGTTTCCTTTCCTTTCTTTTTTTAATTTTTTTCGTTGGCAAACCGTCCAAGAAATACTATTTTGAACAAACCATTTCTGTACGTCCTTCTTATTTCTTATAAAGAAAATACAAATGATTAGCTATGAATGGTTTTGATCAGAATAATATTTTAATCAAAGTCATGAAAATAATCAAAGTAGAATGGCTAATATATTAGATACATGTGAAAATGCTCAATTGAATCGCCCAGCTTGCCATATATATATATATATATATATATATATATATATATATATATATATATATATATATATATATATATATATATATATATATATATATATATATATATATATAATGACTGAAAAAAGTGATTGGAAAAGCTGGTTGGAACTATTTATTTCCTTCTCGGAGTAGACAAAAGAGAAATCATGACGTGGTCTATGAACAATGAAGTTTTCTGACAGGCTCAGTGTCCATACTTGTGGCTCAGGTTTTATACAATGTTCAATGAGGACATATCAAATATATGTCATCACTTGTGAACACTGTATTCTATCCATTGTTAAAATGAAATCTACATTCAAGTTGAGCTATGAATCCACTTGTATACACGCACACATACATTTATTTATACTTAGATATAGACTTATAAAAACACGAATATTCTTTAGTAAAAAAAATTGAAAATATATATATGAATATGCATTGATGTATTGAATGTATGTCTGCAACTGCGTGTATAATTTCATAGGCTTGATTCATGCATGTATATATATATATATATATATATATAAATATATATATATATATATATATATATACATGCGTGATTCCACAAATATATTCACACATGTGTGAGGAATTCATCATTCTTACGTGGTACGTATTCCCAGTTTATTTAGAACAAAAATCAGACTTCCTTGCCTCTATTTGATCGGCCTTTACCAACCTCGTGGTTTGCAGTGCCGTGCATTAAACTTCATGGCATGCGAAATAGAACGCTAAATCTTTTGAAATCCAACCGGGACACCTCAGGAGCTTTTTCAATTCATTTCGAGGAAATCACGATTTATCCACGAAATCAACTGAACGTTCCTTATGAATATAAGTATGAAATTCGCAAACTTAAATAACAGAAAATTAAATAGGAATCGAACGTGAAAGTTCAAAAACGTCTCAGAAAATGTTACAAAATGTCTATATTTTCATTGTGAACATAGGTTAGGTCTTTATTTTTCGATGTGTACTAGTGTAGGTTTTCATTGTCAACGTTGTAATCTGAAGAATACAAGAAGCAGACCGAAAACGCCATTTTGTTTTGATGGTTTAACTTTGCATCTGGTGTTGTTTGAACATTATTTTAAGATATGCCGTTATCACACTTTTCAGATAAGTACGCGGTGCGGAGGATTATTCCAGTGAATATCTGAAATATGTTACTTATATTTTTGTTGGTTTTGATATTCAGGTACAAAGAAGAAACTTTCACATTATTATTATTATTATTATTATTATTATTATTATTATTATTATTATTATTATTATTATCATTATTATTATTATTATTATTATTATTATTATTATTATTATTATTATTATTATTATTATTGTAACAGATATGAAAAAATAAACCATGATTATAACTATTCCTCTTATCTATGATTCTATCATTATTGTTCAGATTTTTCTTTTTTTTTTGGCGGGGGAGGGGTGGCGGAGCTAAAATAAAATATATAGACTCTTTCTTGAAGTTTTGATCAGAAACTACGCTTCCTGCATCTTTGCCTCATTCTCTCTCAACTAAGACAGAGACCAATGGCAAATTTTTATATTTTGGAATCATCATGCATTTGACTGTAGGTTAGAGGAAAATGCCCCTTTCCATGGGCATATTGAAACATGCTTTTGGCATGCCAACGGACCTTAACCCTTTTAGAGCATCGGGAATGCCTGGGAAATGGACAGATCCTCAGGAACCAGGTATCGGTGTATTTTGCTAGTTTCACCAAAAAGCAAGATAATGCTGATGGTGAACCAGCTGTACTAAGACCATCTAACCGATAGATTTAGTACACAGGAGTGGTCAAATTTACCTGCTTAAGGATTAGCAGTTGATGTTTCACAATTTTCTCAGTACTTGCGTACGCTGAAATCATATCATGCTAAGAACACCTGCTATTTTCTTCAACTTGCACATTTTTACACTTCATTCCTTTAAAAGTCACAAACATTTTCTGATATTCCATTCCCATTCCTTTGGAATTCACATAATTGTATGTCTTCTGGCATACGACGTAACATTTAGTTGGATAACTGAATAGAAGTATTGTTAATACATATGTGTATGTAACTAGTATTCTTTTGCTTGTATACGTTTTTTTCGAATCAAATTCGCAAACATTTTATTGATAAATACATCCATATCAGAGGTTTTATAAATCGTGCATACGTGTATATATATATATATGTGTGTGTGTGTGTGTGTGTGTTCTGTTAGTTTATTTTCATCCTGTTTCGAATATGTTAAACAAGCCCGTGGAGATAAACACACTGAAAACAAACATAAGTTCACGTATGTAACTATATTTGCATAGTATATGTAATAAGTGAAATTACATTTGTTTGTCACTATTTATATTCGCATACTTTCATTACATGGTATACGTGTTGTTGTACAATCAAGTGCATGGTGTACACTTGCATACTTGGGTTGTACAATTACATACAGCAATATATATATATATATATATATATATATATATATATATATATATATATATATATATATATTGGGTGTCTCAATATAAAACTGGCTTTTTGCAGCTGTATATTTAGCACCAAAAGGAGCGTGCGTACTACCTCCGATGAAATCAAACGGTATTGACAATCGAGTACGCCTGGTCTTTCCAGATTTCCCTGACAGTTGTGCACATCGCCAGAGCCTGGTACAAACATAGCTACCAGCATTATTTCAGGAGTTTTATGGATAGCTCATTAGTAAAGAAATGAATGGAGTTCATATTCAGAAAGAGGTTGAAAAAAAAAAAGCTATTTCCAAAAAGACGGATTCGCCAAATAGCCAGGGAATATGCTCAACCTCAGTTCTAACGAGAATCTTAAAGCCATCATGGAAGTGTGTATTTGAAATACTCTTTTGGACTTGTCCTAACAGAAGCACCGTTCTCGATAGCTTTTGGTTCATGTCGTTAGGAGTTAAAAAGCAACAACTATTCAGAAATTACCTTCGTTTGTGAAAACTAAGTGGGATTTTGTGAAAGTTCCTTGAGAGAAATCTATTAGAAATAAGGATTGTACGTCGATTTGGTGTTGCTTGTCTAAATAAGCGGTTTTATTATGAGGCAACCTTTACATACATAAATACATACATTCATGAAGATTTTCTGTCTTTTATACGTTGATGAATATTTCATTTTATATAATGCTAAAACAAATGTCAACCAGAATATTTCGAAGTATTCTGGTCTTGTTTTTATGCGGAGATCATTCCTTTTTTTAATCCATTAGAAATGTTCCATTAAAGTCACTCTCCCATACACACCTCGCCCACACTCCTCGCCCACACACCTCAAGAACATTTTTAATAATACTAATCCCTTGAAATTAATAAGGTGAATAGAGTTTCGTATTTGTCACCTGTCATCAGGGAAGGAACAATGAACTGGCCGTCTTACTATTTATTGTAGTATAAGAATAATTGTGTGTACGCTTCTTTGGTGTGTTGTATTCCAACCTCAACTGAATTTTGTGTCAAAAGACACATTTCCCAGATGTTCAAATCATAAAAATAATCTTTGAATAGATGATAGGTCTCCTAAAAATCACAGAAGAAAACATTTCAATTTTAGTATTAGAAGAAAAAATTCCAGAATCAAAACGCATATGCAAAACATTATCCGTTTAAATACAAAAAAAAGAAACTATTCCCATAATTACCACAAATATACTAATCAAATCTCTAAGATTAAGCATTGTCAGTTATAGCTAATTTTCGGCTAGTCCGAGGAATGATATTAAAGAAATACTAGTCAGGTTAAAAAAAAAAAAATTTAAAAAGGAGAAGGTTTTGGTTTTATTTATCTCTATTGATATATGGATATTTTTCTATCTTTCTTTTATATCCTTTAGAAACATCAAAAGCCAAGGGTAATGTTTGAACCATACACAAAATTCAGCTGAGATCTATGTTCCTTTTTCTAGATAATGAAGTCTTGTGAACACACATTCGTTCTTATATAAAGTATTACAAAATTTGCCGTAATGCCCTACCCCAAGAATGTAAATTTGTTCGTTTGTCAAATTATGGAGTTAGGTTCTGGATTTTCTCACAGACAAAGAAATAAGACTTCCACAAAATTTAAATGAATAACCATATGGCCGCCATAATATTTATGTTTATTTATTTTTACTTATTTCAACTATGTCATAAATGTGTGTGTGGATGTGTGCTTTATGTTGTACGTGTAATTGTATCATATGTGTATACTTATGTGTGCACTTGTGTGCGTACATTTGCATGTATGTAAGTATGTATTTACTCTCGCGTGTACTGATATTTATTTGAAAATGAAACTGTGCATGCTTATATATATATATATATATATATATATATATATATATATATGAACATGCAGCAGAATTATCTGGGTACTTCAATTGAAACACAGAAAAGGAAGGCAGAAAGAAAGAAAGAAAGAAAGAAAGAAAGAGAGAAAGAAAGAAAGAAAGAAAGGAAGAAAGAAAAACCTCCATATGCCAAATCTAAAGGGAACAGGAAAAAAAGAGACGAGAATTTCATTTTTTTAAACAAACAGAGAGAAAGAGAGAGAGAGGAGAGAGAGAAAGAGAGAGGGAGAGAGACTGACAGACGGACAGACAGACAGACAGACGGTTAGGAAAAAGGAAAGAGAGGGGGAGAGAGAGAGAGACAGACAGACAGACAGAAAAAAAAGGAAGAGAGAGAGAGAGTTTGGAGGACAGGAAAGAAGCAGAAGACAGGAAATATACGAGTAAATAAAAAAAACAGAGAGAGAATGAGGGAGAAAAGGCACAGACAGTTGAGACAAATGGAAAGAAAGCGGGAAAGAGACAAAGAGAGAGAGAGAGTGAGTGAGTGAAAGAGAGCAATTTTGTGTGTGTGTGTGTATGTGTGTGTGTGCGCGTGTGTGTGTGTGATTGAGACATAGAGAAAAACAAATAACGAGAGATGCACGCGAAGGAAAAGCGAAATCCAAAACCAAAAACGAATAGAGGAGTGAGAGGAGGAGTGAGAGGAAGAGTGAGAGAGTGCAAGACATGGGGGAGGGGGAAAAGATTAAGAGAGAATGTGTTTATTTATTATAAAAACTTATTATTATAAAAAATCCTATAAAAATTTATTAAAATGATAAAAACCGGCCAGTTCTTGAGCTATCGACAAAGATAAAACGTAGAAGACGCAAAAAACAGAAGCAAAAATTAATAATAAATATAAATATCTAATTATATACCAGTAAAAAGGAAAGTTATATCTACATATATACATATATATATAAAAATATATACATGTATATATATATATATATATATATATATATATATATATATATATATATATATGTATACATATACATATATGTGTATAACGATATATCAATGAAAAAAAGATAAAATGTTTCTATTTTGATCCCTTGCATTTTTTGCCTCTATTGATTGTTCGTTTTCTTCCTTCCTGTTTTTTTCTGTCCAGTGATATATATATATATATATATATATATATATATATATATATATATATATATATATATATATATATCTTTTGGCAGTTGAGCCTCCAATTTCTATCGAACTCTAGTAAACAATGTTTAATTTTTTTTCTAATCCATTCATTCATTTTTATATATAAATATGCTTGAGCGATTTTTTGTTTGTTTTAATCGTCTACAGATTACTTTATGCAGTTACTGTATACAGCGTGTGAAATCGTGTTATATTTGCCTGATAAAGACCTGTGCCTTTGATCCGTTGAACGAGTCCTGTCTTTTTTCGATGCTTTTCATTTTGCTTTCAACAGCTTCAATTCCTTTGCCTTTCCGTCATACTGCAAATAAACCCCTTTGAAGCCTTCTGTAATTACTATCTGAACCAAAATCATTGGAAACAAATCAAATACTAACAATGATAAATTTTGATGAAAGTGGGGAAAAAGTCATTGATAATTGCTAAATATGGTACAATGGAAAGTTGCAAAATCTACATCTTTGAAATTTGATTTTTTGAATACGCCACTCACATAACTAACGTCTATTATTCGAATAATTCAGAACACCACTCACTGAAAATGGTTCAAAGAGATTTTCAAAGGGGTTATTTGCAGTCTGGTACAGAAACAAGAGTCCCATTGTTCAAAGAAAAAAAAGAAGAAGACTTATACAACCAATGCATCCTCCAGATAGTCACCTGCGGAGTTGAAACAACAAGCGTAAGCAAAAGACAAAACCTCAAATCTTGAAGCATGCAACGTGCACATAAAAGAATCATGCTCAACCTTACACAAAGAAATCACAAGTTTGCACAATATACCAGGAGATAAAAGGAGTCCGAGAAATCATAGAATCTAATAAGAAACTAAAATGGCAATGTGCTGGTCATGTTGCAAAAATTCAGGGTAAGGTCTATGTCATAAGACGGGCGATAAAAGACTAATGATGATGATGATGATGATGGTGGTGGTGGTGGTGGTTGTGATGATGATGATGATGATGATGATGATGACAGAAAAATGTACATGACTTCTTTACTTTTGAGAGCAACAGGTAGAACAGTCGGAAAAAAAACACCTGCTAAAAGAAAATGTTTTTGACAACTATTGTTCTCATATGCAGGTGTTTAGTGAGCAGATTAAACTGACCAGCCTTTCTAACAACTTATCTGTAGTGGGCGTCACAGAGCTAGTATTTCCTGCATAAATCACATCACGGCATCTTATTCTCTGTCGGTCATACTTTTGCATATGATTTCTAGGAGTGAACCTTGGGAGTCATGATATCAAGTGATTGTCAGATATTCTTGTAACATAACCAGTCCAATGTCATTTGAGTTTCCCAATGGATTCTATATCTCTGACTCCAGTCTCTCCTCTGATGCCAAACATAAATTGATAATCACAGATATACGCTAACAATGTGTGTCTATATCCATATCTATATCTATCTATCTATCTATATATATATATATATATATATATATATATATATATAGATAGATAGATAGATATAGATATATACACACATTGTTAGCGTATATCTGTGATCTATATATATATATATATATATATATATATATATATAGATATAGATATAGATATAGATAGATAGATAGAGAGAGAGAGAGAGAGATAGAGAGAGGGGGGTATGTTGGTTTTTTAGAAAAGTCTTGTGTGAATAATTAATTTTATGAATGATATAAGACTACCATGTTCAAAAGGACAAGCACTTCAATATTAGTAGTGCATACACCACGGTGGCAACAGAACATCACAAAATCATCAAGAGAAAAAAAAGCTCAATCAACAGAAGACTTACGGCGCTATTCTTATGGCATGTTTACAAACGCCACAATCACTTTTATCCTCAAGGTAAAACATAAAAGATCAAAGTAACTCTAGAAAACATATCTGTCGGCTATCAAATAACGATAAACAAACAATAAACCTCTTTTGATTCAGTTCCAGAACCGATCTCGACTCGGGGACATCGAGTCTCAACTCACGATGTAAATATTTGATCTACTTAACCTTGTCTGACAAAAAAGCAACTTCAGGAATCTCTTCGCTTTTCGCTTTTTCACGGAAAAAAAGGAGAGATCAAAAAAAAAAAAAAAAAAGAAAAGACGTTCATCGTTTGTTTTGCAGCGAGCTGTTTTAGAGGCAACATAAGCTTCGGCTCCGGGTGGAAATGTTTCTGTCAAAGTCTCTTCGTCCCTCTTATCTTACAGATTCTTCTGCTTATCCGTACAGGGGGCACTCAAATACATGGATATCCTCTTTCTTTTGGCCTGCCAATCTCAATTTTGGCTCCATTTAAATATCCTAACCATCAGAAGTCGCTTTACTTACCACTATGAAGTCAATTCAGATACCAGATTTATCGTTCCATCTGACACCACGGCGTATCTCATAATATTAGCTCTAGAAATTAAAAAAAAATACTTCTTTGATGTTTGTTCACCAAAAGGTTTGTTTAGCAGAGTTACTCTTCTTATTTACACAATCAAACTGATATGAATTTCGACTGTTACTTTGTGAGAGACAGGTGTAATTTTGCTGTTTTTGCAAATAGCGTGCTAGAAGATTTAAATGAAAAACAACATAATTTCAGTGGATATTTTCAGATACTATTCTTCAGTCAAGAAAATAAAAATGAATTTCTTACTGCGGAAAAAAGGTTCAAATCATATCTCTATTATAGAACAGATGATATAGATATCTTCATATTGTATACATAGTTTCACAAGATCTCTTCCAGTGTACGGGATTTAGAGAAAATAATCAATAAGTTGCACTAAGATACGAGATATTTACAATTGCGTCACGAAAAAGAAATCTGATAAGCCTTGCTGTATGCAGGTTTCTCCTGGCATCCGGAAGTAGAATTATCATATAAAAGCACCTTTTTGTTAGCTACAAAGCGTACAACAAAGAAGCAATTATAGTTAATTGATTTAAGAAAATAATTTTAAGCATTCTCTGACCAAAGATAATGGTGTGCCATGCTGAGTTATTAGAGGTTGGGGTGATGCAAGGGAGAAGAGAAAAAGGAGAGCAAAATAAGGAATAAACACAATTTTTGCTTTCTGCCTGATTTTCGTATAATTTGGAAATGTAGTGTGAAGCGAATTTTCGAAATGCAGGACACACACACACACACACACACACAGATAATGGTGTGCCATGCTGAGTTATTGGAAGTTGGGGTGATGCAAGGGAGTGGAGAAAAGGAGAGCAAAATAAGCAATAAACACAATTTTCGCTTTCTGCCTGATTTTCGTATAATTTGGAAATGTAGTGTAAAGCGAATTTTCGAAATGCAGGACACACACACGTATATATATATATATATATATATATATATGTGTGTGTGTGTGTGTGTGTGTGTGTGTATAATCCTCAAAGTGAAATTTGATATTGTTCGTAGCATTCATGCACATAGCATTGTTCATTTGACAGTAAATGTAAGAATCTTCCCATGTTAAGTCATCGGGCTTCCTAGTGGACCTCCAAACTTCATCCCAACATGAGTCAACATTGGTCAACGTCTTTTTCAGTTCTTCAAGAAAACTTGAAATCAGCACTGAAGTATCTGTTCGTGTGCACATTATCTAAATAGGAATGAATTATTACGTATGTCTGTTGAGCACTCAAACAAAACAAATATAATTATCATTTTTTGCCAAAAGCGTGCGACACTAAGCAAGACGATGATGATTGATGGTAATATGCACTCAGCGAAAAAAGGGAATAATTGATGGATTCGTAAACGTATTCATTTGTTTGGATAAAATGAGCCCTCCTGTATCAGCAAGATAAATTTCCAAATATATTCAAGACTTGTCAGTTAGTCGGTAAGAGAATCAGCTACCAATCACTTGGTCGTCATTTCAAGTTGTAGCATGCAAATGTAGGTTTATAAATGAGTAAACCATTTAAATTACCAGGACACAAACACACACACACACACACACACACACACATATATATATATATATATATATATAGTGTCTGTGTTTGCTGTACGAATCATTAAGAGAACATATATGATGTAGAATAGATATGGTTAAATTTAAATGATGCCAATCGAATGTTTTTGCAGCCCTATTGTTAAGACGTCTCCATGAATATATTGGCTTATTTTAATTTTTTTATCTTTGCTCACTGAACAACAGTGAAATGATGATTTAGGAGATGCCTTAAAAAGCAGCAGGAATAAGATAAGCAATACTATCCATCGACGTTGATAACTATGAAACTACCTATTTGACATATCTTGATAGCTTCTTTGACGATCATCCGCTGGATAAAACCTACCTTTTTGCAACTGACATGTCCACATTTACTTGTTGGAACATTAGTCTTCTACTTGATGGCTTCCTTGGTTTTTTCAAAGATTATGTGTTGGATTGAGACCAATTAACTTAAAGTGATTTTCGTCTCCTCTGACAAAGATATATTACAGAAATATACCTTGTCATAATCCTAATATCCCTCAGCAAAGTCCTGGCAGTAATGACATGGTCTTTCTACAACAGGGCAATATCTGCAGAACCCGAAACCATGTTGTTGGAATACGTTGCTAATTATTTGGTGGGTGAAAACTGTTTCTACTGGCTATAAATCTTCAATACACTCCTTTGAGCTTTTTTCACCCTTTCGACAGTCCCTGAGAGATTCTGTGAGGATCCTCTGCTCAGAAGATATTCATTGTAGCGTCACATTGAGGCTATATGATAATTATATCGTTATCGAATTGTTCGCCGAGTAATTCTCTTAACTTTTCCTGCCAAACATTCTTGACCTAGCATTTCACTGAGGTCAATTGAGCGTTCTTTTCCTTTTGCCTTGGTAATTCTAGGGGCCGTATAGAATGTTATATAATAGTCTCAGGATGTAAAGTAGCCAATATAATCTTTATAGTCATTGAATCTTATGTTAAAAGGATTGAACACTTTTCAAAAATGTGCAACAGACCAAATATGTCTTCTTCATGAGTTGAAATTTCTATGTGATATTTTTTTTGAAATTCGGAAGCTACCTGCATTTATATCTGAGCATCTCTAAGGATCACAGATCATATCGACTGGTGATGAAACTAGACAACATCAAATGGCAAATGATTGTTATCAGAGAAGCCTACAGGAAAGAAGAAAACCTTTTACAGCTGAAGGTGAGTAATCATATATTTTATTGTAAGAGAAGAAGGATAATTCAGCGGCTTAGGATTCTTGGTCAATGGTAACATTGCAGACAACGTTTTAAGTTCTAGCAGCAAATAGGATGGGATAGGTTAAATCGTAATTAGATTAAGCAAAATATACACATTACAAGTAATCTGTGTTTACGCACCAACTTCGAAAAATTGTAACCTGGAGATTGAAGTTGTTCATGATGGAAGAAGATAAATTATAGAGTACTCATCGGAGAATCCAATGCTAGGGTAAAGAAAAAAAAAGTGATGGAGACTATAGGGTGGGGCGGAGAGATGAGAGAAAAGAAACGCAAGTGAATTTCACAGAGAAGTACAAAATGAAGATAACAAACACTTTTACCAGCTGATAAAATTTTTAACGTTCAAGACGACACCATTATCAATAAAGTAAATATAGGGAATGAACATAGAATGGTAGAGTTGAATTTGACTTCAAAACGGGACGGAACAAAAGGATCCTTTAGGGAAAAGAAAAATACAAAAACAAAACATTCGAGGCCTGCTGGAAGTCGAAATGGCATAATGATAGATATTTTATGTTTTAGGAGATATTTATCACAAAAAACCAGCGCAACTTGACTTCACACAATGCTTATAAGGAAAGGAAATGTCCCAAATCTAACTAATAGCGATCCTGCAACACAAGAAATAAATCGATAAAGATCGTGGCAATTACTGCCTAATTACTTTAACGTTTGCCCAGCAGCAGTCTCATAACAGTTGATGATGATGATGATATAGTGTACAACGATATGAAGGTATGTCAGCCGAGCCATTCCGACAAAACACCATCATCAGCATCAGCATTTTAGTGTCCATCGTTGAGTGGGATTTTATCGTTCTTGAAGGTGGAGCATACTCTACAGAAAGTTTGCCATCCAAGAGTGATTCTTCGTTTGATTACTTCTTTTGAGGGTGTCGTGAAGACTCGTTGCTCCTCGAAATTGGACCATATCACCCTAGTTTACAGAGGTGTCGTTGTGCAACCGTGACCTAATTCCAATCAAATGAGAGACTTGTACTTGAAAATCTGAGGTGATTTTATTCACTTATTCATTTTTTTATTCATTGTTTAGGATATTAGTTTGGTGCAATAGTAATTGCACTTTTTTTCTTCAACTTGGATATTTATTTCAGATTGAATTATCATTCAAATATGTTTCGTGGAGCATATCATTTTAATGTCTTTACAATCTGAATTTTGCTGTCAAATCAGAAGCAGATTCGAGTATTTTTGTCGAATGAGTGCAAAATTAGACGTGATTTAATAGAAACCGCTCACAATATCAAACATTTGGCCGGGAGAATGTCAAGAAACACACGACACAACATCCGTTCCTAAACTTTTGAACAGGAGACAAGAGCCTTGAAGATTTGGAAATCCCTCTGGGCGTCAAATTGGGGTCCATCATGAAGGTGGGCCCACGCAAAACAACTCAAAAAGTTGCAGTGGAACAAAAAATTCAATAGTTGTACCAAATTGGCAAAGCAAAAAATGTCACGCGAATGATCGAGCAGAAATTGAATCAACAAGGCTTTGAAATTTTACCTAACCCAGCTTATCCACTTAACCTCTCTCTATCGACTACAACATTTCCTGCAAGGGAAGATATTCTACAACCTAGCTGTAACTACAAACGCCCTTAAAGAATCCATTGATCCCAAAACCACAGAATTATTTGTTTCTGGAATAAATGAAGTTGTCTCTAGTTGGCTGAATTGTGTTAATACTGAAGGATCTTATTTCGATTATTATCTTTTATTTCAAATGGATATACACTGATTTAAATTCAAAGAAGAAAACCGTAATTAGTTTTGAACTGACGTAACAGTTACTGAACTCCACCTGGGATAAAATAAAATGATTAAAACAAATATGTTCCTCCATCAAAAGTTAATAAATACTTTGTTTTAGTTCATGTAGAGTTGACTAATTTTCCAAGTAGAATTTACTGATAACACACGGTTAATCAAGTTAGAATCGTGTTCAAACTAAAAAGGCACTGATACTCTAAGGTTTAACGACTGAATTTTTTTTTTTTTTTTGCTGTAGACATTTTATTTTTAAATCCACGGAAGCATTTCAGGAGATTTTTTCATCCCACTAGTAGTAAGTTATGAGAATCAACCGAATGAAACGAGAAGCAATGCGAATGGAATTTAAAAAAAAAAAATTATTGAAGGGATAATTTATTGATTTTGAGGTTGGGACGATGGATTATCCGCTGAATAGTGCAATTAAAAGCTTATTAATCACAATGCATTTTATCTTTGCTTTTCCCTTTTTTCCTTTGCTTGACACAGATTCTTGTTGTGGTAAAATACGAGAAGCAACTGGTATCAACGGAAGCATGGGGGGGGGAAGGAAGAAGAAAAGATTCTTGTTGCTACTCGTTGCTTTCTGCATTTTACGACGACCTCTTTTATCCAGTTGAACCCGTGCAAGACTCTTCTAAAAACGATGAAAATATGTTCTCTCCGTATTTGAAATGATTTTATTTCCACACAAATCAATCAATATGTACAACAGAACGAACACACGAACACACACACACACATATGTATGTGTGTGAGAGGGCATGTGCATGTGCACATGGGTGTGTGTGTGTGTGTGTGTGTGTGTGTGTGTGTGTGTGTGTGTGTGTAAAACTCTGCATGTTGACACTGAAAAATAATTTTTGGTTTTAGATATGTTTTACCATCTTACGATTCTGTATTATCCGAGTCAATTATTTTCTGATCGCAGTTGATATATTGCGTTCAAAATATTTCTCTGTGTGTATGTGTTCAGCTAATATATGTATATATATATATATATATATATATATATATATATATATATATATATATATATATATATATATATATATACACTTTTCACTGTTTTCTTGCCAAATGTGAGGTATTTGTTTCCCTGTCACGCTATAAAAATGGTTAAGTATATGCAAAGTCAAACCAGATCTGGTATGCACACTCAATAGAAATCGGGAAAGAAGATCTTGAAAGGATTCAAAATCAGAGTTTTAGAAGATGGATTCTGTTAATAACGTTACTTTTATACTAAAGTAGATCTTTTCTTTCCGTATCAGTACACCTTTTCTTTATATTTTACACGTTTATAAGTAATTCTTTGAGAGGTGTACAATGAAGGGACCCCTATCCTTCAGAAGTGAAAATGTGAGTTGAGACCTACGATGGATGAGGATGAAAGATGATGAGAAACTTCTGCTCTTTTAAAGGATCAAAAGTAATGGTATACTTTTCCTCCATGTAAGGAATCAGAAAAAGAAAGGGAGACATTGTCCCCCTTTGCAGCGGAGTGAGAATTTTCCGCTCTGTTAGGGGTGAAAATTAGTCTGCAGACTTTCTTTAGGGGTCAATAGTAATGGTAAACTTCCCCCATTCTGAGGGATCAAAAACAAAGGGAGACTTTTCCCCTCTTTCAAGGTGTAAAACGTGAAAGAAAACTTTTTGCTCCTAATGGGTCAGATGTGAAAGGAAATTGTATCTCTATGAACTCTCGAAAGTGAAGGAGAACTTTTTTCCTCAATGTAAAGGGTAAAAAATGATGGGAGACATACCGCTTTCAAGGTTACTAAGTAAAGGGAGACCCTATTCACCCTTTAAGGGGTCAACATTGAAAGGACACTTTTTCCCTCCCTATAAAAGCTAAAAAGTGAATACAAATTTTTCCCTCTTCTAGGTGTCAAGTGTGACAGGAGTCTTCCAACACTCCAAGAGATTGACGATTAGGTAACAAATGAAGGCAGACTTTTTGTCTTCCTTTAAAATATCAAGATAGGAAGTTAACCATTTTGTTACCTCCAAGGGGTCAGAAGTGAAAGACTCTACTGGGCTTAGACGAGTACATTTACTATTTGAATATGAAATATTTTAAGTGTTTCAGAGGAGGTTATATTTACGATGTAACTATTATGCCAAAGTGGAACTTTACTTTTCCTCCAATATACATGTTCTCAGTCTAAATGTGTATATATGATTCTCCTGGGGGTCTGGAGTGGAAGGAATTTCACTTAACCCCTTGAAGGTTTCACCCTTTTAAGGAGTCAAAAAGGGAGTGAATCTTTCTCCTTTAATGTATCAAAAGTGGAAATAAACATATCATATCATTTCTTTTGAGATGTTAAAAATGAACAAAGGGATTTTCTTTCCCGCCTTGGAATGATAAAAAATGAAGGGATACTTTTCAGTTTCAAGAGGTCTAAAGTTGCCCTCCCTTTCGTGTTAATGGAATACTTCCCCCTCCACTACAGGGTCAAAAGTAAAGGGAGGCTTTCCCCCTTCTGTGAAAAGGGGTAAACTAATTTTTAACCATTAAGGGGTTAGAAGTGAAGCTGAACCCATATCACTTTCAAGGGGTCAGAGGTAAAAGGAAACTTTTTTCATATTTGGGATTATTAGGGTTTTTTTTCACACCTTTATATTTTACCTAGCGTTGATGATTACTTCAGTTATCTGTATATAGAGATGTTGAAGAGTTTTATTTACAATGTAAGTACGTGGAGCCTTATTACATGATTTATAGCACACCTTATTTTTTATTTTATATATAATTCTATCTTCATCATTAGTCTTCCGTTGGACATAGACCTTCCCCAGGATTCGCCACAATTCTCCATCATGGGCGCTGTGGAGCCAGTATTTTCTGAATTTGTCTAGTTAATCTCTTCATTTTGAATTCTATCGGCCTTGGTTTTACATGTGATCTCTCAGGATCCATGTTGTGAGTCGTGATGTCCATCGGTTTTCTTTCATTATTGCAACATGGCCTGCCCATTGGCATTTGAGTTTTCATGATATCTCTGACTCCTGTTTTCTTCCTGATATGCTGTGCTGTCTTGTGATCTCTCCAATAAAGGTTCAGCATGATTCTCTCATACGCACGTTGCAAGCTTCACTGTTTACAGGTTTGTCTCTTGGTTAGGTTCCATGTGTCAGTACCATAGGTGACTATCGGGAGAATGCATTTGTTTTATAATCTTCTTTTTAGGATATTTGGGATTGTAAAGTTTAAGTTGTCTTAAAAATAAACCTCTTCCCTTCAGGGTTAAAATGCGAAAAGGGTCATAACTGAACAAGAGGCTATTTACCTGATTAAAGGGAGGCAGAAGTGGAAAGAGGCTATTCCCTCCCCTTTGAAGTCAGTTGTAATGGGAGACTTCCCACATAAGCGGTGAAACTTCAAGGAAGACCCCCTCCGCTTGTGGGGTCAATATAAGGGAAAATCTTTCACCCCCACCTCCGAACAAGACATGGACGTAGCTGAGAGAGATGTCAGGTACTATTTTATCAATTAGGACTCCCAATGTAGGGGGAGCATAAGATTTATGATGCATTTCTTTATCATGGGCCCCCCTAAGGAGAAAAGCCCTCCGTCCACCCAAATCTCTAGCTACGCCTCTGAGTGGGAGAAACTGTTTTACATATCAGGAAACTTCAGTACTATTTCTATTCTTAAATCTTTCGCCGGTTTATATATATATATGTGTGTGTGTGTGTGTGTGTGTGTGTGTGTGTGTGTATATATATTTATATATATATCATTGTTATATCTATCTATCTATCTATCTATCAATCTATCTATCTCTCTCTCTATATATATATTATTGTTGTATCTATCTATCTATCTCTCTCCCTCTCTCTCTCTCTCTATATATATATATATATATATCTATATATATTATTGTTATATCTATCTATCTATCTATTTATCTCTCTCTATATATATATGTATATATATATATTATCGTTATATCTATCTATCTATCTATCTATCTATCTATCTATCTATCTATCTATCTATATATATATATATATATATATATATATATATATATATATGTGTGTGTGTGTGTGTATGTATGTATCATTCCCTCTTAATTTATCACTTACACTCATGGGACCTCTGTTGCAAAATGCTCATACACACGCGTGCACACACACACACACACACACACACACACACACACACACATATATATATACATACATAGATATAGATATAGATAGATAGATAGATAGAGAGAGAGAGAGAGAGAGAGAGAATGAGTAAATATCTATACATCCTCTTTCACTAAAAAAGGTTTTCCTTTGATTCTTCTTCAAATGAAACAGAATGTCCAATCTGTAATGAACCATAAAAAAAAACTTATAACCGCTCCACTGATGCTATTTAGCATTTTTTTCTGAACAAAGATCCACTTAATACATAAATACATACACACACGTTTGTTGTATATTTATAATTGTTACCGTATCACGGCAGGTCAATGTTGACTTATAGATGTATTTATTTATTCAAATTAAATAAGCCATTGTGTATTTCCAATTAAAACTTTCGTGATATGCCTTGTCAATCTTGCTCAGTTGTTGAACGTAACGTTAAGGGAATGTCCTCTTCTATTCCTTAAAATTTTGGTTACGGTAGAAACACGAAATCCAACCCAAACATCGATGAGAGTTTGATAATAAGAAGTTGACAATTGATCGCATATGCTCAGCGACAGACTCAGCACAAAATGGGAGTGCTGGGTAATCTGCTTAAATCTAATTTCTAATAGTTATAATTACTTTTTCCGGGATCTTTTTTTCATTTTTTTTAAATATATCAAATAAATCATATACTTATATTATAAGTTTTCAAAGTTATTTAAGAAATAATAAAAGTCCAAAATCATTTGGTAAGTCAATTTTATGTGAACTAATTGAAGTCGGGATGTGGATGACATTATTAAATTGTTTTCATGAATAACCGTCTTTACTATCAAGGCATTAGTTTGAAACTCAATATTTGTCAATAATAGAACACCTCCAAAGAATTTAAGTTCATATTCATTCAAAAAACATAACTTTTCAGTTGTGTATTTAAATGGCGAGTAATTAAAATGTGAAAAAAGTGAAGGACCAATTTTGCATCATAGCTACTCTGGAAAGTGAACTCATTACCAGCTAATAGTTATCTTCTCTCAAAGTTTACAAATTTCTGTATGAAATCAGTCGAATTTAGTCTAAAATATCAAACTACATAGGAAAATTCATTTTCATCAAAAATCACTCTAGTTTGCTAAACCTGTAACCAATCCTGATGAAATTGAGTTCTATAGAAGGAGCCAGTGAATTCCAGCAGCAGTAGATCGATTTACGCAAGTATGTCTAGGAATAAAACCGATATTTATTCCAAGTTATTCCCATGTTTAGGCAAGTATGGCTGTTATTCACAATGTACACATGATCCTAAACTTGACAAGTATCTTGTTCGTTAAATCGTTCATGGTTGCATTATCTGAGTGTATTTTTTGTAATTGACAGATTTTGTTTTACTGTTTTAAATAAGCTTTTCGTTATCAGATTAAATATCGTACTTGCAGAGATTCGCAGAGTTGTACGGGGAAAGAAAATCTTGCACAACGCATCCATGAAGAGGATAGGCTTAGCAAAAACATTATGTTAAAATCAAAGAGTAAGCACAGGCCTGCTGGAGATGTCCAGGGATTTATTTTTCCCAGGCAACACCGGGTTTCCTAGCTAGTATCCAATAAATATGTTGATTTTTTTTTTAATAAATCAAACAAGAATGAAACATCTTGAAAATGCTGCTCTGCATTTTGTAAACACTCTTCAGGTTCTGCGAAGGGCTTTTGCCCTTTCGCAAAAGAATAACGTACACTAAGATCAGTTAACTTGTGAGTGGCACTAGACTAAGACAAGTTATCGTGTCAGTGGCAGTAAACAGGTTAAAGTTCTGCTGAGCTTAAGCGCCAATTCAATTTGCTTTTTTTCTGTCCAATTAGATTTATTTTTTATCAAAATAAACGTAACTGTCAGAAGTACTCGAGTTTCTCAAGGTCATCCTAAATTTAAATAGGAAAACCTGCCAAGTTTGTTTTCCATTTCCCTGAGAACTCTTCACAACGAATGAACGTGTTAATCTATTTAGCAGTTGGAGATGTATATGTATTTTGTCACGTCAGTCCATATTTCCGTATGTCTGTCTGGCCACACGATATCTCCGAAATTACTGAATGACAATTCGTGGGAAGGTGAACTATGGAGTAAAAACAGTGATTAAATTCTGGGGCAGATCCAAGATATCTCCTTAATTGAGGTATTTTTCAGTTCTTTTCATTTATTTATATGCCTATATCTCCCCGCACAATATTTCGCAAAAGTCGCAAAATACTTATTCGAAATTTTCTGGCAGGATGGATAATAGACTATGAAGGAAATGAGTCAATTTTAGGACGGATCCATGCACAATTACCTCTTCTACCTCGTAGTTATACGTCCAAACAAAATGATAAGTCCAACAGCACATAATCTCACTAGAACTTCGTGTCACTCCAAACAATATCGTCATAGGTTTTCAATTAATTTCTAAAAATTTTTGTTGAAGCGTGGACTATAGGCTACGAAAAGAAAAACTGATTAAAGTCTGGGATCTATACATGCATAATTATCCCCCTTGACAATAGCGCTGGAAGAGGTATCTCCGTGTGCTTTCTAGCGTTTAGGTTTTCTTGCTCGAATTCTGAGCAGGTTAATATATTTCATAGCTTTATCCTCAGTTGGCGTAAGAAGAAAGTGCATTTACTAAAAGATCGATAACTTGTATTTACTTATTTACGTATTGAGCAGCTGTTATGCATGCATCCTTTTGTTCTCAAGTCACCAAATGTTATAAAGCAGGCAACTTGTATTGACCCATTCTAAAGATGGTTTGAAGTCTGGATACACCTGTTCCCGGTGTATGTATTTGTTTCCGATTCATACTGTAAAAAAAAAAAAAACAAGAAAAAAAAAAGCTTCTATTGTTTATAGCTATTTGAATAACGTCTCTCGTATTGTTATTTACTCATGGTTTCTATTGCAATTTTTATACTAAGCCAAAACAACCGCTTTAATCGATGGAGTAGGATTAGGTTAATTTCCAAGTGACAAGGTTTTGTAGACAACAAATTAAAAAAAGATGATACAATATCTCCAACCAAGTACACCTATCACTTTTCTATTACAAACACAAATTTTATTCCACAAACGATAAAAACGGCAAACGGCCAACGTAATGCTCTTGGAGAACAGAATCAGCTGAAAAAGAATTCTGACTGACATTGTATCTGTTCACTTCACACTAATCCCTTGGGGAAAGGATGAATTAACTTTTCCCTGCCCACTGTCGAATCAGTTATATCTCGGTAAAACTTATCGTCACTGATACGCCATGACAGAAAAGAGAGTGGATGGGTGAACATTTGAGCAAACCACTTTCCTATTAGTGCATGACCTGAACTAGCAGTAGCAGCAAAAGAAACAGCTTTCCCAATTAATATTCTAATGTTAAAACAAATATCATCAATGTATATCTCGCAAAATAATAAGAGACAGGCCTGGTTAGTCGCTCAATAGAAACTGTCACACGGCATGTCGTATTAGATGAGCAAATAAAAATTTGATAAAAAGGGGTGATCAGTGAATGTTACACCTCTTACCTTTTGCTGGACAGCAATCACTGAAAGAATCTTAATTTCTAACGATAAAAATACTACTGTGAATACGGCCAGACATAAACAAAAGGACCCGTTTAGCAAAAATTTACATTGGAAACAAGAACGTTTTTAGAGTATTTAAAGAGTAAATGTTTAAAATTTCGGCTATTTAGCTCCGTCCGTGCGGCTTGTGTGCATGATGGATAAATAGACAGACAGACAGATAGACCAACTTGAAAACTGAAGAAACCTATGTTGAAGTTGACTATGGTTGTGCTGACAGTTTTGGTTGACATAAAATCAATCTATAACTATTTATACAAATCATATCTCTCTTTGTGATCTGATGATATAGTATCCCATTAGCAATTCTGATCACGTTATGTATGGTCCAGTAATATTGCCCTGGAGAGTTCGATACGGGGTTCGTTAATATTTATATTATAAAAAAAAATATATATATAAACAGGAGACATGTTTTATGTTTTTTCATGTCAGTTTTTTCTTTATCTCGCAAATATTTCTCATTTACACGTATTATTTATAAGTGATAAACACTCTTTCTACGAGTAGATTTCTTGAAGCGAGGAACTAACACCTAATTTTGTAAAATGTTGATACTTTTTTTACATCAGTTTATAGAAAAATCTATTTTCCTTCCAATGCTATATTATAATAGTTTTTGAAATTGGTAGTCTATGCACTGGTGCCCTCATCATCAGTCTTTTAACGTCCGTCGTTGGACATAGACCTTCCCCAGGATCCGCCACAATTCTCTATCATGAGCATCGCAGGGCCAGTATTTTCTGAATTTGTCTAGTTCACCTCTCCATCCGTATTTTTTCGGCTTCTGTTTCGTATGTGATCTCTGGGGATCCATGTTAAACATCAGCAGAGAGAACATTTTTTTTAATTTTGGAAAAGGCTCATATCAAGTAGATATTGTATATAGTATATACAAGTAAAGTGGATTTTGCATGCAAAATATAAATAACGTAAACATTTTGTGTAATGCAAAACGAATAAAGTTAGTATCATATATCTTTTGGTTTCAAAAACTTTAATCTCAGTTTTTTACCAAAACAATATTTTTCAAATTTGAGTGAGCTCTTCTCACTCATTCACGAACCGATTTCCATGAGACAGACGACACTTTGCCTCGGAAATGCTTCAACAAGAAGAAATACAATTCTTTCTCCATAAGCCTTTTGGAAAAAAAACCTCCAAAATTTGATGCACACTTGATTTTCTTCAAAAAAGTCCCTCCGCAATTTTTTTCGCTTCCTGAAAAAAAATTTCCATGGATAAGTAATATAAATATATCTGAAAAATATATCCAGTCGCTATCTTTTATCTAATTTCCATGCTCACTTAAAAATACCCCATATTACACGGAAGTTTTTAAAAAAGCTAAATAAAAAAATTCCCAAGTTTCGAAGGGAATCAAACATAACACAAAGAACTGTAAAAATTACGGGTAGCTATGTCATAAGGATCTTTACAGGTGTGAATTCTACCCTTAACATTGTCACAGCGAGCTGCTATTGTTATTGCGTATCAAACAAGAAACAGTATCAGAAAAAAAATACAGGTAATCCTGAGTGTCCAAAGTTTGCCTCACGCCACTTCGTTTTTACGAAAGAGATGAACGGGTATACACTGTTATCCGAAAAGATTTGAAGTGCTAGGATTTTTGACCATTTTTATACCCAGAAATAATTTTCAGTGTCTTTTTGTCTCGACGTTGAAAGTCGACGTCCATTGTCTGCGATGGGCTGCGTGAAATGCTTGAAATACGAAATTATGCTTGAATCTTTAGCTCCATACATTTCCCTATCATACATTTGTTCGTAAGCACTCCAAACATCCTGTACCCCTTCCCTGTTGCTAATTCTCTTCCAAAAATAAGTCATCATCATCATCATCAGCAGCAGCAGCAGCCCTGTCATTGGACATAGACCTTCCCCTAGATTCTCCAGAACTCTTTATCATAGGCATCTGAACAAGTTCTTCACGCAATCCTATATTTTCCGGTCACAGTTTCGCATATGATCACTGGGGATCCACGTTGAGAGTTGCAATGTCCGACGTTTGTTCGACATTTTTGCATCTTGACCGGTCCATTGAAGACGAATTACAACTAACAACCACCAAAGAAAAAGAACAAGATTCTTCGGTAAAATAAATCTTTCGAAACAATAGAAATCGATGAAAAAAATACTGCGTGTTTATTTTGCTTCAGACGTTTCTGGACGGCCTAACAGAAACGGCAAACTGAGTTAGATCCATGCTAGTCAAGTTCTTCCCCTATGTCCTGACTCGTTGCTGACGCCGTAGGCCGTTGAAAAAAGTAGATAAGCCAACATTAAGGAAAACTATCCTTCTATAACTAGCTGATCTTCCCAATAAGTTGCAAAGAGGAGGAGTTTTTTCATAAAAATTATCAACATCGGAAAGAATCAATAATTTGGTTTGGTCAAGTCTGTCGAGAAAGTGTCCAACCTTTCCATATTTCTGATAAAGAATTACCTTCTTGGGGGATTGGTACCATACTACCTTCAAAGTACTTCCTTTGAGACTGTACGCACTAATCAATTATCTCTTTTTACTTATCAAAATGATTTCAGGATCTCCAATCGCTACCCAACTCAGTCCGTCGTAGGGAGCCATGTCTGGACTCTGGGAGAGACACTGACACATCTAGATGATACCATGCATACATCATGCATAATGGTTCACTCAATCTACGTGAATCCAACGGTCACACGGTACACAACCTCACTATGTGGTGCTTAACTGCTGAGTGTCTGTTTCTGCAAGTGCAATAAGTTTCCCTCTGATTGGTTGCGCGGCTACATAAATTCTATTCAATTGGTTCTTCCAGGGTCATTTGGGAAAATATTGTGCTTTTCATAAACTTCTAAATAAAAAAAAATACTTTTTAGGTGTTTTATATCATGATTTCACACATCTTTACGATCAATACTTCGATTTCCATTAAGAACTAGGGATTTAAAAGGAAAACGAAACAGACATGAGTATCAAACCAAACACATAAATAACAAAATACCGAATTAATTTACATTTATTAGGTTCTTAAGTAGGGAATGAAGTTTATTTAATACTAATATGAAGGATAATATGAACAACAAAAACAGTATTCAATCAAAATACAGCCCTCTAGAACCAGTAACATTCTCCAAGTATTTTTTTAATGATGATATAGTTTCCAGATAACTTATTAATGTTTAATGGTCACCAATTCAGTAAAGGCACGATCTATGACTCCCCGATAATCGAAACATTCATTACGTATATGGAGTTCAAAATGCCTCAAAAGAGGATAATATGTTGGTGAAATGTCAGATGAATATGAAGGATCCTGCAAGACTCATTCTCTCAATTCACGATGGTTATAAATAGTCAGCACAGAGATATGGGGTCTAGCACTCTCATGGAGTATTTAATTCAGTTAAAGTGGAGCTAATCTGTTCAACTTTTTAACCTTTCCTATAGCCTTGACATGTCATGATGTGGTCGTTGTTGAAGTCCAAAGGTCCCTAGAACCGATGTACGTGATTAGATTGCCACTGCTGTTAATATGTCTTTATCGTGATGTACTGGCTTGGACCTCCTTCGTGGTTAAGCACTGATGTCCATACTTCCAAATCTAAAGTTCGGGAACCAAAACTGAACAGTTTGCATTGTAGCAATGTTAATTTCAAATGCCTTGTTTACGTTATCGGTAGTTTGAATAGAACAGCAGAATATACCAATTTGAGTTCCTACTTATAATTAGTCTAACTTATTAGGAAAACATCATTGCTGTTCCGGACTCAAAAACTACTGTGATAAATTATATCTCTATTTGTAGATATCTATCGATAATCTCAATTACATAAAAATAGCATCATTCTTTATGATGCAAAAGAAAAAAAATGACATTTTATTCTTTACTATTCAGTAAATAGCAGGTTTTTATGTAATCCATGATATGACCGATAGGATCAATCAAGTAAATAACCCAAAACTTTGATTCGAACTATTGTTGAAATACACGGAGAGGCTGGTTGTGGCGTCAAGAGAGAAAAAAGAAGAGAAACCTCATGGTTTATTCAAATCCTGACGGCATTTCAAGGAAGCAAAATTCCAGCTTTTTTTATCGATTACTTCTGACTTTACAATTATTCCACCACTATTCCACTGAACTCTGGTAATATTCTGCATTAATGAGATAAATTTCAGGTGTGGAATAAGAATTATTACTTGTGCTTCGCACATCTTGACATAGATTTCGTTCAGCAAATTTCAACATCAACTTGGCACGTTTTACATTGAAAATCGGGAAAAAAAGGATTCCCAACTGTCATGAATTAATGCTAGCCCCACTGATGGAATAAACATACAATATGCAATATTTGATCATAATATTTCTTCAGCTGTATCGGAATCCTGAATTCATTACATTTTCCTGTATCAATAAAATACTGATTAAATAAAATATTTTTGAGTTGGTTTTATCTTTTGCATAACAAAATTATTGGATATACAAGTCGTAAAACATTCATAATACTGAAAATACCATCTCTTGTAAAAGTTTTCGAGTTTATTTGTGTAAATATTCCAAGGAGAATATATTTCCAATTAGTGAAACTTATTGGATTTTAGTAAAATAAATCATGTTTTAGCTTTTCTTTATATTGGCTGTCCCTGACTGAATTGTGCTGGACAATATTAATGGATTACTTTCTCTTTTGTATTGCCGCGTGTTGCACTCAAGAATGCCATGCTTTGAAAATTATATTGAGTCACATCATCGAATCAAAATAGATCTATAAACATTGGCATCGGTATTTCTCAAGTTTTAACAATTTCGAAGAAACACAGTAAGGGTTCAAAACGAATCATGATTTCAAGGTCGCATGACGGGGACGAAGAGTTCTTTTCTTTCTAGGTGTTTTGTCTTGGGACCTACAAAAAGAGAAGAAAAGAATATTAAATGAATGAAAGATATGTAACTGTCGGTTATTAGATACATGAGGGTCATATCGGCTGTGCATGATTGCACCCAACTTTTTTATGATCCCCACAGTACTGATAACAAAACAAAAAACTCGATTTTATAAAAAGAAACTCCGGCTGATGCCAATAATTTTAATTCTTAGGCAACTTCACCTCCAAATAAAACAAAGATATCACAAAGATTGCCCCCCCCCAAAAAAAAATGAGAAAAAGTATCTGAGGATGATAGCAAATACACACTTGAATGGCCAAAAATCAAGGCTTTCAATATTTATCGATAAAAACACAACAAGGATTGGGGTTAGGGTGTCAAATTTAGTGAATCAGGAGGTAATGATGACAAAAATGTTCCTTTGTAGGATTTAAAATCCGAAAAATCCTGAGATAACTTAAAGTTGAATCCACATTAGCTCCTGACTACAGTCAGACATGTGAAAATCTAAATCTGATCAACTTCTATATTTATCACGATAGTTGGCCGTTTTTTTTTCAATTCAAGGGCTAATGTATGTTTTCTCATATAACTTGAAAATGACCATATCATATATCAGTGCTAATGTATGAAAAATTTTGAAACTGTAATCATACTTAACATGGATGACAATTCAACAGTCTTGGGCGTCTTACATAAAATACGCTATTTTTTTCTAAAATTCGCGCTAAAATTACAGCTGTCAGATTGCTATCAAAAGTGATCTTTATAAATGAAGTTTACTGGAACTAAACGCTTTAATGCCACTGAATGATAAAAACGGAAAGAAGCTGTTTTGATTTTTTTTTTCAACTTTATAAGAGGGGATATAATCTAATACCTTTCGCTCTTTGTAAGGGCTTAGTGTATATCTCATCGTGTTGGTTTGTGAACTTATCACGCTAAAACAACAAGACCCCTTGACTTAATATTTGTCTTGAAAACTAATGACACCCAGTAGTGAGATATGCAATGTAAAGTCATTGAAGGTCACCGGAGTATCTTTCTAGCCAATGTCATCAATTTCTAACATAATATCGTTTACTTTTAAGTACGTGCGTTTTGGCTATGCAATTGTGAGGGTAGGTAAAGTCCAATTCAATAGGATATGTGGTGTTGATTCTCAAGGTCATGAGAGGTTACCGCAGGTCACTTTATCGAAATAACCTTTTTCTACCAGATTGCATCCAAATAATTACAGTCTCAGAGGTTAATCGATACATGGGGTTAACTTGGGCAGGAAAAGATGATGAAATAGGTAGTTCTGGGCGGACGAAGTATTTTCCGAAACTTGCTTCTATTTTTCAGACGAAAAGTGAAAATGGCGTTCAACAAACCGTTACAGGAGCTGTGTGCACCCTTTTCAACTCTATCATACACCCCAGTTTCCTATATCTCCTACCACCCGAACTTATGATGATTCGTTTTAACATACCATATCCTCAACATTTATAGGTCCTGGGAACACTCATATTTTTCCATATATATCAATGTAATTGAATCTTCACTTCATGCCATTTGCCTTAGGAAATGTCTATATAGGAATGCTCAACCAAACCTGTATCATAATGCAATGGAAAATTGATAATATGATTGTTGAGTGAACCAATAACTATTGTTCAATGATTTTGTGAAGATATAGGCAAGGTATTTCACTTTCAACTACTTTGCATTCATCATTTACTATCACAAAAAAAAAAACGATACAGCAAGGATTTCTTCACTGAATCGTTATAAATCCAGATTAGATTATGAAACAATGAGTATTTTTCATTTTTTTTTCAGCAATTTTCTTGAGATTTTTCTAAATTTGGAGAGCTTTCTTCCCGGTTCCATGCTACAGTTATCAGTATTACGATCCGGTGTCTTGGTAGAGTCAGGGCTTTTCATACAAGTGATGAAAACAGATACCTAATTTTGTGAAAAGATACGTACAACGAATAGCCGAAATCCCGAATAACAATACGATGGTTGTAAGAGACGCTGACGATTCGCAGGTCATCGAATTGAGCACAGTTCACCTTACATCGTCGCTCATTGAAAGTATGAACACTGGATGGCCATCTGGAAAATATAAGCAGAATAATAGGAATTCAGTCGTACATAAAACTACATATATATATATATATATATATATATATATATATATATATATATATATATATATATATATATATATAGTTACTTGCAAATAACTGTTTGATATGAATGATTTATGCCCAAGAAATGAATGTCCCTTGGGAAAATGGCGGAAAGACCTGTACAATAACCTCTAATGATCAGTTAGAAGAGTTGCTGTCATCACATCAACCCAGTCATTCAGTTTAAATGAATCATAGACCCATTCACGCATGACCTCTCTTACCCTCAGCACAGTTATGCATACGGTGACGCACACATTCACGTATATATTCTTGCCTACTATATGGCTGAGTTGTATGCATTTTCACACATGCCACAGATAAATCTCCGAACCCTGAAAAGCTGGCAGTTTAAAACTCATATCTTATTCACATGTTTATACAAATGACTATCAAAAATGAAGCGTTCCTCCAAGAACATATCATAAAATGGCGTAAAGCGACGAAAAAATTACCACTGAATATATCGTTTGAGTGTTCCCAGACCAAAAATTGATGATGGTATATAAGGCTGGATCTTCAGAAGTTGAGGTGGTGGTAGCAACAGGAAACTGAAGTCTGCTTCAAAACAAACGCTGGATGTCATGTTCGCTTCCCGCCTTTTTTTTTTTTTGTGAGAGCAGAAAAGTGGTGTAAAGCGAATTTTGAAAATTTGTGGAAAACGGCTAATGGTTTCAGACATTGGGAAACATATGCAGTGTCAAAAAAATATACATCTACTATGGATTTTGTTTGCCAAAGAGTTTTTTTTCCAATTATTATTGTATAATTCTATAATTGATTAAATGGAATTAAACGTGAAATAAAATTCAACGAACACGGTGGAATTTTACCCAAGTTTTACCATACCAGTCTTTCATGGTTCATACTAAATGATTTTGTCTAGATAGGCACGCGATCACATTCTGGTGTCCACATTTTTGCATATGATCTCAGGGGATCTACGTTCTTAGTCGTGAAGTCCATTGGTTTTCTGACATTCTTGCAACATTGTAATTTTAGTTTTCTAATGAATTCTATGATATCCGAGACTTCTGTTTTTCTTCTAATATAGTGTGCTGTCCTATGATCTCTTCATGTGATGGTGAACATGTTTCTCTCAAGTGCACATTGCAGAGTCTCAGTTTGAAGGTCAATCTTTTTGTTAGGTTCCATATTTCCGCTCCATAGGTGACTATCGGAAAGATTCATTTGTTGTAGACCTTCATTTAAGAAATATGTTTAAGTAAACATGCCTTCCCTTAAACATGACTGGATATAAAATTACGCATAAAAGTCACTATTTGATGAGTTTTAAAGGCAACTATCGTCCATTTTCTGTCTTGGAAGTTAATCTTTCAAAACTTCAACTCTGAAATGTTATTTGATATTAGTTACTTTTGATAGAATTGATGTGACGATGCAACTCCATAGAAATCAGGGATTACAGTAATAAAAAGTTATTAGTTTAGTTCGACCAGAATCTGCCAGTTATAAACAAGAAAAAATGAAGTAACTTGGGTAAATTTTGCAACATAGAAATTAAAAGGACGAAAGAATAAAAACTAGGTGAGAAATTCATGAATTGGTTGTACTTTCCATCTGCTAAAGCTGAATATATACAGCTGTACCTCACTTTTTGAAAGTACGCATTACGGTACTTCATTTTTATCAAAACCTTCAATTAGTGCAGATTTCCTTCCTCTATCCGAAATGTAATAAAGCAAAAAAAAAAAAAAATTTTATGACCATAACAAAATATTTCGATTGTTCCCAGACCTAAATATTTTTCCATGTATGTCCGTCTTGATGTCGATAGTCAAGATTCGTTGATATTGCAATCCCATCCTATACCTATGTAGCCTACAAAAATAACGTCATACATTTCTGCATTCATTGCTACGATCTCAGCCGTTATTTGGCGGTTCAGGAAATTCTCGAATTCTCTTTCATAAGAATTAATATCATGTTTACCTGCTTCACACCATTTCAGTTTTAAAAAATTTCATAAAAAATCTATACTTTCAGACCATGGAAGGAGCCTATAGACTGCAATAAAAATACAAATTGGTAGACAAAAATGTCAATATTTGTTTCTTTTGAGATTATTATTTGTTTTGGCATTTTTTTTTTTTCCAAAAATCAACTTTCACGTTTATCGACATCACTTCGTTCAATGAAGAATGAACTATTCGAGTATATTCTTTTTCGACCAATGAAACATTAGTGTTTATCAGTCACTCTTAGATATAATTACTCAACCGATACACAAAACTGCAAAATGAATAAATAAATAAATGTCCCACCAACCACTCAGAATGTTAAAACTTTCATATTCTCTATATAGATTAGCGTTGTTAATGTGTACATTGAAGTAAAATCAGTTGATGGCAAACAAAGAGTTCTGGTCATTGTTCTAGAGACTGTCATATTTGTGAATACGGAAGAGTTTTTTTTTTTCTGGCTTAGTTTCTGCATCTAAATCTTTTCGTTGACGCAGACAAGAGAATTCGTCTCCTTTGGTCCTCAGTCTAATGCAACAGAGAACAGAACACCAAGTGCTCGGTCGAATGTCAGGAATACCATACTGTAATGTATTCGGTGATAATTATCATAAATGCCATTTAATGTGCATTAGTTTCTCTCATATATCATAGCCACTTAAATGGGTTCGATCCTGGGAGGGAGCTCCACAAAAGAAGCAGTGTAACGTACTCTGGTGATATTGATATATACGGTGAACTAATTATTACCTCTATATAATTATCAACTGGAGTTGAGTGTTATGTTGCCAACTTGCCAAGGTCATGTAACGACACACCCACACACCAATACACAAATACACACACACACACACACGTATATATATGGCTTTATTAGAAGAGGAAATTCTTGCAAAAGGATTTTGAAACTCATCTATCGAATGTGACACGAAATGTGAAATTCTCTAGTGAATTCTGCATTGAAGTAAATATTGATTATTTCAATGCACCTTTTGCCTTTAGGTCAAAAGGTTATGGGCAACCATTGCTCTCCTCCCTTGATCAATTTTCAGCTCGTTACAAGATTACAACATGATACACACGTACATAAGTAATCGTATATATATATATATATATATATATATATATATATATATATATATATATATATATATATATATATATATATATATATATATTTATATATATATATATATATATATATATAGATGTTCAGCAGAAATAAATATACACACATACACACTGATTCCTTGTATGCATATATATATATATATATATATATATATATATATATATATATATATATATATATACCCACTGACATACATATGAATACAAATACAGTCTGTAAGAATTGAAAATTGAGTTTAAAAAAGAAGACCATGAGAAAAAAAAGCAAATTTACAAGAAATGACAATCATTTGTGAAGATGTGAGGAGATGGAACCAAAAAAATAATCTTCAAGCATCTCTCATGTTAATTCCTTTTAAACCCTTCAAGTGCAATCCGTTGTTCAGGGAAGGGTCGATATTTTGTGAACAAAGGTTCGTTGCTCACGTTAACAGTGCGCCTTGTGCAAGGATCACTGATGATCAGTTGAGATAACGACATGGCCCCTAACTGTGATCTATGTGCGTCTCTCGTATTGATTGCCAATAGTTTGGATGCTACTAGTTCTCTCAGACACTTTCGGCGTATCAAGAGAGTTTTATCTCAAAGGTTTCAATCCATATTCTCGGCGGGGCGCTTTTGATCCTAGATGCGATAGAAGCCGGTGACGATGATTGAGCATGCGGGAAACCCTCCGGTAATTTTGATGGAATCAAAGAAGATGAAGACTGAGGAAACCGTCGGAACGTTGCAACGGAAACACGGGCATTTGAAAGATTCTATACCGGAATATATATATATATATATATATATATATATATATATATATATATAGAGAGAGAGAGAGAGAGAGAGAGAGAGAGAGAGAGAAAGAGGGAGAGAGCGAGAGCGAGAGAGAAAGAGACAGAGATAAGTATTTATACTTGCCCATAAATCATGGATATATATATATATATATATATATATATGTGTGTGTGTGTGTGTGTGTGTGTGTGTGTGTGTATGTATATATATATATATATATATGTATACATATATATATATATGTGTGTGTATATATATATATGTATGTATATATATATATGTATTCATGTATGTATATACATATACATATATGTATATATGCATATATACTTCAAAAGTTCTGCTGCTTGATGATGAATGAAGCATTTATCTTCCACAAACTTTTTCACCATAATCTCGTTTGTGAATGCACTTGATACTCTGGTGGAAAATAATCACGAAGCTACAACACTATACTATGTAAATTTCATATAAAACTTCAGGTAATGAATACATGTCAGGCTACGAATAGGCTGATTTCTTATCAAGAAGAAATAACATCAGATAGAGCAATAAATAACGGATTGGTGGACAGTAGTATATATGTATATATATATATATATATATATATATATATATATGTATGTATGTATGTGTGTGTGTATGTATGTATATACGTGTGTGTGTATATATATCTATATATGTGTGTGTGTGTGTGTTTGTGTTTATATATGTGTGTGTATTTGTGTTTATATATATACGTGTGTGTGTGTTTGTGTGTGTGTGAGTGTATGTGTGAGTATGCGTGTGTGCATAATCTACGGGGAGACACAAATAGAGAGAGAGTGGGGACAGAGACAGACAGTCAGGAGAGAAAGGTTTGTCTTGCATATGTGCAGATATGCTCTGCAATTATTCAGGACGAAATCGTGACAATATGGCTGCGTACCCACACGGGTAACTTTATAGGCATGTGTGTGTGTGTATTGTATACAGGCATAGACGCATACATATAGAAGCGCGCATATATGAATGTATATGTACATACATAGTTCGGATAACCTAATTCAAACCTTATCATGATAGAGTAAATTTCACCGCAAGCAGTTTCAAATAAGGGGTTATCAGATATCACCTGGAAGCTAATTCAGGTACCCACAGGACATGGCATAAAAGCCTATTATAATTTCAGCATGTAAAAGTCATTTTCATCTGTAAGTAAGAATAAACTATTCAAAAATAGCATTCGTGCATTTGAAGAAATTTTACGATTTCAGCGAAAGATCATCAACAAGATATATAAGGGTTCCAAAGGCATGGAACATTTACCATCCACCGAGTTTTTTTCCCTCATAAATATAATCAATCAATTCAATAACAACCCTATTTACTTTTCCTGCTATTGAACACTGTGATTAGATATCATTGATAACAGTTTAAAAATCCTGTTTCTTTGATGTGATCTAAAAAATTTCGTTATTTTTTGAGCTGTAATGTTGATATTTTTCGCTGAAATTTTGAAGCGTTTGCACTCAGCATAATTATTTGATAAATATCTCAAAGAATCAAATAGAAATACGAAATATTATTATAACATAATCACTGATTTTGTTTTGAAAAAAAATCCAATGTCATTCAACTACATTCCAAGTGCGACATTATTGCCAGTTCACGGTTAAGGTGCTCATTTTAGGTTTCTTTGAAGCTTTTATATCAAATTTTTGATTTTGATATGGTTAGTAGTGTTCTTAAAATACTCATTGCGTTAAAAAATCATACTCAATGCATTTTAATTCGGTAAATATTGGATATTGATCATAGTGATTTGTATCAGGATCATAAATCAGTGTTCAAGCTTCTGATCCCTCATCGTTAAATAAATGTTGGGGTAACCTACGTAAATTGGCCTTGTTTCAATAAATAAATAAATAAATAAATGATGTGCAGTATGCAAAAAACATCCATATACAACACATTATGATATTACCCAGTACTTCACATACGATATATATCTAAATATCTATCTATCTATCTATCTATCTATCTATCTATCTATCTATATATCTATATATATATATATATATATATATATATATATATATATATATATATATATATATATATATATATATATTAAAATCATACTAATAGGGAGGTGGTGTTTGATCGACACTGCTGGAGTGCCATGGTAAAATAACTGGGTTGTTTTTAAAATCCTTGGGACAGTTGAATGGTAAAAAATCGATGATTCAAACAACAGAAAATGAACACATAGAAACATTATAACGAAGTATATGTAAAAGAAGAAAACTCAGAATAAAGTTGAATAAGTGACTGGGATGACGCAATGAGAGTTTTTGGAAATGTTGATTTATGGTTTTTTGTCAGTTTTCGGTGTTTAAAGCTGTAGAGCTTTCCAGAATGTATATATATATATATATATATATATATATATATATATATATATATATATATATATATATATATATATATATATATATATTACAAGGCTTACATAGACTTACATAGGTATCCTCCAATATATATATATATATATATATATATATATATATATATATGTGTGTGTGTGTGTGTGTGTGTGTGCGTGTGTGTGTGTGTGTACCTGGCTGTTAGGTAATGACTGGTCTTGTCGATCAGTACTAGTGAAAAGGTTCGATCTCCTTTTGGTGTCCAATCATTCAAACCAAATCTACGCTACGTTCAGTAAATAACCATATATGCTTCTACATACCTGAATATCCATCTGAGAGTGCATATACAAATCAAAATCTGAATCCTTTCACCCTCGGTAACTCAAATGAAATGACTTTTCATAATTTTGAATGCCAATTCTTTTCACTATTGCAAGCAAAAACTATTGGAACATTGCTCTTTTCTTGAAGACTCATTTTTTTAGCCGACTCCAATGAGTAAAAATGACAAAAGAGAAAATAGATAATCCTTCCCTCATCTCTTCGCACCAAAGCACTATACTTGGAACCCGAAGTTCTGTTTCAATTTCAATCGGTATTCGAAAAATGGCATTTCCGTTCGGCACGACCCGACAAATGAGTTCATTTGATCGCAGGATTTGAGAGTTTTCTATATTTAGCAAAAAAAAAAAAAAAAAAGGTTAAAACTTTTTACTCTCTCTCTCTCTCTCTCTCTCTCTCTCTCTCTCTCTCTTTCTAATGTTCAGTGAAATATTTGAAATCTTTTCGAGATCAAATGCCTTTGTGATCCTACCAGAATAATTATCGATAATTATCGTCTGAGGAGAAATGTAATTTATCCAAAGCTATTGAATGCAATTATATATATATATATATACATATATATATACATATATATATATATATATATATATATATATATATATATATATATATATATATATATATATATATATATATATATATATATGTATACATATATATATATATATATATATATATATATATGTGTGTGTGTGTGTCGAGAGAGAGAGAGAGGGGGATAGTCATGCATATATATATATATATATATATATATATATGTGTGTGTGTGTGTGCGTGTGTGTGTGTTTTGCATCGATCCCAATGTATTGAATACTATCAGATTTCCATTTGCATGTAAATGCTAATCCAAAAATACAAGTACCTGCGCCTTTCATATGAAAATGCACAGCATTAATTCTACATTAAATAGTCTTTTTAATCATAATGGAGGTGATAATCTCTAACCCAGAATTAACCCTGGGCTCTATTTATATACTTGAACAGACTTAAGAAATCTCTGTAGTCGCACAAAGAAGGAGAATGTGATTCGTACTTCTCTTAATTAATCTCTGTGCCCCTCTGTAATGGCTTTTTTTATCAGGTAAAGCAATTGTAGCTTTTCAAAAAGATTGGCTGCCCATCATCTCATGGAGAGATCACAGGACAGTATGCGATAAAAGATATCATAGAATATATTTTAAAAATTCATAGGGTAATAGGCAGGCCATGGTGCAATCATGTCAGACAACCTTTGGAAAAAAACGAGAGATATTTGCTCCGTGAAACTCAGTATAGAGATCTGGCAAATCTCGGAGAATGTTTATGTCCAACAATGAATTTTAAGAGGCTTCTCACGATGATGATTCTAGCTCAGGTAGTTGTTCACACAACAGACGATATCAAGTACTTATTTCCATGTGAGATAGGTTGTCAACTCTTGGAAAACTGGAGCTACGCATTCTTACATACCACAGCATATATGTGATGTTTTTCGCGTTTTCATAAAATCTGCAATATCATTGGGAAAAAAATCAATTCAGATATACATCATTACATATATGTATAGATACTCATCCACGCATACGTATGTAATAAGTCCCATTGGTTATAGGCAAATAAATAAAATGAATGAATAAATAAAAAATGAATCCTTTTTTTTATGGTTGCGTATCTCCAGTATCGGTTAATTCTTCTTTATTAATTTGTAATTAAGAGGCAACTCTTTCAACGGAACCAGTGTATATGACGGATATTGAACAGTGCACTATCATCTGCCATTTGCTAATGTAAGAAAACGGCAATACAAAAATAAAATTGTTCATCATTTCAACCTTCTTTTGCTCTGAGTCGTCACTAACTCCCCAGGGATACATTTAAAGTACAGACACCAAACTACTACTACTACTACTACTGATACATTTTAAAGTACAGACACCAAACTACTACTACTACTACTACTACTACTACTACTACTACTACTAATAATAATAATAATAATAATAATAATAATAATAATAATAAGAAGAAGAAGAAGAAGAAGAAGAAGAAGAAGAAGAAGTTTCCTCAGTTGACAATCTTTCGGGTTTATCCCCGACTGAAAACGAGAAAAAAATTGCTCTAGAGCTAGAACTCCTTTTTTGCCCTGGTCCATCTGATCTTTTTTTTTTTTTTCAAAAAGAGGAGTTTGTAAATGATGTTCACCAATTAGTCGGAAGGCTAAAACTGATTGATTTTTTTTTCCGATAAAGACAATCAAACAGACCCTGAAGTCTTTAATCATAAAACTTGATGAAGACAAATCTGAATTAGGACGGCCAATCAAACATCCACATTGGTACCCATAAAAAGTAAGAGAAAGTAGGTATTCTGGTCTCCCAAATTTCATTGAACACGTTTTATATGATTTTCAAAAACGGTTAACTTGCAACAAAAATATTTGTTTTAAAACCTGACTGTGACGCCACGGGAAGCTATCAAGTCCCTCTCTACGGATGATTCCATAACAATTGAGACAAAGTTGGTGGCATCGTAATTATGGATACGAAAGTCTACAAAAAGGTTTGTCACGATATCTTAAGGGATATTCAATTTTGTAAAAGAACTGATTCCTATCCAAATCCCAGATATCAACAAGACCTGAAACTTATTATCGATGATTAAAAAAAGATAAGTTACGTTCATGATATAGAAAAAAAAAAGAAGAAGAGAGAGTGCCTGAGGTCCCTTCATTTCTACGGTCTCCCTAAAATCCACAAAAATCTTCCAGATTTTCCATCTGTAAGATCAATTTTTGGTGGATATAAATCCTGTACCTCTAAGATCTCAGAATTGATTGACATTTCCGTAATACTTCCTCTTACATCAAAGATACCACAAATTCTGAGTAAACTCGTTGCTAATTTAGACACTTCAAAATGTATTCAAGAAGAACGTTTCTGGTTACCATGAAAATGCATTGTTTATCCTCAAACATTGGCCACGAAGAAGGTGTTTGTGCTTGTAAAGAAGCCCTTGATAAACGGAAGGAATTATCGGACAGCAAAAAATCTGAGCATAAGTCACACAGAACCAATACAAATATCTGAGGGTTCTCAAAAGTGACGCGATAAAACAGAAAAAAAAGGGAAGAGAAAAAAACAATATCTTAGGAGGATATGAAAAATATTAGAGCCCAGGCTATATAGCAGAAATCTTATAAAAAAAATCAATACGGGGACAGAATCAGCAGTAATACACACAAGACAATTTTTTTGGTACGATAAATAAAAGTTAATGACGATGTACAAGGCTCTACACACCAAGGATAGACTGTATGTGAAGAGGAAAGAAGGAGACAGAAGACTTATCAGCGCAAAGGAATTGTGTGCAATAGTCCAAAACACTGTTAGGAAAGTATGTGCAAACAAGCAGTGAAGACCTCATACAAATGGCTCAAAGCAGTGCAACGAACCACCAAAGAGGAAGAAACAAGGAACAGCAAAGCATATAACCAAGGAAGAAAAATGGGACGAGAAAAACTCCACGGAGAGTTCAACAGACAGATTCGAAATATTACAGACGAAAAATCATGAACGTGGATATGCAGAGGAAACTTGAAGAGGCAAACAGAATCACTGATTATGGAAATTCAAAACAAATGCATCAGGACAAATAATGTCTAGGCAAAGATCGACAGAGCCTAAATAAACGGCAGATTTGGAGAAGAGAATGAG
>OY735206.1:56630983-56743483 GCA_963457665.1 Thysanoteuthis rhombus | reverse complement strand
GAAGAGTTATATATTCTTTCTGCATATCTTTACTAAATCAATCATTTTTCTCTATCTGTTTTCACTTTTTTTTCAATTTGTTGCTCAGTCCTGCCTCCACCGTTTGGTCTCATATCTATTTAGAAACCCGAAAGAAAAACTGTCACAAAAACAGCAAACATCTGTTTCTTTGGTTTTAAGTGATTCTGGCTGGCTAGTTGGCTGACTGGCTATGCATGTATGCATCGTGCGTGGACCGGCCCAAACAAACCGAGAATTCAAACATTGACATTTATTCATTTCTAGAGGAAAAATAAACCTCAAAATGAATTTTCAGTGCTACGCTTAATCCGATCCATGGTTTGTGTTTGACAGTGTTAATTCTTGTTTTGTTCTATTTGGACCTTTTTAGTAATCATTGCCCAACAAAAGATAAGAGGATAACTTATTCATAAACCAATCTTTAATTGATCACTCAGAAAACGGCATGCTGCCAAAGAAAATTGGTTATGTGATGATTTTTTAATCATTATTTCTCCTTGTCTGCATACACCCCCTTTTGTAGTTTCACCCATCATAGAATGCCTGCCATGAGGCAATTGTAAGCCAGTCAATCTAGCACATATTTGATGGTGTTGTGAGCACGATTATCAATCAAATAAAGATCAGAGGAAAACACCAGCGGGAACAATATGGTTGAAAAATACCAGTTCAGATCATTTGAGTTGATACATACACATGGAATTAAGTAACACGAATTACATCTAGTTTTCTAGGGTAATATAAATAACTGACAAAATGTCTTGAAATAACATTCATTAAATTGAAGGTCTTGTTAATTAAATATCGATCACTTATACTTGATACCAAATCAAATGCAGACATTTTCAGCAAGCCATTGTGAATAGTAGCCTATATATATATATATATATATATATATATATATATATATATATGTGTGTGTGTGTGTGTGTGTGTGTGTGTGTGTGTATATATATATAGGGTTGTGCACTCTCTAAGGGAAGAAACTCAATCATTGTAAGCGTATGCAATGCACTTCCAACATGGAATGGAGCACTCTGGTGGAGGAGGAATATATACGATAAATAGATATATCGCTTATATTCAACCTCACTGACCGTCCAGTTCCGTGGAGTAGAGGGGAGATACTAGACTCCGGGTCTAAAACTGAGGTTTCCATCCTGCCTCGTGATACTGGATGGTATAATGGATAGTCTATTGCTACACTGAAGAGTTGTAATACAACAAATCAGCAGACTGTGAATGACACAATTACATATATATATATATATATGTATATACTGACGATGCGAACCCATTTTGGGCTCCTTCAGGAGGATGACTTAGTTGATTTTAGATTCTTATTTAGAACTTTTTTAAAATTGGAAAATTCATTATTCTAGGTAGTAGGATTTTACTTTTATTCTATTCATACATATATTTTTATATATTTTTGCTTAATGGTTTGTCATGTCTTTTCTTTTCTTTTTTTTGATGCTATGATTAATGGTAGTTATAAAGGATAAATTAGGAGGGAGAATGATGTAGAATTTTTGTTAAGCTCTACACTAAATCTACTTGACGTTCAATGTCGAAAGTATCGAACACTTCATGAAATAAATTCATCATAGATCATCAGATATTATTTTGCTTTACTGATTTGTATGATATATATGCTCAGAAGAATATCTTGGAAACTATATATCCAGGACGAATCTTATTCATAGTCATTATCCACGGACTTATTGGTGCTTTTTTCCCCCCAAGTAAATATAATTTCCAGCTATATATATATATATATATATATATATATATATATATATATATATATATATATATATATATATATATATATATATATATTGCTTTAAACTACATTTTCATTAACCTACGGTGACAAGTTTGCATACACATAAAAAAAAATAAAGCTCCAGACGATAAGATCTGCGAATCAGCTATCTACAACGTAATTGCTCTCGAAATCGATTTTTACTTTGAGTCCCGTTGTTGAAGCTTCACGCCAAATCAGGTAAAGCTTATTTATATTTGCTTCGTTCTTTTGTCATTTTTGTGTTCATTCCCTCCTTGGTGTTTTTTTTTCTATCAGTGTATACACCCTTTTTCTTTTGTACACCTATTTATCTATTTTGATATCAAAACATATCAATATTCTTAATTTTCTTCCGTTTTTCCACTAATTGTATCAATCATTTTTTTAAGTGATGAAAGAGAAAAAGCTGTTTTATGATTAAAGAAAGGAAATGAAATAAAACAGTTGGATGCAATAAGAAAAAAGAAATCTTCAAGCGTAGACGGAGGTAAAAAAAAAAATACGTAAGAAAAAAGACAGGGGTAAATCTGGAAGAATGAAACAAGTATTGAACTTATTGAACATCATGTAGAACAATCTGGAAGGAAAAGACTGATAAGAATACCTGTAATAAAAATGAACCCCAAGGAAGAAGAAAGAAAAGACTCCAGTGAAAAAAAGTTAAAAAATAAAAATGAAGTAAAAACGAGAAAAAACTTTTGGAGAAAAAGAAATGGGAGACAACATAGCAGAACACGAAATGACAATTTTGAAGGAAAAAAAAGTAAGAGTTAGAAAACTTGATGAAAAATGAAAGATCAAAACACTTGGATAAAAGGGAAAAATGAAAAAATCTTGAAAAAGGAAAGAAAATACACGTGAGAAAAAACAATTTGGAACAGAAAGACGATGAAAGAGCAAAGTTGATAAACGTAGAATTAGCAACAAAAGACAGACAGACAGGCATACTGATAGACAGACTGACGGACAGACAGGGATAGAGAGACAGACTGGCGGACAGACAGGGATAGAGAGACAGAGCGAGATAGAGAAAGAGAGAGACACGCACAAACACATAGGAGGAGTCAGTAATAGAAGAAGAATTAACAAACAAATGAAACATCTGTGAAGAGTCGTAACAGAAATTGTTTGAGAAAAAGTGGGAAAAGGAAACCAGATAAAAGTGGAAATCTCAGATAAACAAAAATAGAATAAGAAAAAGCAATTTTATTCTTAGTTTGATTTCCTTTTCCAGCGGATGGATCCGTCGTCGAAGGCGTTATTGTTTGTCGAAGTGTTCACCAATGACAGAGCATCTTAAAACACGGTCTCCAATCAGATGACCTTTTTTCATTCGGAGCTGAAATTTCTTTTTCATGAGATTTCTGCTTGATTCGCTTTTCATTTTTAGCATCGAAAGATGATATCCAGACAAAGATGATGTTCCATTACGGCGACTGTAGTTGAGTTGCTAAGAATATTACCTGTCTCTGCTTTGTTGTGCAGTTTTTATTTCGATCAAAGAGAAACCGAATAGAGTGGTGTTGCTTACAAAATGATTCATCAATATCGAAGAAGAAAAGGGAGACACAGATTGTCATATCGAATCAAAAATAAGTAGATGGGTATACATAGATATATCTTGATGGATAGGAGTATACACATGTATATTTGAAGATAATATTTATTTGTTTGGATAAGTTTCGGTGCAGGAACAAAAAAATATTTGATATTAAAATTTAAACATCAATATCCAGTGACAAAATAAAACCTCTTTTGTGTTGAACTTTCATCCAGTACACCACTGGGTATATATATATATATATATATATATATATATATATATATATATATATATATATATATATATATATATATATCAACCCAGTTTTTTCCAATTGTTTGTTCTATTCAACTAGGTCAGGTGATATATTAACCATGTAATGGCAGGGGATCATAGATATTGGTTGATGTGGAGATAAGAGAGAGTATGTATATAGAAACACACATAACCACTAAGACAAACACACACACAAATATATACATATATACATATGAAGAGAGAGATATACATACATACATACATACATACATACACACACACATATATATATATATATATATATATATATATATATATATATATATATATATATATATATATATATATATATATATATATATATATATATATATCACAAATTAAGGATGCAATATAACATAATATATGATGCAGTATCCGATGTATCATGGGTTTATTTCATACAGTGCTCGATATATCCAATTTTATATATTGAGTTAGTTAAGAGTATTGATTGGAATATAATAGATTCAGGATTTGTTACGCAAACACGTTTATGGCGAATGATCGGATATGTCTCGGAGATACTTTATGGGTATGTCGAGGTGGGAAGAGTTTCTCTTTGTTTTAGCCGATTTATACTTTGTGTATTTAAGGTGTAGGTAAATTATATATATATATATATATATATATATATATATATATATATATATATATATATTCTGTCTTGCACCGGTGATAACCGAGTAGAATATCGAACATTCCTAGAAAAATGCGCACTGTTCGACTCGAACTCGAAACTTATGTATAAGCAGCTTATACACGACTCTGTTCTTACCATCTGACCTAACAAAACCTTTATAACATAGCAAGATTCCGAAAAAGCACTTATATCGCTAAATCTTCTTCATTTCTTATTTAAATATTCAATTATGTATATATGTGTTTTCCCTTACGCTGAGAGTATACATATGTGTAGAATTGTCTGGTTGAATCAGACAGAATGACATAACTATGATGACATTAGAGTGGGAAATATATAGCATTGGACACCGATCACTATATATATATATATATATATATATTATTGGGTCATCCACAGACAGCTGTTTCGGTGCATTACATCTCTTCAGAGATTTTTCAATATCCCATCCAGTACCACGAGGCAGAACTGAAACCTTCGCTTCAAACCCGGAGGCCGATATCCTACCTCTGAGCTGAACGGTTAGTATTGCTGAATTTAAGCGATATATTTAAGTAAGCATAAACTCCCCTTCCACCAGAGCGCTCCATTCCTATGGAAGAGCATTGCATATATATATATATATATATATATATATTACATGTTTTTGCAATGTTTTCATCGCCTCTCAAACCCTGTATCGTCTATCTATGATATAATTCAAGACATTTCGATATTACGAATGCGTCCCAGAGCCTCTCCATCTGGAGTAAATTAAAAGAGGAATACTCACTGAGAAATGTCCCAAAATTTCACAAGACCGTCTTTTCCTCCAGAAATGACCATTCCTCGACAGCCAACATCTTCAGCAATATTCTTCGGCACACTTTGGAACGGGTGCTGATACTTGTCGGTGAAGATTCGGAGTTGAACCGTCTCAACTCTACGGAACAAAAGATTTATAAATAGCATCATGAAGGGAGAAATAGCCATGGTTCAACATGTCAATCTATGGTTCGAATCTCATGAAACGTAACACGCTCACACACACACACACACACGTATATATATATATATATATATATATATATATATATATATATATATATATATACATATGTATATATATACATATATATATACATATATGTATATATACATATATATATATATATATATATATATATATATATATATATATATAGTATATGTGATACAAACCAGGCTAGCAGTATAACATAATATAATAATATATCAATAATATAAAGCCACTAATGAAAGATAATGGATTTATTTCATAGAGTGCTCGATACATATGACTATTTACTCATGAGGTTATTTTAGAGTAGAGTTGGAAATAAATATTAGAATGTGGATTCGCTATACAAATTTCTGCCCTCGTCAGCCCAAAGAAGGCAGAAACATGAGCTATTTCGTGTAGCGAATCCACGTTCTAATATATATATATATATATATATATATATATATATATATATATATATATATATATGTATATATATATATATATATACATATATATATATGTATATATATATATGCATATATATATATGTATATATATATATATATATATATACATATATATATATATATATATATATATATATATATATATATATATATATATATATATATATATATATATGTGTGTAATCTAGAAAGTTTTACAGCTTCAAATACTGAACGCTAAAATTTTTTTCTGAACGGTTTATCTTGTCACTACAGTCACCTACTCCCGAATATATGTCAGTGCAATTTATGTAATCTTCTACAGTGTGTTTCCCTGTTTCACATATATTTTGTTATCATGGGACAATGTATGAATCGTTACTTGGTAGGATCATCAGTTGTTTACCATGTAACTATTTCGAGAATTTAAAAACAGTTATATCAACATAGCACCCATATATATATATACATATATATATATATATATATATATATATATATAGAGAGAGAGAGAGAGAGAGAGACAGAGAGAGAGAGACAGAGAGAGACAGAGAGAGACAGAGAGATATCAAAGTCAGTAATTCAGTGTCAAATGATAGGTTTTTGAATGCTTTTGAATTAGCTTGCCTTTCCCTATGATACTGTGTTTTGACATAACGAGAGAAACACAATGAGCGTGAGATACTACTTGAAATACCAGTCTTATCTATATCCTCATTAATCACCTTTTGCAATACTCATTATATTTACTTGTTTTAACGCACAAAAATAATTGTCGTTTAAAGCTGGAGCCGATTTTCTCTATTTAGCAGAGATAACACAACAGCCTTTTGCAGTACGTTCTAAACTACCCAATGGATGTGAAATGTTCACTGGAAACGTGTATCCAAATTGCCACATTTGCAAAAACGTCTGTAATCGTTATAGATACGATTTATTTCTCTGGCGTTATCAAATGATCATATTTATGTTACCAGGCTTGTCTTCTGTTACCATTAGAAATTCATGTCTTCTTGAGACCACCAAAGAATCGCTTATCATGCAATATATAGTGTCTCTATTTCCCCAGTGTGGAAAGGATGCTCCTTAGCTAGTTTGACCATTTGAATCTCAAAGAGAACCGCATTAGCATTCATCAAACAGCCATACGCGATGGCTAATTCCATTTAGGCCCAGGTACGTAGTTTCAATCCTCTTAGCTACCCGGGGTGAATAATGAAGATTGCGAAATCAATTTGTAGACACGTATGATACCATGCATAACAGACGTGTACACCATTCTCTCAGTTTTCAATTCTTTGTATAGATATATCGTATCGTGACGGAAAACTCACGGTTCGATAGCATGATTAATTTCCCGACTTGATGTCCTCGTCGAAGAGTAAGTGAAATTTAAACCCATGACAGAAGCGATCGCTGGTGTCTTACATATAACAGGAGAGTCATGTATAACAAATCACTGAATGCATATTTATCTAAACATCTATTATATAGCAGGATTGCAGAAATTCGGAGTAATGCGTTCATTACAAAGAGTGAGTTAGTAGGTAGCTGCCTGCATTATGATTATGTACTATTTGTTGCTGTTTTTGTTTTTATTTACAAATACAATACACGGAAAATGTTTACAATCGGCAAAACTTCACAAATGAAATACTTCTGTTAAATCAAGTACAAAAACGTACGCGATGAGGTCATAACTTTAAGTAATTATTTATTCAAAAAAATTTGGCACAACAATTGGTTTTACACATTGTCTTCTCAGTAAAACATTTTTGTGAAGTTTTAAATTAAATTAGATTTTTAAAAAAAATAAGGAAAGCACTTGAAACTTTCAAAAGTAAAGCCTAAATCCTTCATTGATCGTGGAATTGTTACTTGATTTGTTCACGTATTAACAGGTTCATTTTATTTCTGTGTGTTCTGAGTATGATATATGATTTGAGAATCTCAAAAAATTCCATGGAACTTTTTACCCAGTATTTAATATGAGATACCTTTATTATATCTCTTGATGCATCTGCCTTCGAACAAGCCTATCCCCAAACAGGTGTGATGTCTACTGAAGAAGTTTGTTCGTTAAATGTATCACCATTTGTTTCACTGAGGTATTTATCAAGCCCAAATTAGCCAGGCACCGAGCCATAATCGATTTAAAAGATACATCTGTACTTGAACATGCTTTTCACAACACTGATGTAGCGTCCACGGGAAGTTTATTCGTAATTTGTTTTCATTATTTCTCCCTTGAGGGTAATTATTAAACTTGGGTTAGCCTAAAGAAAGACTCCTATTGGTTTCAGAAATCTATCTGCACCAGAGCTAATTTTTCTCAACACAGGTATGGCGTCCACACAGAGATTATGCCAGTGGTTTATGAGTGTTATTTGTAACCATCAACCAAAACTGTCAACGTAGGCTTCTTCAGTCTTTAATTTGTCAGGCTATGCATGTAGCATGCTGACAGGCTTCACCAATAGAGCTAGAGGGCTGAAAAATTAATTATTTGCTTCTTATGATTTTTTAAAAAGTTTTGCTTTAATTCCTGCCCATGGGATTTTAATTTGGGTTGTCAATTTACAATGCAAGTTTATGCCAAATTGATGACTTGGTTCCAATTTGGCAGCATCTGCACTTATTTCTTTTGCAAATTCAGACATTTTGAGTGTTCACTACTCATCAGAAAGCGAAGGAAATTACTTTTTCATTGATTACCTCCTTTTCTATTTAAAAAAATTATCACCTCAACGTTGCATGCTGCTGAAAAACGTTGGTCTCAGAACAGTTTGTATTGAGTGACTAACCAGAAGTCTTTGTTCTTTATTTGTCTAGTCTCTTGCAAAGCCAAAATCGTCGGACGCGTATCAAGCTTCGAACGACAGTAATAATGATCTGTGTGATAGGTTTGCTAACTACTGCTTGAAAACAAGGTGTCCAACTCTGCACAAATCGGTACGCCTCATTGTTGGTGATGTCACCTGCAACAAAAGAAATTTTGGAAATTTTTGATCCGACCTCTAAACTACACCGATATAAATAAAATTAGGCATTCTCGTGGGAAAACGAGATAGACAGTTGTGACCAAAAAACTATTTGAATTGCATATTAAGACTGATTCATCATCATCATCATCATCATCATCATCGTCAGAAGTCTTCAAGCGTCCGTCGTTGAACATAAATCTTCCCCCTATTCCTCCAGACCTCTCTATCCTTGATGACACGGAGCCAGTACTTTCTGAACTCATCTAGTTTGTCACGCCATCTTTATTTTGTCAGCCCAGTTTCGCATGTGATCTCTAGGGATCCATGTCGTGAGTTGTGATGTCCAGTAGTTGTCTGACTTTCACGCGACATGACCAGTCCATTGCCATTTGAATTTCGTAATGGATTCTATGCTTTAGAAAACAAAGGGTGATTGGTATAGAACATTTTTTTCAATGCCTGTTCGTCTTATGAGAAAAAAAAGATTATGCAATGCCATGTTGTTTTATAACCAAATTTAGACGGGAGAAATTTTATATCAAGAATACTTGTAACTGAATAGTTATTGTGTTATTGTTTTGTTCCATTTATAGATATTACAACACACACACACACACACATACATATATACATACATAGATATCCCTAAAAAATAATAAGAAAACTACTGTGATCGGCAATGAATTTGTTTCCACATAATTGAAAAAGTATATCCCTAGAGATTAATAATCAGTTGTTTCTTTCTACTAATAAAACCCTGCGAAGATGAAATTATGCCCTAATGAGAACATTCAGTACTGAAAATCAAAGTAAAATATTGCTTTGCTTTGAAACTATTTTGCTTATTTACTTAATTATATTAATTGTTTAATAAAAATGTCCGGAGATTCAATCAAAATTCATAAATTCAAATAAATGTTTCAGAATTCTTGTTCAATATTTTTTGCGTGTGAGCTCTCCTGGATTATCATTATTATTCACAACGACGAGACGATATCTAAAAAATAATTGGACTAATCAATAACAATTATCCGATGTAAATTTGATAGATTCTTTTGTTTATGAGAAGGTATGCATTTAACTAGTATGGACACCCTGTACTGTAACAACGTGGCTTATTCCCAATGGACGCTCACACCTCGTGAGTGTTAGACTAGATAAATCCTTTGAGTGTTTGAAGCCGCTTTGAATAATTATTCAGTGATGAGTGATATTCGTAATTTTCTGTCCGTCCGAACAGCCATACTTCCTGATAGGGAGGAATTGTCTGTATTCATAAAGAATGTTCAGAAAGGATCCAGCCAACTAATAAAAACGAACAAATGGCCTACCCATGACAACAGTACCCCAGTACTCTCTTTGATATCTCACACATTTAGTCACTTCCTCTTTTTTGAAAGAACCAGCAGAGTCATCAACTTAATAATCGCATTAATCGTGTTAATGTCTATGGTTTGAAATCTCATCAAGAAAAGGCAGAAATCCCTAGGAGTCAAATCCAGACTGATTCCAAGACCTGGATGATGCAATGTTCTTTTTTTTTGTTTTTGTTTTTTTTGTTTTTTGTCGTTTTTTTTAAAGCCCGGCACAAAACGTCGAGAATGGGCACACGGTTAAGCACTACACAGGCTCACTCAGTAGCATCACACAGACGATTGAGTAACCTTACGTGGGAGCTTTTGTTGCTGCATGCTCATCAAGGTCCACTCTGGTTAGTTTACAAGTTACATTCAGGTTATGCAGATATCTAATCGGCTAGATTCACGGATCTTTCATCATTAATATAAATTTGGTATGATGCTTCTGTCACCAAATAAAATGGATGTCGTGAAGTTTTCAGAGAGCACTTATAAAATCCAGTTTCTTGAAATTATATATACATATATACATACATATATATATATATATATATATATATATATATATATATATATATATATATATATATATATATATACACACACACACGCGATACCATATAACTCATATGAGAGATTAGTATTCATCTTTTCATGGTTTGAAGAGAGTGCTTCATAGTTTGTAACTGATATTTCGACTTGAGTGATTTAGAGATTTCAGTATCGTGTAATCAGCCGTCTGAAGTTAACATGATTTAGCTTGGCTTTTGTATTGAGTAAATGAGCTATACAGGTTTTCTATGCAATCTGAAAGTAGTCGCTCCCACAAAACCTTTCGTAAACCGAAATGTTGTATAGCGAAAAACGAATCATCATTACATCGCATTAGAAAAACCTATTCATCGTTCTCACACCCTTAAATAACTGTGTGTTCTCATCCCCCCTAAATAACGTTATGTTTATGTTGACCATTGCATAAAACCACCATGTGCTTTCTTAAGATTTTTTTCAATACCATTGAACACATTGCTAACGAATACAAAGAATAAATCTGGACAACGTATGCTCACAGACACAGTTCAAAGCTAAAACGACTTGAGGTCTTTCGTAAAATCGAAATGGCATAAAGGGAAGTTTTGTAATGCTGAATATGCCTGTATTAACAAAATCCAAAAGTCACATGTCTTAGTTGAAGGAGCATATTCATTCAGAACTGAAAAGATATTGTTCTTCGCAAGAACTTCGACCCGTTTGCAACTGTGCAAATGCCTAGGATTCGACCACTCTGACAAAAGGTTCAAACACAAACCCAGAGATTTGATAGAGAATAGAAAGAGAGGAAATTTTGAAATTCAAGCGGATTACACGGTACTGACAAGGAAAACAAATTTTGGAGTTATGAAGAAAGAAAAGATTTGTCAGAGTGTGCAGGTTGCTATTTCAGGAGACCGCAGAAAGAAATGGAAAGATAGTAAAAAGCAGGAAATATATCTGGACCCCCCTAAAGAACAGCCAAAATCGGGGAATATGAAGGTAACAGTACTATCAATTGAAATTTGGACGCGGAATGATTAAAAGAATTGGAAATCCGATGTAGAATCAAGACGACAAAATACTATAATCCTCAAGAATTCTGAAAGTAGGACTGGGATATTAGGGAAATTTTCCCTCATTTGCTACGAGATACAACTAAAGATTCTACACCACAAAAACAACTCAAGACAAATCATGAGTGATAAGGAAAGAAGATAGAAAAGAGCTTAAATTGCAATAAAGCTATTGGAAAAAACAAAAGCAAAACAAAAAAAAACGTGCTACAAAGCAGTGGAGATATAAGGGAAGGCGCTTGACCAACAAACAAAAAATTGAAAATTGACAAACCGCTGACCAGTGAATTGAAAAAGAGAATACTCCGAGGAGAAATTGACAGGCAAATGAAAAATATTGCAGGGGAATCATTATAAGTATGAGTAGGAAGGAGACATCTGAACAGAGAAATGGGGTCCTTCATCGTTGTAGACAAGAGCAGGTCCCAGGCAGAAGGAGAACAAATATAATCACGACAAAGTATTGACAGTCAAACACTGGGATCTGTTCAAGAGACTTGGGTCCGGCCTTGTAGACAAATGCTAACCTGTGACTTTTACATCAAGACTGACGGCTTATCAATACAGAAAAGACCAGATCTGATAGCCATGGATTAGGAAAAGGGACCAGTTAGAAAAGGGAACTGCCAGATGTGGACATGGCTGTGCAATTGGACAACAGTGAATGAATGTTAGGACAAATAAGAAAATGAGAAAAAAAATAACAGCACCAAGAACTTACCCCTTTCTTTGAGGAAGGTGTGGGATGTGAGAATTAGGTCTGCAACCTTAATATTGAGCGTAGATGGAACCGAGTCATGAACTTTAGAATCATGATTAGGTGAGTAAGAAAGTTTGAAACTGTACAGACTTCTGCAAGGATACTGAGCAGATTTGCTGTCACTCAACCCTCAGTCAACAACAACAACAACAATAATAATAATAATAATGATAATAATAATAATAATAATAATAACAATAATAATAATACGTTAAGAGAAAAGAAAGTGGAAGGAGGCTCATCAGCACAGAGGACTGTGTCCAGAGAGCTTAAGCAGATCTAAAAAAAGTACGTGCAAGCAAACAGTGAACACATGATAAAGAGTGCACAAAACAGCGCAACAAATAACGAAGTAGAAAACAATGGAAAAGCACAGCAAACTAGGAAAGAAAAATGGGAAAAGAAAGAATTGTACGGAGAGTTCAAAAGACAGATACAAGATGTGGCAGGCAAAAGATCACGGACATGGTTACGAAAAGGAAACCTGAAGAGAGAAATGGAATCGCTCATCATGGCAACTGAAAACAAAAGCATCAGGACAAACTACATAAAAACAAAAAACGACAGAACACAGACAAACAGCAAATGCCGCATGTGCGGTGAAAGAGATGAAACAGTAAACCACATAACTAGTGAATGTAGTCAACTCGCCCAGAAGGAATATAAGCATAGACACGATAGAGTAGCAACGATGATACACTGGGAACTGAGTAAACGGATTGGATTCAACCATGCAGAAAAGTGGTACCTGCACGAACAGGAGGCAGTTTTGGAGAATGACAACCACAAATTACTCTGGGACTTTGACATCCAAACTGACCACCTCATCCAGGCAAGAAGACTGGACTTGGTAATCATAGACAAGAAGAGGAAGACCTGCCAAATAGTAGACGGGGCTGTACCTGCAGACCATATAGTAAAGAGGAAGTAGAGTGAAAAACCGGGAAAATACCAGGATTTAGCTAGAAAACTGAAGATGTGAAACATGAAAGCCAGGGTCATGACAGTCATAGTGGGCGCACTAGGAACTGTCCTAGAGACATTGAGGGCGAGCCTGGAGGAGATCAGGATAAAGGGAAGGATCGAGACTGTACAGACCGCAGCACTGCTAGGAACTGCGCTGATACTGAGGAAAGTGATAGAAATATAAAGACTGCAACACTAATTGTTAACAGTGACCCAACAGAGGAAGGGAAATGAAAGCGGAAACGTAAACCAGAGACCTGGCATGATAGGCGAAAGAGAGAAAAGATGTTTGCTGAAGAGCTGAGGAGACTTATTGTCACTCAGCCTTCAGCAATGACCACAGGGCAACCGGTGAGAAACTGTAAACGGCAGTATTACTGCGACCTATGAGTACCTGGAGAGAAGGGCTGGAGACTTGAGGAGACTTGCTGTCACTCAAACTCCAGCGGTAACCACCAGGCAACTGGTGTGAGATTGCTAATAATAATAATAATAATAATAATAGCCAACTGGAAAGCACCGGGTCCCGACGGGATCCATGGGTATTGGTTCAAAAAGTTCACCACGTTACACGGCAGACTCACCCACCTACTCCAAAATTGTCTAAATGAAGGCAAAGCACCAGAATGGATGACTAAAGGCAGAACCACCCTCATCCAAAAAGACCTGGGGAAGGGGAACATAGCAAGCAACTATAGACCAATCACTTGCCTACCACTTATGTGGAAAATCCTGACCGGGCAAATAGCAGAGAGAATATACATGTCAATGGATAGAAGGGGGCTACTACCAGAAGAACAGAAAGGGTGTAGGATAGGAACCAAAGGGGCAAACGACTTACTCTACATAGACCAGATGATCTTAAAAGAAGTAAGGAAAAGGAGAAAGAATATCGCAATGGGATGGATAGATTACAAAAAGGCATACGATATGATTCCACATAGCTGGATACTCGAATGCCTTAGAATGTTCAAAATTAGCGAACCGGTGGTTAAATTCATTGGTAATTCAATGAAAGACTGGAAAGTAGATTTGACAGCCGCAGGGGACAAACTAGCCGAGGTAGGGATAAAAAGGGGAATCTTCCAAGGAGACTCGTTGTCCCCACTATTATTTGTTCTAACAATGATACCGCTTAACAGAATCCTGAGAAACAGCAAAGGATACCACTTCTCTAAAACAAAAGGAAAGGTCAACCACTTAATGTACATGGACGATATTAAATTGTTTGCAAAAAACAGGGGAGAGCTTGAGACTCTGTTCAACGAAGTAAGGGAATATAGTGAGGACATAGGAATGGAGTTTGGGATAGAAAAATGCGCAATCATGGTGATGCATAAAGGAAGGCTTTCAATGACTGAGGGAATTGAACTTCCGGACAACAAGAAGATTAGGGCATTGACTGCACAAGACCGATACAAGTACCTAGGTGTCCTTGAATGTGACACGATAAAACGGGAAGAGATGAAGGAGAAAATTAAGAGAGAATACCTCAGAAGGATAAGGAAAATATTAGAAACCAAATTAAATAGCAGAAATCTAATAAAAGGAATGAACACCTGGGCTGTGTCAGTAGTTAGGTATACAGGACCATTCCTAGGATGGACAAAGGAAGAGCTCCAATCAATGGATAGGCGAACAAGGAAACTTATGACGATGCATAAAGCATTACATCCTAGGGATGATACAGATAGGCTATACGTTAAGAGAAAAGAAGGTGGTAGGGGGCTCATCAGCATAGAAGATTGTGTCCAGAGAGCTAAAGTAGTCCTACATAGATATGTGCAAACAAATAGTGAAGAAATCATAAAGAGCGCGAGGGATAGTGCGACAAACAATAAAGTAGAAAACAATGGAACAGTACAGCAAACTAGAGAAGAAAAGTGGGAAGGGAAAAAATTGTACGGCGAGTTTAAAAGACAGATAAAAGATATAGCAGACGAGAAATCATGGACGTGGTTACGAAAGGGAAACCTTAAGAGAGAAACAGAATCGCTCATCATGGCAGCCCAAAACAAAAGCATAAGGACAAACTACATAAAAGCAAAAATCGACAGAACACAGACAAACAGCAAATGCCGCATGTGCGGTGAAAGAGATGAGACAGTAAACCACATAACTAGTGAATGTAGCCAACTCGCCCAGAAGGAGTATAAGCATAGACACGATAGAGTAGCAACGATGATACACTGGGAACTAAGTAAACAAATGGGATTCAACCATGGGGAAAAGTGGTATCAGCACAAGCCAGAGGCAGTTTTGGAGAATGACAACCACAAACTACTGTGGGACTTCGACATCCAAACTGACCACCTCATCCAGGCAAGAAGGCCAGACTTAGTAATAGTAGACAAAAAAAGGAGGGCCTGCCAAATAGTAGACGTTGCTGTACCTGCAGACCATAGAGTAAAAAAGAAGGAGGGTGAGAAAAGGGAAAAATACCAGGACCTAGCAAGGGAGTTAAGGAAAATGTGGAACATGAAAACCAGGGTAGTACCGGTCATAGTGGGAGCACTAGGAACTGTCCCCAAAACGCTGAGGGAGAGACTGGAGGAGATCGGGATTAGGGGGAGGATAGAGACCGTACAGACCACGGCACTGCTGGGCACTGGACGGATACTGAGGAAGGTGCTAGAGATATAAGGACTGCAACGAATCGTAGCTCTGTCATGATATGCGAAAGAGAGAGGAGACGTTAGCTGAAGACCTGGGGAGACTTATTGTCACTCAGCCTTCAGCGATAACCACTGGGCAACCGGTGTGAAACTGTAAATCGCAGAATTACTGCGATCTATGAGTACGAGGAGAGGAGGGCTGGAGACTTGAGGAGACTTGCTGTCACTCAAACTCCAGCGGTTACCACCAGGCAACTGGTGTGAGATTCCAAATAATAATAATAATAATAATAATAATAAAAAAAGAAGAGGGAGGAAGAGGCTCTATATAGTTTTTAATATAATTATGTAATTATAGTTATTTTCTATCACGTTTTTATACAGTTAATATAAACTAATTAATTTGGATAGATCAGTCTCCGTATGATTAAGACAGGATAATAAGATAGGAAGCATATGGCACCATGCTCCGATTATAGTTTAAATCTCATAAGCAATTGAAAATGAGTTCATTGTTCTCTCTCAGAATTCTCTTGTACTAAAGTTTGAGTAGTACACATTCTCTTATCCAAAGTTCTGCTGCGTTCATCTACTTACTGGCAAGTTCAAGAGTGGTCGAGTCCACGACTTTACTTGTAAGTTTTGATGACCGTCCCTCAGGGCAAGGATCATTGGCAGACCCTATCATTTGCCTCTGGTTTGCCACAAGAAGTTGTAAAACCTGCTTATTCATTACTGCTTTTCTTGTATGTCCTATGTTGCCTCCCTACCTCCCTTTACTTTTTCGTTTTCTAGAAAGCTGTGCTTGGGACTTTTACGACGTGCTTAAACCAGGTCGGAATTTCAATCAGACTCAGTAAGAATTGGTGATTGCTCTCTTGGACATTTTTAGTATTCACAAAAAAAAGGAAACACCTTGGAGTAAATGGGAGATTTCCAGTCTTCTTGGATATTTTATTAACTTACTGTGAGCAGTAACTTGGTCTTCTCATCACAGACATTCACCATAAAAACAAAACACTTCATTAGAGTTGATAGTTATTATTTAAAACTATGAACACTAATGAGCCATATCGTCAGTTTTAAGATATTAATTTGTGCAAGTCACTAAATTACATAGAATCGAACATTTACAAGCATATTTGGTATTTCAAAACAATTATTAATAATGCTTCTATGATATATATAATGGAAATTATTAGGTGGCTGGGAAAAATATGGTATGGCTATAAAGTTACTTTGGATAACTACAGCCGTTGATCACAGATAAATAATTGGTAAAGGCAGCTGTTGCTTTGGGGAGGATTTCTGTGCAAAAAGATAGAAGTCTCGTTGGAGGCTTATTCTTTATTTCTGAACTACATTGCTTATAAATTACAGATTGAAGAATGACGTTCAGAGTTGCAACGAAAAATAACTTGAATTGAGATGAAAGAAATACTGATTGGAAAAAAAAAAACGTAACTGATGTTTGGTATGGGAATTATTTGATCCAAATACTGTTTGTTTTGATTAGCTTAGAAAAACTGTCACCATTTGGAAATTAGCAAGTTTTTTTTTTTTGTTTCTTGTATTTGATGCGACATACGACTCCCAAAACTTTTTAACTATTTAAAAATCATCTGAGCTGAAGTTAAAATCTGAGTAGTTGATTCACTGTCTTCCTCCTTACACTTGAGAGTAATAATAAATGATTAATATGTTCTTGTTTTTGCTGTTTCGTTCTGATCCTGGGTTTTAATTTAATATTAAAATCTAATGCAAACACTACGGAATCTGACTCACTCTCTACACACAAGTGGGTGTTTCGAGAAAAACTGCTAGTGGCTGTTGATATTTTAATGGAAACCAAACGTTGGATTAGTTCAAATGGCTTTCGTATTAAAAGTTCTCTGTATAGAACAGGTGAAGTCTTTCTAGTCTAACACTTATTGTTTCGTTACCACTTATCACTTTAGCTAAATCGAACTACTGATGCGTGTCAAATCAGAAACTGTTGACCCTTTTGATGGTATCGAAAAGTGTCGTGTTCTCGGATGTGGCACATTTTGTGGGGGATATTTGACTTGTCTTTTGTGGTTTGTGCGAGTCGATAGTGTCTGAAGTACTTTCTGAGTTCTTAAGATCAAGGAGTCGCAAGGAAACATCTTCCGAGACAGATGCATCGTATTCCGTGTACGATCGTCGGATGTATATCATGGTATTGCAACAGGCAATAGAGAATTGACTGATTTCCACAGGGTAGTATCCGTTCATGTATGTGCAGTGAAAATCTTTCAATTATGAGCACGCTATATTCAGGCAGTACAACTGGTTCTTGTACGTACCAAGAATGGCTTGATACTTTTTAGACATACCTTAAATATAGTAACACTCGTTCATCCTCTATATCAAAAAAGAGACTGGTTACTTCATATCACAAAAAAATAAATAAATAAAAATAAAAATGCAGACAGTGTTAATCGTCCTAAAACTGATCAAATGCCATAGCAAGAAGATATTCTTTAGTCTTTTCATCTAAACATTCCAGTGCATGTACACAAAAAGTGTTCAATGCTTTATCTTGTATGAGTAATCGATGGATGTTTTGTCAAGAAGAAGAAATAATAATAATAATAATAATAATAATAATAATAATAATAATAATAATAATAATAATAGTAATGATGATGATGATGATAATGATTTTAAAGAAAGGTTCTACACACCTGAGATAACATATTGTATGTAAGAACAAAAGGCAGCAGAGGACTCATCAGCATAGAAAAAATGTGTCCAAAGGGCTTAAACGGGATTTGAAAAGCACATGCAAACATTCAGTGAAGATATTATTAAAACATTCGAAGCTGTGTTATCAGCAATGAAAAAAAAAGCAAACAAGATAATAAAAAAAACAAGAAAAGACAAATAGGAAAAGGAACTCCATAGAAAATTCCAAAGATAGAAAATATCCCAGAAGTGAGATCACGCATATGATCATGCAAAGGGCACCTAAAGAGAGAAAAAAATCAACATAAGAGTCAAAAGCTAATGCATTAGGACCGACAATGTCAAGACGGAGATTAGCATAACCCAGAAAAAAAACAGTAAATGCTGCCACTATGGAGAAGAGGACGAGACGATAAACTACATAACTAGCAGATGTAGTAGACTGGCACATGCACATGTACAATGAGGTAACAACAGTCATACAATGGGAACTATGCAAATGACTAGGATCCATCCATGTAAACAGATGGGGCACGAGACTATCCTGGAAACAAGAAGCCATGAATTGTTCTGGGACCAGATCTAGTAGTTGTGCACAAGGAAGTGAGATTGTGTCAAATCATAGTCATGACTGTACCAATAAACCACGGAGTGAATTCAAGAGAGGGCGAAAAACTGGTAAAATACCATGACTTGGCCCGAGAGCAGCGAAAGGTGTGGAACATGACGGTCAAGATAGCATCAGTAATAATATGAAAAAAAAAAAAAAACATTGAAGATTGGAAGATCTTGCGATGAGAAGAATGATTGATATTATAATGCAGACCATGGATCTACTGGGGTCCGTACGAATACCGACGAGGTGACTGGAAATGAAAAAACTAACGACCTCAAGTCAGCTGCCATGGCATAACAGATAGTTGGGACATGGCATAAGCGTTAAAGATGTCTAGAAGGTCATGGCAGTACGAAAAACAGAGGCATTGCGTCTCGTGACGATAATGAGAAGAGTATTGAAGACCCAAGAAAGGACTTGCTGTCACTGTGGGTCTAAACGCTCCCCGTGTAAGCAAGCCCGCAGAGAATCATTTACGACAGATTCTAGCCAAATAGGGACAGAATGCATATTTTCCATAAATCTCGATGCACTCTCTTTATTTATTTTACAAAAAAATGTTTCGCTTAAGTTTCACGAAGTAATTATATTTATAATGTAATGATGTCGTTGGACTCGGCCCGAGCTTCAGCCCGTAGATTTAAAACAAAGGGAAAGGGAGGAGCAAATTCTGATGTCCATAAACGCTGTGCTGTCTGCTGGTTGCCTAAAACGGAAAGAAAGGAAAAAAAGACGGACAAGAAAAAAAGGACAGAAAAAAGAGACTTAGGTAGAGGAAGGTCGAAAGAACGGTATATTGTCTATGATTTGAGAAAGTCATTAACACACCAACCTCTGTCTAATGGAAGCACATAAAAACTGTCTTAAAGAATAATAGTAAAAACATTCAATAACACCTTATCTTTTAAGAAGAGATTCTATTATAGATAATATATTTACATATTCAATTTATGAATAAATTGTGATAAAGAGAAAAAAGGAAAATCTATATAATTCTGAGATTTTAGAAATTGGATGATGACTCTCTGATAAGTAAATCGATGAGATGTCAACAAACGACGCTTCTTGCGGTTTTTACATTCAATATGTCATTCTCCAAGTTACCCAGTTTTGAGATAAGTTGACTTAAAAACTTTTAGGACGGGAATTCTGATCAGTATGAGGAAATGATGCAAAAGTTGACACATATTGTCATTATCTCGGAAATGCTGTCGGTATTTCGACATACATGAGTCACTTCAACCAAAAATTGTAAAATTTTAATCTTTTTCATAATTTTGAGATTTTAAAGTCACGTTTAGAGTTGATGTAGGGAATGTAGGGAAGGTGGTTCTAATTGTAAAGTTTTATAACCTTGCACGCTCGATGCTGAAAATGGTAAACAAATGAAAGCAATTTCAGTTGAACTTATCCAAATATAAAGTGCCTATTCACTTTTGTTTTCCTTTCATTGAATATCTTATTTTATTTTGGTGCTGTTTTCAACATTGATTACGGGAGAATGTGGAACTCCACGATTTACAATCGGAACTACTTTCACCGTATGTTGCCAAAAATCTTAATATTTTCAGTTTCCAACCAAAACTGATTTCATTCATGCGAGCCATAATTCTGTAGAATTGATGAATTGATGCACAATATGATATCATGTGAAAAGAGATAACTTTATAGGCAAGGATCTCCTGGACTGAAAACACAAAAAATATTAACAAGGAGAATTTTTTCTATTGATTAAAGATCAGAAACTGGAATTCTTTTCCTCACAAGTGAGAATGATTAAGAAATGAGAAAATACGGACTTTTTTCTGCAATCGCTGTCATAAAAAGATGCAAGTCGTAATTTATTTATTGATCACCCCTTTTCCACAAAAAAATGATTTGTCTCTCCATGCACGACTAGGCAAATGTTCAGTGGTGCATCAACTCTCTATAATAATAATAATAATAATAATAATAATAATAATAATAATAATAATAATAATAATAGTAGTAGTAGTAGTAGTAGTAATAACAAATCATAGAACTTCTAAGAACAATTGATAAATATTGATTAATGAATTATTTCAGATTTTAGTCCAAGTTGAAAATCGATAATGACGAATGCTGGGTCGCAAACGCAGCCATGCTCGTTTGGAGTTAAGCAGAGGATTGTGATCTTAAGAGACTTTATTTGCTTTAGATTAATCTAAAATCTATGGGAAAATTGAGAACAAAATGCTTGCCATCTTGACGGTCGATCTATACGATTTTCAAACGATCTGGTTTTTACTTAACACGTCCACTGCCACGCACTGCTTAGGGACATCTAGTGACGTGTCGCGTATTGCCTCTGAACAATTTCCTCATTCCTTTGTTTTTTTGTTTTTTTGTTTTGTTTTTTTTATAGCTATGGCAACGCACTCGGCGCAGTTTTTGCCTTGTGGCTCTAAACAGGGGACTTGTTTATTTTGACCATGCAACGTGCACAGCAGAGAATCCGGTTTAACGTGGGAGAGATGGCAAGACAGTACAGCGCATCAGAGAGATAAAGGAGCAAAAAAACTGGAGTCGGAGTTATCATAAAATCCATTATATGCACTGGTTATATTGCGAGATTGTCAGACAAACGTAAGAAACCATTACTAATAAAGTGAACCCTTCTTGCCTCCCTTTCAGAAAAAAAAGTTAAGAGCCTTTGATTTATCAATTATTATTTCTTTATTCTTACTTCTGTTGCTTTTCGTCATAATTTCCACTTATTGTTAGCAAGCAAGATGGAGCGAAAATAAAGACAACCTGACTGAGCTTGCATCACATAAACCTGGATTCCTGTTTTCTGGCAGCCTCTCAACTTGTTCGGCCAGGAAGGCCAACCGGTTACACTGATTCAAACAAGACATATAACTTATATTCCTTATTTTGTTCCAAACGATTGAGGCACCGATATTTTTTCTTTACATACCTTAGTTGTCATATCGTGAGCCTTGTCAATTATTATCTTGTACCAATATATTCCTTTCAATCATCCCTGATGTTCTTCCTCGGAATTCTTAGACGGTGGATCAGAATTGAAGATTAGCCTTCAGAAATAATAGAATCGAGGATGATACATCTCAAAAATTCGAATAATATTACACACTATGTTCATGTATAAAGATACGACTAATGAATGCAATTTTGGAACTAAAGCCCTAAAAGTTTCTTTAGAAATTTCAGATGCTCTTAGATGACGTGTTCGTATTTGTCCCGTTTTGGGAATATGCTCTCAGAGTAAGCTAGTTTTGCAGACCATTCCTTCGGTATTGGGTTCGATTATTACTAGGTGTCTCATAACTTGTGTTTTGTGTCAAAGACAATCCGAGTATATTATAACGCATAAAAGATATTCTATCTCTCTGAATGTAATTTTCTGTTGATCAATTATTTCATCCAGCATTCTCTTTATCTGAATGTTTTCATACCTATTGCAATGAAAGAAAACCTAGAATACTTACGATTAACACAAATGAAAACCAATGCAATCAATAATCAATAAGTGCAATAATCAATCTAATCGCTTCCGTTATCATTTTTTTTTCAATGCATAAAACCTGATCCGTCTTGGTATTGCTGCGAAATAATGATACGCGTGTTGTTATGTGATCGGGGTCGTGGCTGCCGTTTTGACCCAGATAGATAAAACAATAGGCAGAGGAATCAAAACATAGAAAAAGTCTGTTAATTTACTGTGAGCGCCCCCCTACAGATGAACGGAACAATGGGAGAAGGATTTGGAAAATAGGTCGGAAAAATTGGACGGAAGAACAATGATTGAAAAGTGCAAAGGTATTGGGTAAACAATGGGAATAATGGACGGAAAACTTGGACCATTGTGTGTAGTGTATGCCAAAACATATCCGTGGAAGTGAAAATAAGAAAAAAAAATACCAATGGGTCAAAGTAGTTCAAAACACATGGCTAGGAAAATGAAAGACAAAAAAAAAAACATGAATTCAATGATATAATAGTAGTTGCAGCAAGAGAAAGCGAGAGAAGTTTGGGACGGTTCACTCGTAGGTCTGGGCAAACTTTGATATCAATCCAACATGATGCCGTTGAGAAAATTTATATTTAGCTTGAAGTTGTGGTATTAGTACCAATTAGAAAGTATTACATAAAAAAGTGTATGTCAGGTAAAAGGTCAGTATTCTTGGAGTTCTCTTGTGCATCATATAATAAGCGTTTGCTGGGAGCTGGGCGGCTATGTGGAAATATGCGTATGTGTGTGTTTTCTGTTCTGTTTTCTCTCACGACATAAAGGTAGAAAAAAAGGATGTCAAAACGGGTTGACCTCTGGTTATATAATACGTTGCGTGCTGTTTGGCATTAGATATATGTTTTGATCCATGACGGGCGTGATAGGAGTTCACTGAACTTTTTCATGTGCGTGTTGTAAGAGAAATAAAGATAGATCTATGATCTTAGATATATATTTATATGAACATGTGTATAGGAAGACAACCCACGTATTTATATAGGAAGAGAGAGATAGAAACTGCCTGGCATTTAGAAGGATAAGGAAACACGGATTTTAGATGTACTAACAGATAGAGTAGCAAGTAAGTTCAGGGGGTTGGGTTGGGTCATCAGAAAATGAACATAAAAAGATAAAACTTTTTACCATTGAGAATGGATTTGTTTTAATTTGTTGCAAGTTTGCATCTCTCCACAGCTTAGCACTATCAGGTCCGTTTTCCTTAGCAGATTTGTCATCATATTTCTTGGCATTAAGATCTGAAATCACAACAGGCTTTCCAAAAGATGTAAGAATGAAATGAGAGAACAACGCAGCCGACATTTTGTGACTTATTGAACAGCACCTTTCAGAAAAGAATCCGTCAAAAAGCCCGCCGTAATTGCCCTTTCATTGCAGGAGTGTCGTCCCACAGAGGAAGAAATGTAAGAAGTGGAAGATGCAGATGGTTAATCCGAATTTCTGGGCCAAACTTTATATCAATCCAACGCAATACGACCGAGAACATTGGTATTTAGCATATCAGGGACTGATCGACCAAAAAGGATGCATCTAAATATTGAAACGGTATCTTCTAATAAATATTTTGACGGAATAACAACGGCTTAGATTGATGAAACAATTGGCAAAGACTTCATAGTTAAAAATTTGATGGGCATAAAAGACGTGACCAGATAGTGTTTCCTTATACCTATCTACATGTATAAAACTATGGACAGGGGAAACAAAGCATAGTTAAAAATTAGTTTAGCCTAGAATGATTGAGTAATATTTTTGGAATCGAAAGATGATAGATATATATATATAAAAAAGATTATTTGTAAGGAATCATGGTAGTGATATATTGTTTTGGTCAAATTTTCAATAAAAGCAGAAAGTACGATCAACTGACGGCAATCAGATCTCGGCCCCTGCAATATATCGTGTCTCTAATGCTGTATTGCAAGTACGAAGCTCACCAACCCAAAGAGCAGTCGACTATCCACTCAACGCTCACAGGGTAGACTGCAGTTTCATCAAAAGGTCGTAACGTTGGACAAGTCGAAAGATCCAGTACTCATGGGAATAAGAGACAGCAACGTTACTTCATATTCGTCTATAAACAAACGTACTGTATTTGGTAATCCTAAGACTAGGACCCTGAATTGATGGTCATCTACATGTCTTCGCCAAAGAACTGAATCGTACGTTCTCCTCGGAACCGAACTCTTATGAGGCAGCTATGAAAAATGTGATCACTTGCCCAGCACTTTCACCGGGAAATGCACACAAAAGAAAAATCTATAACTTCCTTTCGTAAATCTGAATCCTTTTAAAACTTGCAGAAGTGAAGTCGCTTGAATGTGAATTGTTTATTACGTTCTAAAACATTTTAGTGAATGTATACGCGACGTTTATTTCCATAAAGTATAGGAAGTCTGCTCTCTTTAGAGAATTCAAGGGCAAGTAATAACAACAGACATTTTTTCACGTCAGGATAGTTAAGTTTGAATCCCTCTATTACAATGGGTTCTTAACGATGTTTACACAGTCTGGTAGAACATACAGATATTTTAAAGAACAAAGCAAGTATTTGAAATCAAGATAAACAGTCTTTTTTAGTCTAGTCACGCTATAGACACTGTCACATGCCAAATGTCGTTTGATAGCATGCTGTGTTGGGGCTGATCAATTGAAAATGTGATTCTCTCGCTTTTTGTTGCCAGTGATTATTAGAAATCTGATTTTTTTTAAATAGGAGAACGCAAAGTGAGAAGAATAATTTTGCATAAGCTTATACTACAAACTGACCCTCCTTCTACAGCCCATTATGGGGGTGTGAAAAGATAAAATAAAAACAATTTTTATGAGACATAAACCAAGAGTGAGGATTTGAACTTCCATCAGTTGCGACCTGTATGTGCAATGCATACATAGCCGACTAGCAAACCAGCCAAACCAACTTAAAAGCTAAAGAAAACGATGTTTACAGTTTCAGTGACAATTTTGGTTGACAATTCCTAATTGGTATTTTATTGCACAATGCTCTCCCTCAGGAAGAAAAATTGTACAATTTGATCTATTTGTACATAATGTTTTGAGAATTCTATAGAGATTTCCCCTGCGATCTGAGAGTAGAGCGTTCCAATGAAAACCCTTCGGTAAGTTGAAAGGACAAAAACGAAAAAAAAATTACTATTAATTTATATAGGAATTCTTTGAGCGTTCCCAGATGTGTAAAACAGCGATGATATCATTTCAGTGTTTTAAGAACGGTGGGCGTGAGATATTCGAGACCAGGGTTTTCCTTTACAGAATGATTGGATGTTATTTTACCTTTTATAGTTAAAGAAAATACTGGAATAAAGAAACTTTTCAAGATGTGGGGTATACGTACATTCATATATACATACAGCAGTAATTATAAGTACAGTCTGGAAGTTTTAACGTTGCGTCCAATAACTTCCTTCGTATGTGCTCTGCCATGTTAAAATTAGGCTACAACTCAAACACAGCACAGGCAATGATGCAAATAAAATATGAAGTACATACGTGGACCATTGAATTTTGTAGCCATGTATAAAAAAAAAACAGAGTTGAACAAACAACTAGTTTAAAGAGGCAAGTAAATATTTGAACTTATATTTTAAACCAGCTCTCGTTACTCACTCAATAGAAACCGTCACATACAGGCAAAAGTTGTTTGTTTGGTAGATATAAATCATTATAAATAGAGTAAATATCTAAATATGATGCAAAGGATAATTGTACATCAGTAATCCTTTTTGCTCAATTACTATTGCCAAAAAATTAGGGTAGTTACCCAAATACTTCTGGCAGATTTTGGTTTAGATTTTATTCTGCCATTCTTTGCTGAATTCCGATATGTTCGTGGGGTTTTCTTTCCTATAATTAATTTCTAATTCGCATCATGGATTGGAGCTGATGATTGCAAAGGCCTTTGCAAAACATTGATATTTCCCTTCCTACCCATTCAGTCACTTTTATTCATGTCAGGAATCATCGCTTACAATAATATCGTATTTTATCTCCTGCAGATACTTCGAGCCGAACCGTTCAGATTATCCACAAGATTATCCTGATAGTTTTCTTTTTTCATAATCTCTTTGATCTATACATGTTGACCAACAATTTCTGCCCGAAAAAAAACCCCCACCATTTTATAATAGAACTCCCTTCATGCTTCACAGTCACGATTGTATTTTTCAGCAAATAAATTTCGCTTTTTTTAGCTACATCTATTGCTAGCTTAAATGATTGAAGGGTTCCAGTTTCTGTCATCAAACAACAAGACTTTGTCCCTAAATACTTTATCTTTGTTTGAATTATCTTGAGCCAAATCTAATGTAACAATAAAACTGTCTTGCTTGGTCTATGGCCATTCGACCATACACGCTGCAATATATTCTTTGCCGAACTCTGATTAACATTATCACTGCAGGATTTCAAATTATTAGTCACAACTTCCCTGTGTCATCCAAGGACATTGACTGGCTTCTCTGACTTTCTTGTTCATTAGTGTTGGTAAAACTTTACAAGGACTACCAACTCGCAGATGACTTTCCATGTCATAAGCCATATTAAATTTATTTCAATTATGGAATGTGCCCTCGATTTAGTGACAAAGTCCCTAGGAAATCTTATCATATGTCTTTCCTGTCTTGTACTTAATAACAATTAATAGCCTCAAATCGAAACAGAACTCTTTTGTCTTTGTCAAATCCGAGACAATCGCTGTATGAATAATAGGATGTTTGAAAATATATTGATCGAATGAGTTGTACGAGTGCTTCAAATGGTTTTATGCAGATAGAAATAATTATATCCGAATATTCAACCGCTTTATAATGTTTTATGTCAACCAAACAATTTCATATTTTCTTCATATCTTACGTGTGTCATTGTCTATTTTGTATCTAAGTTTCGGCGTAATTACAACTTATTAGAACACGTGAGGAGTTGTTGAATGAAATGTTCAATCTATTATATCGTGTAAACACATTTTTGACGCACACGCGCATGCACACACACACATATACACACACACACATACACACACACATACACACACACACACACATATATATATATATATATATATATATATATATATATATATGAATACGTATACTCTCAACCAATGCGTATATTCCCGACTAAGTCCCTCTATAGATATAACCAGTGCTCCCTAAATAGACAAGAAGAGAAAAGTAAAAAATGTCATTTACAGAATAAAAATGGTTTCAACTCTGCATGATGCAGATCATAATAACTATTTGAAATATTGGCAAAAAACCCTGAAAGTCTTTAAAAGGGAATCAAAATTTAATATCTTTGACTCGTCTTATTTTGAAATTTCCAATTACGTATTATCTGCTTTTCTATACTTTGACCTGCTGTTCACTAAATGGGTAACGAAAATCGAAGCGAAATCATATGGCTGTGAGGTAATTGCTTACCGTGTGCACTGAGATGAATCGGTTGTTGGTTCGTTTCTTTTTCTATTTTAGTAACTACAGCAAACAAAAATCAGATTTATTTCTTAATACTACTTTACTTCAGTCGGAATATATTGAATTGGTAATGCATTCTGTAGTCTAACGTATTTAATACTTCTATCTTATGAACGTTGTTTCTTTCAATAGTCTCTACCAATGAGAGAGAAACATTTTTATAAAAGAGGGAGGTAGAATTCGAATGTTTGTATCTGTGTATTCTAAAATACAAGCAGACTGAAACAAAAATATGCATCTAAAAGATTTTTGTGAAGGAAAGAAACGTAAAAGTATGGTTTCACTGCTTTGTAAATAAGAGACCGTCCTGTGCTTAACATGCCGTTCAAGATTTGCAAGAAATATGATCTATTGAAAAGATGAGTAAAAATACTATATTTTCTTATAAAATAAAATGTTGAATATTGGAGCATTTGGTTCCATAACGTCAATGCCAAAATACGTAAAGGCTGAGAATATTAATGCTGGATATATGCATACTAACTCATGGCAAACTTGCAAATTTAATTTCAAAACTTCTGATGCTTAACAAAACTTTGATACTGAACTTTCTGTATGGAAAAAAGACAACACATGAGTGATGTGTTTTTAAGTTTGCAAGAACGTAGCAATTACTATCGTGTGCATGACTTCACCGAGCAAATCATTTATTCATCTAATTTCATGATTGAGTGTATCATCGTTGGTGTTGATGAAATAATGAACGATAATTGGAAAAGGCAGCATTGAGTAACTGAGCGTTCGTATAGCAAAAGTAAAAATGGTTACGCTTAGGACTGTTCACCCAGACCTTTGGATAATCTGGTAAGTATCAGCATTAAAAGTCTTTTGCATTATGTAACAGGAAGATTTTGTTGATAGCAGGGGCTGTTGATGCTGAATTCATACATCAAGTCAATAGGTGCAAGGTGACGACCAGCAGTCGTTGCTGCCAAAACAACAACAGCACAACCTATGTATGGTTCAAACATGAAAACGATTTGAAACAGAAGCTGAATTATCAAACAACGCTAAGTCTTATGAAACATGTTTTTTTTTTTCAAATCATCAAAATCCAACATTCCGTCTGTATTTTGTAAAGAGAAAGATTACAAATGGTGGTCAATAGTGAAATTATGTACTTAGAGATTTGAATCCATCTTTCTGCATGCTTGAGGTAGTTCTGTTTTCTGGAAATACGGACAGCGTCTCTCAGAGAATATTGATGAATTATAACACCCATTGTGGAGCACTACTTAGCGTCAGGTGTAGTAAAGTATTTACATAACATACGTTCTTCCTTGATGTCCTTAAATGTGACCTTAGTCCAAAATTTTGCCTTGTTAAAAATCGACTCAACATCCTACATAGACCTTCATCAGAGAAACACCATCTTCACATAAAGACTGGAGATTCGCTATCTTCATAAGATTCAACTTGAGAAAGCATAGAGCGAGGGTATAATAGCAAGAGCATTTCGTTGAGTGCATCCACATGGAGCAAAGGTTAGAGGGATAGTCTTGCAGACTATTTCTACTGAGTGACTTCTGTCCCAACATGTGTCATATGCTTGTGGTTTCCTGCCAGTCTCGGCTAAGCATAAAACACTCATTCGGCTTTGTGGCATAGGAAAGCTTACGAAATATTTGAAAACATGACACATCTTTCCCCTATGCCATTTTCCCATCCCAGACATTGTGACAACATGTCTCATTACGGGTATGCTACAAAAATTGACGGACTTGGTGAGTGAATACTTAGACACAAGGCTATGATATGCATACATATCAGTACTGCAGGAGGGGGGGTGTTAATATAAATTTTTTTCTCTATTTTCAAATCCTCGAAACAGTTAAGTGGTAAAAGAACTCACCATAACATCAAAGTCTGGGCAAAACATTAAAAAAAAAAACACTGAAGGAAAGTACATGAATTACGTAAACAGATTTTTGAAAATAAGAGGCTGGAATGAACCAAACAAAACTTTTGGAAACTTTATATATATATATATATATATATATATATATATATATATATATATATATATATATATATATAGTTTTAAAAGCTGCAAAGATTTTTAGACTATATATATATATATATATATATATATATATATATATATATATATATATATATATTATTGAAATAGGTAGCCGGGAAGTGGGTGTTTTTACAAAAATAACACTGCCAAAAACCTATAGTTGTAAATTTTTTGTAACAACCATCTGTAAATGTTTCCAGTAACTTTCCATATTAAAACCCAAGCTTCAATATATATTGTATCAGAGAGAATAACGTGAAAAAAAAACAAAAGGAAAAACAAAAATATTTCTACACGGAATTTCGATGTTTACAGCATCTTTCCAGCAGAATTGATCAAATAATGGTTTTTCTTAAACGGAAACTGCTATTTCGGTCCGGTTTTGGTTAAAGAAACCGTTTTTATTTCAATGAACTCGAACCAAAGGAAGATTAATTCATTTCCCCGAGATCTTGTAGACATTGACATTCCGTATTGAGATATTTTTCCAATTTCATTTTGTTTTTTTTAATTCTTTTTCCCTATGTGTGTGGTGTCTATTGATATAAATGCTATTTACATAAAGTCCGTCGGTTCATTATTTTCTTCATTTTCTAACAGTTCACATCAACAAAACTGAACGCTTTCTGAAATTCATAGTATAATTATCTGAATGAAGACATTTCGTGAGAACTTAGAGCCATCCTTTACAATAACTACCCAATCTCGAAACATGTCTCTTACCTGTCCTTATGTTCATTGTAAACTGCGACAAGTCTAGTTGTCATGCTATGGAAGACCGTCACAGTGACGCCCTGGGCACAGGCCACAAAACCATGGCTATAACTAATGGCTAGAATTGGTTCCGGGTTAGTTGTGTGTATTACTCTGCTACAAATTCCTGTTCTAGTATCCCAAAGACGTACACTCTGCAATAAAAGTAAAAGGCAGTGATAAAAATATGAATTTAAGTACAGAGAGGGTATTGAGTTAAAGACTAATCGAATTGATTTTGGAGGATCATTCACACAGTTTATGAAAGAACGTTGACATATAGAAAAATCACCTCGAAACAGTAAAAAATAAACAATGTAATGTTTTCAATGAAAACACATGTCCCCACATCCTATCTGCTAAAAAATAAAACACAGTCTGCAATGTCCACTAATGGGATCAACATTAGCCGCCTCGTGCTTGGTCCGTAATCTCGCCTGCGGGTAAGAATCTCCGTCTTTTGAACGATGACAAGACTGAAGTCACATAGAGCCAGATCTTGGCAGTAATGGGGCTGATAGACCTGGATGATGTGATGTATTGCTAAAGACACTGCGTGAGACGTAATAAATGGACAGATCGGGGCATTTCGAATGCAACGGCTGCACTGTAATCTTGCTAAGTTGATGACATCTAATGGACAACCTAGAAACGACATTGGAGAATGTCTGTTCACGCAACCACGGCGAGGTTCCCTCTGACTGATCGCCAATTATCATATTGAACTCAACGTATTCTGTCGTTTGGAAAACAACATCGCCTTTTCAATAGGTATGTAAAAACGTGAAGCAAATAAGTTAAATCTATTATATACTGTCATAATTCTCACTGATATAATCTGAGATCAATCCACGGAGGTCAAATCTTTGTTAGAATCATTCGTTTTTACCAAGATGTTAAGCTAGATTAACTGCTTTACGAGGCTAATGGGTCTCAACTGCCATGCTATTCATTTATAGATGAGGGGGCGAAGAAGATCCATGCTTTTCTAAGGGCATTAGCGTATACTCAGTTTGCCAATTTCAAATGTTAAGCCATCCACAACTCCTGAATAATTCCTGCCCAATGACTATTTTTCTCCCGAACTATACACGATGAACAACCTGGCAGAAAAATATTGAAGTAAATGCTAATCTGTTTTTCATTATTTAACCTTTATTGAATGAGATATTGTTTTCCGAACAACCAAATGTGACTGTTGGAAGATTTGTGTTGAAAAATTGCAACCAATGACAGAAAATGTGCAGTTTAGGATGAAGAAAACAGAAATGATGAATGATTGTATCAATTGCATTCTCTTGAGAGGCAACAGTTTTTTGATGTGGTTTTTCAGTCGTTCGATTTTTTTCCCAACGAAGAAATATTTCCATCAGAATAATACAGTTTTCATCCGCAATCCTAAAGTACAGAAACTTGATAGGACTAACTGGCGTAAAGAAAGCCACTACCATTAATTTATATGGGACGAATTTCCAAACCGAAATATGAATACGATGATGGTATGTTCGACTGAGTCATTGGAGGTCTAGGTGATGGAAAATACAGGGTTTTCAGTTGTAAGACAGGGGGAATAGGGTGCGCTGCTTCTATAACGTCTAGCTGCAAAACAAGCACTCGACGTTATTTTAGCTTTTTCATTTTCAAAGAACAGGTGAAAAGGCGGTATAATGTGGAATTTTGGAAAGCAAGGGAGTCCTTGATTATTGAATCGAATTTATCTACTCAATCTAGCGTATTTTTGTTCGTTGTCCGAATAATGGTTTACAGGAGGGAAATTGTTTACAAACTGAGCTTATTAACCATCAACCTGTAGGAAGCGCCCTATTTTATTATGCCATTTGAGTAAATATGAAATTTCGATAACACTCATCATTTATTGCGTGCTGGGAACAGTCGTAAAAGTCGTTGCAAAATGATTAGAATACGTAGAAATATAAGAGGAAATTGGAACAAAAAAAAATAGAATACTGTGGAAAGTGCTGGGGTATTGAGAACACTTGCTTTCACTTGATCTGCAACGGCAGCTATCAAATAAAACTTGTGTGAAAATGGGAAGACAGACTACTCTAATATAACTAATCGCTGCAATATGACGTGGGTATGGTTGTGTGAAGGACATTTGAAAATAATAAGTGATAACGACTGAATATAACAGTATTGCAACTATCTTTATTAAAACTGATGACGATACTGTAAATGAAACTTTTTATTCATAGAAAGATTGCGACAACTTATTTAAACGGTATTTTAATCTTATAGGAACTAATAGATTTTGTGAAGATGTTTAAATCTAAATACGGATCGCTCTATTCAAGCCAGGAGAACTGATCCAGTGATCGTGAACAACGGTTGGAAATCTGTCAGATGGTGGATATTACCGTTCAATGAGATCACGAGATGTAACTGATAGAATATGAAAAAATGGATAGATATCTGGACTTTATAAGAGCACAGAGAAAGGAGAGTAGGAAAGTGGGAGAGCATACTTGAGTTGTTGAAAAGGCTCTGAACACTCTTGTAAAATGAACAAAAAGTATTGGAAATTCTAACTGGAAATATAAGTTTTTACATAAAGCATTACAAAAACCAAGATCGATAATTTTATATTACAGAAGCCTGACAAAAAAATGCATTTTTACATTTCTTGCCGATGGTATAAACAGATGAAGATTAGACCTTTTGGAGACGGAAGATTTCACTCAGAAACTAATCCTAACCTCTAATCCTGATGGCTGGGGGACTAATAATCGACACTTAACATATCAATTTCCACCAGTTATAGAAATTTTGTCCTGGTGGTGACTACTGAAAAAGCCGCTAAATATTCTACCCAATATCGATAGATTTCTTATTTCAAACTTTTATTGGCATGAGCCTCTTGTAAAAGGTAAAACTCAACAAATCTGATATCTTGATTGATCTAAAACTTAGCTAAGAAGATATATAAGACTGACTATTTGGGAGAAAGGTTGAAATGATGGATTCCCAAACATCAAATTGCAGTTAAGATATCACACTTAAAATAACACGATTCTAGTGGCTAGTCGGCGAGGAAAAAAATGGAACTAAATCTCTTATTTCGCCCTCACCCCCGTATACTGAAATTATCTTGGAGACTAACAAAAAAGCCAAAAGATGCAGTGTATTGTAGATACTTGCAACAATTTGATCCTCAGCAATATCCAACATGCTTCAATAGCGTGAAAATGCTAATAAGAATGATAGCAGTACTATAAATAATATTGACTATGATAGTATAAGTATTGGCAGTACTCGGTGTAATGGTAATTATATAAAAGAAGATGAACTCGGTAAACAAATGACGATTCTTGTTCGGAAGTGCATTTAGTAATTGGTCATCTAAGCTTTGCAGATAGTTGGGTTTACCAAATGCCACCTGTAGAGGACACGGCCTTTAGATGTGCTTAAATCAGATTTGGTCAGCATTATCTGGCCGCTTGTTTGCTCCAATAAAGACTTGCTGGAGTAAATCTATTTGAATTTGTCCGCTGATTACGTGTGCTTCCTAGGTCTTTGTTCTCCAGCTCGGAGATTTCGGAAGTAAATTAGTTTTCCTTTCGATGAATCGGTAAAATAAAAAAAAAAGGATAATTAAGCTTATCTGGACTAACAATGAACCGATATGTCGTTTGAATTGTTCCTCATATCGTCCTTTCCTTTCCTAATTTGGATAAACTATTTTTCGTTTTCTTTCCCTCCATTGTTCTCTCCATTCTCTCCTTCTTCCCTTCGTTTCTTTCCAGTTCGTTTTTCTCTCTTTCTTTCTTGCTGTATTCGTTTTTTTTCTCTATTTTTTCCTGCCTGTCTTCCTTTTATTCTTTTTTTCCAAAATATTTTCTGACCAGTTGAATTCTTTCTTTCTTCTTTCCCTCTTTCCCTTTCTTTATCATTGATTTGCTTGTCAGACATTTAGGCCAATCTTTCTACTTCTTTTGTTTACTATGTTTCTTCCTTCCTTTCTTTATTTCTTTCTTTCTTTCATTCTTTCTTTTTTCTTTCATTCTTTCTTCTTTCTTCTTTCTTTCTTCCTTCCTTCCTTTCTTTCTTTCTTTCTTTCTTTCTTTCTTTCTTCTTTTCTTTCTCTCTTTCATGTTTATTTGATTCATATCTCTATCTTTCTCCCCTTCTTTATTTCTTTTGCTTCTTTAGTGATCCTTCGGCTAATTCTTCCATTTTCATCGTTTTTCTTTCTTTTTTTAAAATTTTTTTTTCGTAATTTTTTAAAAAATTTTGCCTAAAAGTATTTATTTCTGCTTAATATTTACTAAGCTTATCATGGAAAAGGGAAAAATAATGTTTTGCAGCAATTTGCTTGGTGAAGAGAGATTGTTTGCCTTAGGAATCGTCCTTCGAATTCCTGGTTTAGAAATGGCTACATACATTGACCTGTAAAACTGGAACGAAAAAAACCCAACCATATCACCCATATGATAGATCTTCTGTGTTTATTAACAGGCTGTAATGCTAGATAATGTTTATTAAATCAACGTCTAATCCGCTATACCAATCATTTCTTTTGCCAGCTGTCTTATTTTTTCGATTAATCCAAGACGATAATCAAATAGACTGATTCGAAAATTTCTACTCTAATTATGAACCAAATGATGTTATTGTTTTCTGCTTGTAACACTCTACTCTTCAGCTCCCGGGTAAGATTTTGCTGATGAAAATATCACCGACATAATCTTGAACCATCGACTCTTTAATCGAAACACAGTCACCGTTTCCTCTCGTTAAAAATCCTCTCATAGAAATTGAAGTAAATCGGTGCATTTTTCCCCCGCTGATTTTAATCAGTTATCTTGTGATATATACACCCCCATCCCCGACGTACAGACACCTTTTAGTTTTGGTTAACTCCTAATGTCCTTCCTGTCGTCCGCCAACTTTCAGACTATCTCTCTCTTTTTTGTGCATTATTTTTTTCTTTCTTTCTTTCTACGTACTTAGCATTTCTCCTTCACCACATTTCCCCCCACCATCTTCCTTTGTTTATTCTCCTCTTCCTTCCTCTTTCACTCTTTTTTTTCTCTTTTTACGTTTCTTTCTTCTTGCCACGCGTCTTTTTTCATCATCAACTTCTATTCATCTTTCGATCTTTAGTTTTCCTTCTTCTCCATCACTTTGCCTTCATTTTAACCTTCTTTTTTCTTTTCCCCCCTTCATTTATTTATCTATATCCAGTACGTGTCACTAATCAAAGCTTTTTTTTTTCATTTTCAGCTTTTACTTCTCTTTCCATCCTCACTCTTTCCCCTTTATCGACGTCATTTTCTTCTTACCAGGATTTGAAAAGCAAAACAGAAGATAATAGATAATAGTATATTTTTAATTCCATTTATTTGATTTTTTTTTCTTTAAATCGCGATGTTTACAGCTCGATAAATAACTGACCCAGATATATACTGATCACATGCTCTAGTTCTACCTTTGTTCCAAATCGTTGCGGAAAGCAAAGCTTAGAATTGCAAGTTAATCTGCATTTAATTCCTTTCAGTGACACGATTTGCAAGTGGGTGGATAGAAATACGTTAACTCCATTTAGACCACTTTTACGGATTTGTTTCGACGAATTTCAGATTTACTGCTAACATATATTTGTCGGGAACAAAGAGCCATACATGTAAAGAGTGGATTGCTATAGTTATCAAACTGATAATCCACGCACCACTGAGATTTTCCCGGGCGTTGTTTGGATATCTCAATATATCATCCATAAACTGCATCCAATATAATGATTATTGAGTATTAAATTCATTGAAAGGTGAATAACCCCCGTTTGGGAATATTCCCCTTTCAACATTAGGAGAATTTTCAGTGTTTTTCCCGACTCAATTCACAGAAGAGAACCATTATTTAAAATTATATTCATAGAAGATTTTCACAGTCAATACAAGCGGTTACTAGTGTTCCATGAATTTAAGACTTAAACTTCTCTTTCTACCGCTAGGATCTCTATTATTACTGTCTCTCCAAGCACTGGTGAGAGTAACGATGCTACTACTATTACTGCTACAAATAATGACAATACTTTTTTGCTTGCTTGTTAATTTCACAGGGTAGTAGTATCGAGTTCGATCCTTACTCTGTGCTCTATGAATAGGAGAATAGAGATCAAACTCTTATTGAGACGGTTTACACCGAATTTGCTTTAATGACATCGAGAAATACATGAATCCATTTTCTCCGCCAGCCTCGGGTAAAAAGAGGGGCAAGCTAGACTTTCAAGCTTTTGTTTCAGGAGTTCAGGAGACCGACAACTCTAAATTCAAACTAGGAAAGCCAACCCCCCTCATTCAGTGCTACAAGAGAACGGCAACTGACAGAGTAGGGAACGTGTTCCCGAGATTTATGACTAATGGGGATCTAGTGAAGCTTTGATGGGCTGGGCAAGTCAGAAGTGGGTTATACATTTGCTAATATTAACAAAAAGATGAAAAAATCTGACGGACGAAATACTGCCGCCTGCACTTCTCAACAACACCCCGGGCACCAGTGAATGATAAAGAAAAAGAAAAAAAAGATTATGACTATTTTGGGATTTGTGGATGTAATAAGGGCCAACACAGCCACCTTCTGACTTGTAAAGATACACAGCTTGATATTGTCAATGATATAAACTTCCTAGGCGCCTTGGCGTTGAGTAGTAGTTAGCAAGCCGATCCTACCACATTACTGAGTAGTGAGTACAATCCTCAATGGAAATCTATTATGTTGCCTTTAGTGAAGCTATGCTTAGTTAATAACATCAATGGTTACGTCTTTCTCATGATCAGTATTGACACGCCGATGTTAGCTGGCCTTTTGTGGAACTATCCTTGGTTAATAACAACGATTGTTACTTTTTCCATATAATCAGTATTGTCACAGAGACGTTAGCTCGCCTATTGTGAAGTTATCCTTGGTTAATAACAATAATGGTAACTTCTTCCTCATGGCCAGTATTATCAAACTGATGGTAACTGGCCTTTTGTGAAACTATTCTTGGTTAATAACAATGACAGTTACTCCTTTCTCCTGGACTGTAATGTCACATTGATGCTAGCTGACCTTTTGTGAGACTATGCTTGGTTATCAATAATAATGGTTACTTCTTTACTCACGAACAGTATTGTCACACTGATGTTAGCTGGCCTTTTGTGGAGATATCTTTGGTTACTAACAGTAATGGCTACTTCTTCCTCATGATCAGTTTTGTCACACTAGTATCAGCTAGCAAGTTTTGCAGAAAGATTATTGAAGCTGTCTTTACCAGCGTCTTGATCAATATCCGAACAATTTTCAGTAATACAATAGTTTGTAGAGCTTCTGTTAGATTTAGGTTATCTATTTGCGATGGGAAACAATTGAACATTCTACTTATTAATCATCATCATCATCATCATCATCATGACCATAATCATTAGTTATAATACTGTTACCATCGTTTTTCTTTTGTTATTTGTTTCTCTTAATCCTACCATAAGAAAAAAAAAAAAAGAAAATGAAGAATTCAGTAAAAGAAAACACAATCGATGAGTTTTCTCTCTGCTATCGATCTGTATTGAAGCTGGAATTGTATCTGTTTTGAATTAGATTCCTTCCAAGGATTGTGCTCAGAGCTTCGATTGTTGTTGCGATATGTGTCAATCTCGCATTAAATTTTTCTAAAATAAGTTTTGGCGTCAGACATTGAAATATTCACTGATTTCTTCCTCCGCCCTACTTTGTCTTCTACAAGTACAGATTAATCTCCTTCTGTCGTTATCTACTTTTTTCACGTCTTTCGTTAAGAACCAGGTGTTATTCGTTTCAAGGGTTATGCGAAAAATTAAACTCATTATTAGTTTGTTGTATTTGTTACTCCCATGTTCCAGTCTACAACCTTCTTCGGGTGTACAATCCATAACAAAAAGCAGGGTTTCTTTTCTTTATTCCTACAGACATGATTCATTCCGATCAACGCAAACTAAATTACCGATACTATTATCAGCAGCTTTTGTAACATGCAGTTCAATATTCATACAAGGAAATTCTCTCTTGCTACTTCTTTTACCGAACAGAGAAAAAAACATACGTTGTTGGAATCCATACAGGTCCCACACGACAGTCTGTTCCTGTTAATTTCCATAGTTTCGTGCGACGTTTACATTATCCAAAAGATAATCAAGAGACTCTCTCCAGATATGACCTGTCATACCAGGTTTTTCTACGTCTCATTTAGATATTGTTTTCGCATGTTTCTTAGGCTTGACGTCAAGATTCATTCTACACTTGAAGAATGCAGTAGAATGTATTAGCCAAAACCTAATTTAGTAAGACCTAAAATAGCAACACAGGCATTGACTTGATTAGTCCTTGGAATTACATATACTTTTTCTTGAAATAATGGTCTGCATTTCTACTGTACTTATGGTAAGTTTTATAACTGTTGCTTTCATGAATACTTCTGAATAGAGGAGTTGAATGAATAAGAGTTCTAATACAAAACAAGACGCGTGAATGTATTATGTCTCACTTCAAATTCTTTGGAATTTGCATCAATGATATACTGTTTGATCAAGCACACAAAATTACTAATCGATAAATCATATAAATTGTTTTGAGAATTGTAGTTGAATCGGAACATGAAATTTCTGCTCATTTGTAAGCAGTGTAAATATGACCGATAACCCATTCTAAAAACCCATTGTTTTCTACGCGTTGAAATATTCAAAGTCGGTCTGGAGAGTATCAAGACGTTCCGGATATCTAGCGAACCAGTTATGTGGCTTTGATGTAACAAGGTAACTAATGAACATGGATCTTACTACATGAGTAAACGATCTTCTGTTGGGTTATTCGGTTTACAGTGAGATGCAGTCGAGTAATCCTGTGACTGATGCATTCATTATGAACGAATACACTGATTTCTCTCTATTATTATTGTCTGCGTTGAAATAGAGCAGATATAGACAAAAGATTGATAAAATGAGAATTCAGAGATAAAGTAAGTTTTTTTTTTAGGGAGGGGGGGTTGAATTACCAGCAGCTATTTAGCTACGTTGAAAGGGCTACCCTATCGGTGGTAGGTTCGATTCCTGCAGCAGCCCCATTTTCTTTGACTGTCTATTCTATTTACGCTGTCCAGGCCAAATGATACATTCACTGCGTTATAACAAAAGATAATTTGAAATATAGTTCTAACATAATACAATACAATACATAATCACACACACATACTCACACACACACACACACACACACACACACACATATATATATATATATATATATATATATATATATATATATATATATATATATATTGTGGATGTGAAATGATCCGACAAAATGTTGATGCAAATGACAATTGTGAAGGTGATGAGAAGAACTTCAAGAGATAGGAGTTACATGTGAAAATCTTTGATTATTCCTTGCGCATATTTTGATGCTTCAAGACAGGATCCAGTCATCGTACCGCTGCATAAATTCCACCCTTCGAAATCTGGAGTCAGATCAATGCCGGACGGTGATGATCAACGGAGCCAAAAGCAAAGTGCCTTTGGCGGTCAACCACAAAGACAGCCGAGCAATTGAACTAAATGCAGTATAAAGTCAAGCTGCAATAATAATGCCATGAAAGCAGTACCCTCCTCAATCATTTTCCGTTGTCGATTGACCCAGTCATCCATCAATTAATTCCCCATCGTTCTTGACCATATAATTAGTGTTAATCAGAGAGAAAGAGAAGAACTAATAGAACCAGACTTGGTTATTAATTCTCTTTCATCTTTTTTCTGTTTACAGCATTGTTGTTAATGCCATATATAGTTATGACCACGAAAATAACAACCGTGCAATAAAGGTATTTAATCGTAGCAAAATGTATCAGAACTCTAAATAAGATGGACCATCTATCAAGAGTATTATACGTAGATAAACATCTTCAGTTGAACGTGGTAGATGTATAGGACAGGTTTGGTCAGTCACTCCATAGAGACTGAGGTCCCTTGGCAGCATGCTGTGTTGGGGTGAAGCGTTAAATAAATGAAAAAAAGGTGATCAATAAATAAATTATTTCTCTCACCTTTGGTTATGCAGTGATCACTAGAAAGTCTGAATTTGAAGAAAATAAAAACAAAAAAATAAAACAAGCATTAATGTGTTCGTACACAAACTAAGCATAATCTTGAACTTCAAAATGACTTCTTCCTAAAAACTTTTCTTAAATACTCATGAGCTGTTGTTAAAAAAACAAAACAACAGAAAACCAATTTTTTTTTTTGCACAGTAAAGAGTAAATGTTTGAATGTTCTGCCCTGTATTGCCATTCGAGCTGGCTGTATCGTGATGAATATCCCGTCAGTCTGCCAGACCAACTTAAAAAGCAAACAAACTTCTGTTAATAGATTTGATAGGTTTTCATTGGTTCTAATCGTCGGTTACGAAAGATTTAAAAAAAACAAAACGTGATTTCATTATCAATAATAAGGCATGCCATTAAATGATACTAATATCATCAACGAATTTTCCTTCAATGATACACATGCAACTACCACCTTATCCTGTAGATCAACATACCATTCGCCAAATCGAAGCAACATTCTTGCTCATAATAACAAAAATAGAATGCTAGGCACCAACTTTTATGCCTAAAGTCATCATTATAAAATCAAGTGGCAGATTATTCATTAGACTGAGTAGCCTTTTCCTTTCTTTCTTGATTTTGATGCTAAAGGCTGATTAATCATTAGGGTGTGTATGCTTTCACTGGACTCTTGCCATTGAGCTTTAGCTTTTTTGTATGTAATGACAGATGACGATGACCAGAGAGAAAACAAGTGACGTCTTAAGCTTAACTAAAGTTGATTTGTTCTCTTAAAGTTAGCACATTCTATTTACAGGAAGGATTAAAAAAGAAGATGAAATGAGACCTGTAGTTCTGGAATAATGTTATAAGGAGAAATGAAATTCTGTTCTATTTGATTTCTAAATTTTAATGAAGCAAAGGACATTGACCTTTGCACAGCCTAACTTGTTAAATGTATTTTTCAACTGATATATTGATTTAATCCAGTGAAAAATATTGTGTGCACGTCGCCCCTTGTATGATGTGGCCATAACACACAAATGGTAAATGCCATGTCCAAAATTATTTAAAAATTGAAAACTAAAGTTGAAAGCATTAAATCACAAAAGTTTGAACAATATTTACTTTCATTGGATCAAGTCATATGTTCTCAAGTACATAAACAATGAAGGTTAACTAAAAAAGTCAAATAAAAATCTTCATGTCCAGCGGCTTCAATAGAAATTGTCCCAATATTTCGCTCTATCCATCTTTCTCTCTCCCAATATACGAATACACATTACGAGAAATCTTTTTAATGTCTTTACTATTTAAAACTGTAAAGCTTTCTGGACCAACAGTAAAGAAAGTTGTATTATTTGACTTTTAATATAATTACTTTTAAAGTTATTGTTAGATAATTGATATACTGAACGCTGTTTATTTTAATTCGTATAATTAATTGCATTAAAACATTCAACTTATCCATACATGTTCATGAGAATATTTTCAAAAAAATTTCTTAAGAAAGTGTGATCCTCGATATTTTGTGAATGTGTGTGAGCATGCACACGTATGTGTGTATCATCATGAGTTGTTATCATCCACAGCTAGGCAAAGGCTTTTCCCGTCTCGTAGCATGATGAGTGTAATTGCGCCAATCATTTTTTTCGCCAATTTAAAAAAAAATCTCGTATCTCCATCTTGTGTCTGTTTTTGACTACTGCATTGACTGTCCCATGCTCCATCTACTGTCACCTCTAGTGCATATATTTGTTTGCAAATATGTGTGTGTGTGTGTGAGAGAGAGAGAGAGAGACAGAGAGACAGAGAGAGAGAGAGAGACAGACAGACAGAGACGAGAAACGGGAGACGAGGGGGAGAACACGTGTGTCTATTTTTATATGGGGACTCTTTCATCCATGGAAAGGTCCGTATTTAAGTTCTGACCATTGTCTGTGGTTTTGATGTGAACGACTTTTACGCTTTTAGTATTCCCCCTTACTACTGTCTATCCATTTTTTTTATCAACTTGGACACTTTTGCCATTACTGTTAAGTACAAAACCTAACTATTCGTTCAAGTTTCACTGACTAGTTTTACGTACGTCAGTCATTTCTGACAAGAGGAATCCAATCTCGATTTATCCTCTTCTACTTCTTCTTTTTCTTCCTCGCTTTCTTATTTCCTCCTCTTTGCTCACCGTTTACTGTTTTCTCCTCTTTTTTTTCTTTCCCCCTTTTTGTCGCCTCCTTTCTCTTTCCCTCTTCCTTTTTTTTTCCTTGTCTATTTCTACAGCTCTGTTGTTATCTCCTTCTTTTCTTCTATTTTCTTTGTAAAACGGAAACGGGTCCTGGTGCCAAAGGCGCCCTCTTCGGCCATAGGTAATTCTTTTTCCCCCTCCAACTCGTTTGCTTGTTGTAGGCCAATTCGACCATTCTTACAAAAGACTAGCCACATCGAATCTTGACATTAAGTGATATCAAGCTCTTAGGAGAAATCCTACTGCACCTGGCCTTTCGCATGCAATAGTCGACCGACATAGAAACAAACGTGTGTCAGATCAAGGGATGCGTGTTGGATTGTTTCATGGAGGAAGTCTCCAGTTAAGCTGTGATATATATATATATATATATGTATATATATATATATATATATATATATATATATATATATATATATATATATATATATATAGAGAGAGAGAGAGAGAGAGAGAGAGAGAGAGATAGAAACTGGGGTCGGAGGCTGATGCTATCTGGCATTTTGCTTGCTACCCTTTGACTTGCTTTACAAGCGTCTACAACAACAGTAACAAAAAAAATACAACAATCTTAATAATATAGAAAGCACAAAAAAGTGAGATTATAATTCCTGGCGTCACGTGACATGCTTGGTATGCCTCTTTGTATTTTCCTCAGAAAACTATGTTTCACTAATCTCTTTGTGTGTCACTCTTTCTCAGTCTCTTTTTTCCTGTCAGCATTTTTTTTCTCTTAACCATCAAACTCTCTTTCTTCGTCTCGACTGAAGGGTTCCTCCTCCCCCCCCTCTCTCTCTCTCTCTATCTATCTATCTATCTATCTCTCACTCTCTCTCTCTCTCTCTAATGTAAGATCCATTTTTACTTAGATGGATTCACGTTGTTTTCATCATATTCTGACAACGAATCATGCATTTAGCAAACAGATTGTAGCACTCCTGGTTCCACATGGATTCTGATTTGATATTTGATTTTCAAGATGCATGACATTAGGGAGATACATCGTGCTTAAAAAGTCAATTTTTTTTAAAGATGAGTTTTGTTAAATTCTACATATTTGTTACAATTCTGAGGGTCTGGCTCAAAACAATTCTTCCGAATTAAACTAAAAGAAAATGAGAAAGAAGTATAACATCTTTGTTAGTACTTGAAAAACCTGCTCATTTTTTTCCATCCTCAGTATTAGGATCAATAAACGAAAATAAGTCAATTAAAAAATCTCACTGGTATTACATGATAAAACAATCGGAAGTGATCGTTTAGCCAAAAGCTAACTGCCTCTGAAGCCTTTAAAACAAAAACAGAACAAACTTTTTTTGTTAACACAATATATTAAATTCTTGTACATATATGCGCTGAACTGCATAGCCGAAAAGATAATTTTGTCTTAAAAAATGATCGCAAAGATTCCTCTATAAACTGTAGTCCAAAAGATTTGAATTAGATGTTTAAAAAAGCACAGAGCAAACTTATTTATTTTCATTTTTGCTCACCTTTCCTTTTCCTTACATACGACAGCGGAAGTAAAAGGATTGAATCTAGTTATAATCATGAAGCAATTACTTGTAATTATGCGTCTAACTGGTATAAATCATTTCATGCGTTAAAAATGGATTACACAAATACTAATGATTAAGTAATGATAAGCGTCTTTGAATAGCATAATTTTTTTACGATGTTTCTTTTTTGTAATATCAGTTATTTTCAGGAAAAATCACCATGAATTTTTTTCCTATTTTGAATCTATCATTCTGGTAGCTTTATGTGTGATGACAACTTCATCCACTATAATTCTACAATTAATCTTTTTTGTAAATAAATTCATCAATAAAAATGTTCAAAGTAAGCACACTGTATTACTATGAGAGAAGCTATCAAAATGGTAGTTATGATAGTGGACTGTAAAAGAGTTGGCCAACATATGAACTTCTGTAAAACGAAAATCATGTGCAACGATCACATTGAGAATAAGGACATAACTGTGAAAATCGAAAATGCTAAACTTGGGAAAGTTGGCCACTAAATCTGCCTAGGACAACGAATCTCCAGGAAACCCGCGAAACAGGGAGAGATCAAGCGAAGAATCACCATAGGATGGCAAGCCTTTGGCAGAGCAAGCTAAACCTTTAAAAACAAGTCGATCACAATAATCTTAAAAAGAAAAGCATACATCCACTGCATCCTCCAGATAGTCACTTATGGAGCTGAAACATGGAACCTAACCAAGAGAGAGACATGCAAACTGAGAAGCATGCAACGCACACATGAAAAATCATGCTCAACCTCACATGGAGAGATCACAAGAACTATAAGGAAGAAAACGGTAGTCAGAGACATCAGAGAATGGCAATGGGCAAGCCATGTTGCAAGAATAACGGACAACTGATGGACATCACAACTCACAGCATGTATCTCCAGACATTACATGCGAAACAAAAGCCGACAGAATACAAGATGGAGAGATGAGCTAAACAAATTTAGAAAATACTGGCTCTGCGACGCCCCCGATAGAGAAGTTTGGCGGATCCTGGTGAAAGTTCATGTCCAACGACGGACGTTAAAAACATGATGATGATGATGATGATGGTGATGATGAATTGATAATGACCTAGCCGGTTGATCGAATGCCCCACACGACACATCTTACATCTGCTTTATTCTGGAATATTGTATTTTATCTATTTTATCTAATCGTGATCTACGTGTGGAACTTGCAACATAATCAGAGTTTTATCCACGGTTCATACCTTTTGCATTACATGTTATGGATATATATCCATTTTCATAAGGTCATTGATCCGTCTGTGTAGTTTAGAATGACACAAGCAAACGAAATCTTTCTTAATCAGCCACTGTTACTCGAGGTATCGTGGACAGGTAAAAACGGTGGATAGTTTTATTTTGTCGTTGCTTCCAGCTTGGTAAGCCAATCTAACCAGCGCCAAAGGTTAGATATTCCGTGATTGAATTCAGAATGAGACGTTTCCTAGATTGACTGCCATCTATGGTTTGAAAGCCAAGCCTACCGAGCTGTTAACTCACAGTTGAGAAGTGGGAAAGATCTATTCATGCCTTCCACAAGGGAAATAGTTCGAAGTGGACGAAAACTGTCTCAGTTCAAGTTTGAACTTGTTGAACTGATTCAATTTCCTGCACTACAAGTCGCTAGCATCCCTTGCATCGTATTAACGTTAGTGGACAAGATATAATTTGTTAGCAGATATATAGTTTGCTTTCAGATTAAATGACATCTCATATTCGCAATGGTATTTAATGGGACTAGAATATTTGGTTGTAACGATATTTCCAGCAACCTTTCAGCGGGTATCACCGAAATAGATCTGCAGCACCTAGCAATTGATTACGAATTTCAATAGTGCTTTCTGAGGGATGAAACTTTGGTACCAAAAAATATGCTGGTAATTTTTAGAAATGGCAAAACCACTAAATTTGATCTCCATTACACGCAAAATTTGGTACATTAGAATATACAAATTAAATATATTTAATATATGATAAAAATATATCAACTGGTTTTATATTATATTTTAAACGCATAGCTTCAAAACCAGGCGTAATGGATTGTACACGCATTATCAATGTAATAAAATCGTTCGGAAAACATGAAAGTACAAGTGTTCAAAATTAATTTCAGATTTGACCATCTATTTATCTCATTTAAACCTGTGATGAAATAAAACTAACAACTGGAAATCTAGGAAAGGCTGTCTAATGTCACTCTCAGTTTCCTAGGTACGAAATGAATACGCTGGAATTCTCAGCTATTCTGTGTATCATCATGATCTCAACATGAGTAATTGATTGTCAAAATGCACTTTTCCACTTGCTTTTTTGTGTGCTTTTCATTTTGAATCGGAGAAAGTGAAGCTCATGAAATTAATTCTGATTTCCCACGTATGTCTGCAACGCATTACGAATGTTAAAAGGAACCCATAAATCAAAATCAGGATAGAAAAACGAGGCAGAAAGTGCCAAGTCAGAAGTAAAACGCCATCTGTTGCGTACATCAAAAAGACAAGACATGCACAGCTGGAGAGTGTCGATAATTACCAGGATATAAGCAGATTCCGTTGAAAAAAATAGTCTAACATCATTCTACATTGTTGGTTGTTTTTTTGGGGGGAAATATGCATTAACAATTAATACCTATTGATAGATTTTTAATACAGTACTACCAACATTATTTTGCATTTTTTACAAAATTGTCTTATTTCATCTGTAAACCATATTTCAACTACTGAGATGTAAGCTATGATACTCGCAATGCATTTTGGATTTTGCACTTATTTTCTGTATTCTGTACCAGAAGAACTTCAAGATAGTTGACATGTGACTTCAGGTCGACCCGAAGTAAACGACTTCATCCTTATTCAAGGGTGGCAGTTTTACCTTGCGTGGCTAGCATGCTCTTCAAAGGGCATTTTAACTTTATTTATTACTGTAAAATATTTCAAATCAAACACGTTACACTTGTAGCTGTCATTTCCCTACGTGCTAGTCAAATATTATCATAATGGTCTCTGGTAGCAATTCGACACCGAGGAAAAGGTGCCAATTGATAGTTAATTTGGAAGATCAATCCTTGAGTTGCGATGAAATTGTAAAAGAAAAGTGGAAATATCCAGCAGAAGTCGATTCAACTTTGAGAAGCAACTGGGAGAAGATGAAAATTCATCTCCACAACGGGTTGGGAAATGTGCTTCTACTCGCAGACAAGTCCGAATGTTGCTGGCATTCTGCAAAGTCATTGATCAGCATCATCCAAAAATTTCGCCGATTTATGCTAGGCTGGAAGTACCCAGTGCAGTCCAAGTACAGTAAGAACATGTTTCTGTCAGCTTGGTTTTTACGCTTGCATACCATTCAAGATGCTTAGAGTAACAGAGGTTGCGAAGAAAAGAAATCTGCCTCTGACAAAGGCCTATCAACACTTGACTGATAAAAGTAATTAGAGAAAGTACTGTATAAAAATGCACAGAAATCGCAAATGTAATATTAGATGCTGTTATATATATATATATATATATATATATATATATATATATATATATATATATATATATATATATATACATATATTTATGCTTACAATCCTGCATATGAATGAGAAAAAAACTGCAAACAACTGATGTATAGATATTTACATCCAAATTTACGAAGCATATTTTTTTACAAAGCCGAATTGATGTGCTCAGCCGGTCTTCTAAGGGATGCACGTATACGTACTATTGTGTTGCATTTCTAATGAGCAGCTGACCTCTTCAGTAGGAAATCTATCACGCAGGACCTTACTATCACTGTTCCACTTTGCTTGGTCATAGCAAGTCGACCCTGGGTTTACGGTGTGGGGACGGATATGCATCTCACCCCAAAGCTCCCAAAGCTTTTCATAACACTCTCGAAGAATACATAAAACCTACGAGGAGGAACCTAGTTCGGCTGGACCTTTCGCCAGGAATATCATTGCATTAACCTCTGAACGATAGAAAAACGAATGAGGGACAAACAAGTTGAGAGAGCCCAGCCCCATGTTGATGTCAGCGCCTTTCAAAGCAGCATGGGACATTACTGCCTGTAGTATATACCTGGAAACCTTTTTGGGGTTCAAACTTCTCCATCCCTCAGGTTCTATCCTTCGGTCCAAGGCACGGAAATTGATTGCATTTCTCTACAACCAATAAAGCAAATGCACTTACACCACCAGAGACCAATGGATTGCAAAAGGCTTGTGAATCTGCGAGTTCTGATGGTATCACCAAGAGATCTTGAAATACAAAAGATCCTCGTCTGCATGAGAGGCTCCGTGAATTCATGGTCTTTTGCTTGGAACATGGTTTGCCATGGTCTGACTTTAAAAACACAATGATCCCAACTCTTTGCAAAAAAGGAGTAGTATCAGGGCACTTTAACTGCCTGGGTATCATTTTGAATAGAAGCATTCGAGGATGCGAAGATAGCTCTAATATATGACCAAGGACTCGGTTCCATAAAAAAAGGTAGACAGCTCAATGATCTTGTAGTCTTTTTTTTTTTTTGTCTTACCTGTGAGTCGTTGAGATTCCTATTTACTGGGTAAAACACCAAAAAATTTTCACATTTACAAAAGTTCATCTTTCTCAGTTTATTACAAGGAAGAGAAAACAATCTTCAAGTACATCTTCGCTTCCTCGAATGCTTCCATCAGCGTTGCCCCAACACCATTCACAATGTGCACTGGAATAGAAAAACAGACGCTGCCACAAGTATTGAAGATACGTTGCAAAAATCTTATCAGCCCTGACAAGCCACGGATGGGGGGAATCCCCTCTTCACTTTTAGGGATCAAAATAAGGGTGGAAGATTTCTTTCTTTCAAGGATCAAAGTACTGGTGGAAACGTTTACTTTCAAGGGCCAAACTTATGTGTTTCGCTTGTTTTTTTGGGTTTTTTTTTTTAATTCAAAGGCCAAGGGCAAGAATTAATTTTTCCTGCCTTCTCTGGTAAAAAGTGAGGAGGAATTTTCTTCTTATACTGGTTCTTTGTTTAGTCGTCTAAAACAAGGAAAACAGTGTCGTTACATATGCAGTCATTTTTCCCAGGCAACGTCGGATATTACTGCTAAATCTCAATAAAGTACCGCTTGATCATGAATGAACTGTAAGTTTTAAAAGAAAATTCCCTCAAAAAATTAACTCATTTTGTTCTTGTTTTTTTATTTAAAAACCTACTGGAGTTGGAACGAACCCAATAAACAGAGACTTTAAAAATGAAAAATAAAATAAAATATTGCCTTTTTTTGCCATTTTTTAGTTATGATAATTTACATTGCAGATGTATAAAAATGGGTCCGGTTATTCACTCAATAATGGCTGTCATGCAACCAATAACTTTTGACAAGCATGTTTTGTGGGGTGATCAATTAAAAATAAAGAAGGGATGATCAAGTTACTTCGCTCGCTTAATGAAAGGCAATGATCACTAAATAGTAAAAAAAAAAAAGAATTGAAAAAAGTGCAAGGGCTGTCAAGCACAAACAAAAATACCAATTTAGTAAAAACTTACATCAGAAATTGAATCATCACGAAAAACTTATTTTAGGGTGAATTTTCGAATTTTCATAATTTTCAGGGCACTGGCTTCATTGGTGCAGTCTATATACGTGATACGTACAAAACTGAAGAAACTTATGTTGACATTTCTGGAGACTAAATTGATCGAGATTTTCTAATATTCCTGCTAATCATTTAATAAAGATTTTCCCAAATTCAATGAATTAATGAAAAAGAAGAATTAAAAACAAGTTCCTCAAAAATCTCATTCAATTCTTCGTCGTTTAGCGGACCTGGAATGTTATTATTAAATAATGGCAGTGTTTTGATAATCGAGAAATGAAATTGCACCGAAATAATCATCTTCCGGTGTAAATTTCAATTGAATTTTTTTTGTTAACCAGAATGTATAGATTCAAGATGTATGAAAGTACCTTTCCATAGATATTTGCAGCTCGTTGTTAGAATTGTTTAAACATCTCATGAATGGTTCAAGACATTTGGGATAATTAATCCATCTATCCGTTCTATTTGTCTGTCTGTTTGTCTGTCTGTCTGTCTGTCTGTCTGTATATCTATCTTTCAATCTACCAAACAGTCTTTTTTCGGGAATCTTATGTAATATTCATAAAAGCCAGATACCCGCTTGAGAAAAGAAAGAAGCCACATGTAAAGGATCTCAATATGCATTTACGTTATATTGTAAAACGTCACTTTCATAGTTCAATCGGAACAAAAGGTGCATATGTTATACAACGTATTCGTCTGAGAGAAAATCATCACAATAATTGATCAATGTCCAGGAAAATCTTCCTGACATCAACTATCTATCTCTTGTAGCAGAGCTCAAGATATTCAACAACATACGACGGTACATTTTCATTTCACAGGAACATGAAAGAGATTTCACTGCAGTGGGCGTTTTCGTGCCACGGAATTCTTTCGGAAAGTAAGTTTTATATTAATACGTAAAATTTAAGTGAGAAATAGATATAGAATACTTTATGAATGAAATTCCAAATTCTATGGGTATTTTTATTGCTTTCATTAATCCCACCTATAATGTTTTCAACGTTACTTGAGTTTTTTAATGATTATTCTTAGAAACCAGGCAGCGAACTTAGTTTGAGTTCTCACATCTTTTTGAATCTCTTATATAGTGAACACGTTGGTAAAGCACTAATTCAACTATCCCTACAACTCATCCATATTTCGGTAATTCCCTTCCATGGCCTCGTCACTGGTATGCCACAGCAGTAGACAAACAGAATTGGTGATCAGTTCTCTCTCGATTACGTTCCCAAGTCCGGATTGTAGCAATTCTGATCCTCATTGTTCGATTTGAAGAAAAAATTTAATTATGCAAAAAGCATGCCAAATTCCAGCTTAATTTATTTGTCTTGGGATAGTGACAATACCGGTTTTATCAGATGTAATCATATTCGTTTTGTCTTACCATTTCTTTTCTTTCCCCATCTTCTCGTTTCTATATTTCCTTCTTTCAATTCTTCCTTTCATCTTTCCTTTTCTTTTCCCACCTTTTCCTTCTCTTTCTTTTTTTTTCCTTCCTTCATTTCATTTTTCTTTCTTTCTACCCTTACATCTGTGATTGATTTGTATTCACTTTAATTTTGAATTTAGCTTCTCTTTCTTTTTCCGGACCAAGAGGATATGGCTTCCTTTAAATTTTTTTAATGCACCCATTCGTCTCCTTCAATTCACACGTCCTTTCACTAATTTCTTTGTTTATCTGTTTTTGATTTTATTAATTCAATTAATTTATTTCACCATTCTTTTCCAGAAAGATCGCACTCAACTTACGCGAGCACATTTAACCATGATTACTTCATCATTGTTTATTCTTTCCCTTCATTGTTTTAATAAATTTAACTATCGAATTTTTCATTCATTTTGCCTCTTTCAATGTTTTCATTCACTTCTCTTTTCAAATGCATGCTTTTTCTTCACACATTCCGATAATACATTCTGTCAGTTTTTATTCCTTTATCTTTCTTTTCTTTTTTTTTTTTTAAATGTTTTCAGTTTTTTTTCCAATTTGACACAAGGATTTTTTTTTTCATTTATTAATTTTCGAGTCAGCATTTTCTTCTATTTTTTGTCTACCATCATCTTATTGGTCTGTTTTCTGAATTGTCTTTCTTTTGTTGTTTATCTATTATCTGATCGTTCATATCATTTCTTTCTTTCTTTCTTTCCGTCTTTCTTTCTTGTTTCTCTTGTTTCTCTCTTCCTCTCATGTTTCTTAATTCTTTTTTTCTTCGTCGAGTTTTTTTTTACCCAAGTTCTCATATATATCACGCCCGTTTTTGCTTGCTTACTTGTTTTATTCTTCCTTTTATTGTTTTTTCTTTCAGCACGTCCGTCTCTCTGTCTTCTCTCTTCGATATGCCCTTCTTTCTTTCTTCTTTGTCCGTCTCTTTTGCCCTGCTTTTCAATCTTTTTTTTTTTACATCATTTCTTATCTCGTCCTTTCTTTCCTTCTTTCTTTCACCAAAATCCTGCCGTTGGCTTCCGTCTCTTTTTGTCTCCCTCTATTTATCCCTCATTCATTTTTCTTCCTCTCTTTCTTGAAGCTTTTAAAGACTAAATTGAAAATACCTGTTTCATTCTCTCTCTCTCTCTCTCTCTCTCTCTCTCTCTCTCTCTCTCTCTCTCTCTCTCTCTCTCTCTCTCTCTCTCTCTCTCTTCTTTTCTGACTTTTTTCACGATTATATTTTTCTTCCTATTTTCTGGCGATCTTTATATTTTATGTACAGCTAATCTCAAGTTTCCGCCAAAGCTTTACCCCGAACTTATTTCATCTGATTTTTCCTGATATATTTCCTTCTCTCCGTGTATTATTCGTTTCAACTGCAATTCTTCTTTCTTTATTCCGTCTTTGTTTGGTCTATTCATTGAATCCTTCTTTTTACTTCCTCTCTTTCAATCTTTTTTTTTTTTTATTATGATTCTTTTTATTTCACGCAACCACCTTTTCTATTTCATACAACATTAGCTTTCATTCCTTCTGACATTTTGTCCTTTTTTTTCGATTTTTTCCTCTTTTTAATTGTTTTTTTTTGTTTGTTTGTTTGTTTTTTTCGTTTTTCGTTCTTCTTTGGTCGACGCCTCCACCATTATAGTCGCAGACCAACCAGCCTCTTCTTTTTTTACACGAAACACCTCCACCCGAAGACACGTAGGCATTCTCTCCCACATTTTCCCGTCGTAATGCAATCAACTTCCACGCTTCGAACGCATTCTTCGTGAAATATTTACATTTCATTCATTCTATCTCGTTTCATTTCATCCCACCACACCATCATTCAATTACTACCGCCCTTTTTTTAGAAACTGTCGACTGAGACTGTCTTTAAAACTCTCGACAGAGTTTTCCTCAGTTTTCAAGTTGGCTAGCTGTGTATGTAAATGAATACCATGTGTATAGGCTGCGCACAATGCAGCTGGTGGACTGAAAATTTCAACATTTACTATTTATTATGTCTAATAAAAACTCGGTGTCGCTTGGAAATAGACTTTCAAACCGAGGAGTTCAATCTGCAATGTAAATTTATGCTAAATTGATCCCTTAGTTTTATGTCCAGTGGTATTCACGCTCGTATTCAGAAAAAAAAATCGTTGACCGCTTCCCAACAGAAAGCGAAAGAAGTACCTGACTCATGGATCAGCCCTTTTTTTCAAAAGTTTTGATTGATCATCCCTTATGCCGCCAAAAGACGTTGGTCACGTGACAATTTCTATTAAGTGATTAACCAGACCTATTCATTTTTTTTAAAGAATTTGTTCTGCTTCCTTCCTATTATTTCCACTATTCCCTCTCCCACCACTTTCCAATATTCTCCCCCTTTTTACTCCCCCTGCTTCTTTTCTCATTTATTTTTAATAGCATCAGCGCGGGGCGGCGGGAGTGTGGTCGGCTGGCAGCAAAGCCATTACTATTCCATCCACAGACGATGTCCCGGATGTATTCACTACTGTGCGAATTGGAAGAATTTTCCCGCGTAAAGAACAGAAAAAAAAGGGGCCCACTGATTCTCTCATTGTCTGCTTCCATATTGGATTTAGGCATCTTGGAGCACGCCTCTTTCTTGGTGGGCAAACGTAGAACAGTTCTAAGCACGCCCCCCCCCCAAAAAAAACGCTCATGCAAATATCTCTATTCGTGCAAACTGTAATGAGCATGTATCGATGCGTATAACTTATGCATTCCAATATGTAAAAATGTGTAGGTATCTGCATGTGCATTTGCTATTGCAAAGAGTACGACCCTCTGTATACGAGCTAAGGTTTGCAAGCGATCGTATATTTTATATTTATCTATAGTCAAGGATTACGCATGGAATATATTTGTGATGTATTCAAATAGGTATACATTTGTTTGATCAAGCGATTATGCTGGCAATATAAATATGCTTATAGATAATGTTGTGACATTATTTCCGGGAAGTGTGTATATAGAGATGTATTTATGAACATCGGATGATACATACTTGCTTTTGCTCAGTAAGGTACAGGGCCAGGGAAAAAAGAAAAAAAAAATTTGTTATGCTAATCTACAGAGATCCACTTGGAAAATCATCATTGAAATACTGACATACAAAGACCCATATATACATATATATATATATATATATATATATATATATATATATGTGTGTGTGTGTGTGCGTGTGTGTGTGTGTGTGTGTGTGTGTGCAGCTGTATCTTCTATGAGTGTATGCTGTAAAGAGTCTATCAAACTATCGATGGATGCACACACATTCATATATATATGTGTGTGTGTGTATGCGTGTATTTATCTTGATTGATAATATAAATGCTATATACACATATATATATATATATATGCACACTCACATACACACACACAAATATATATATATATATATATATGTATATATATATGTATATATATATGTATATATATATATATATATATATATATATATATATATATATATATATATATATCAGGAATCCAATATGATTTTATATAAGACAATGCAATATCCTATGTGTGCTCGATACATTCAAAATTAAACATTGAATTGAATGAGAGTAAATCTTTATTTTACGAATGAGGGATTCGCTACACGAATAAGTTTATGTTTCAGCCCTTTTGAGGCTTCTTCATAAAGTTTATTTGGATTGTTGTTTGGAACGTTATTTTGAGAGTGAGTCTATTTAGATATATCAAACAGTTTACCTACATTTAATCAAAATTGATTTTCGTGTTAATTTTATAGAACATTAATTCGTTAATAATGCATGTAAAAATATATGTATGTGTTTGTGTGTGTGTGATTAGTCTTGCGTATCTTCTATTGAGAGAAATGCACGTGTAGGGTTTGTCAATGCCTATAGTCAAGTCCAAAGTTTTACATGCATACGTGTGGATGTACAATTACGCACATATATATATATATATATATATATATATATATATATATATATATACATATATGTGTTCGTGTATATATATACATAATATATATTTACATATATATATGTACACATATATATACGCACACACACACACACACACATATATGCATGTGCGTGTGTGGTTAGATGTTAGATGTGTGTGCGTGTGTGCGTGTGTATGTGTGCCATTACCACTTCTTTATAGAAAATGAAGTTTCTTATAGACCAAACAATTAAAGATTTAATTATTTCTAGTTAAACATTACACAATAAAAACAGATATCATCTGATATTATTCAAGACCGAATCTTACATTTTGAAATCATGTGGCCAAAATATGAATGTGTCTCCGCCCAAAATTAGTACACTGCACATTGAAAAATATTTTTGGCAAACGAGTTTCAATGCTTAAGACATAGGTTATGACTAATACTTTATGTTGTCTGTTTTGATTGTGCACTGTCATACGAGAAATAATAAAATCTGACTATGTTTGGTATAGGAAAAAATTATCTTTCCGTAAAAAATGGTGCGTAATCATTAATGGGCGACAGTATATATATATATATATATATATATATATATATACATATTATTGTGTCATCCACAGACAGCAGTTCCGATGTATTACATCTCTTCAGTATGGCTATAGACTATATCCCATCCAGTACCGCGGGGCAGAATTGAAACTCTCACATCGGATCCGGAGGCCAAAATCCTACCTGTAGACTACAAAACTGGGTGGTCAGTAAAGCTGAATTTAAGTGATATATTCATTTACGTAGAAACTCCTCATCCACTAGAGTGCTCATTTCCTGTGGAAGAGCATTGCATAAGCTTACAATGGATGAGTTGCCTCACTTAAAGAGTGCTCAACCCTGAATAGAGAGATATCAAATAGGATCAGATAATCTATTTTAAAGGAGGATTTAAATTCAGGGAATTACGAATAATTTTTTTTGCTTTGTTCTCTCGCCAGATATATTGACGAAATCTCTCTTCGTTGGCATATCCCAATGCTGGGCGAGAGATAGTGGGAGAATAAACAATAATCCAGGTCCACCAATGAGAACACAGCCAGACACATCATCGAAGTGATGGTTAATTGTTGAATGTATGCCGTTTATATGCAAGACACAGGCCAACATGAAGAAGCTGATTGATAGCAATCAACCCATCAAATTATAGCTAATGCAGAGAAAGTATCACTCAATCTTAGTTTGATGAGATTTTCTCTTTCAAAGAAACACCTTTTTTTACGATTCAACATTCCGAGTGAAAACTTCTGTAAACCCAAATGACATTAAGGAAAGATGCAATTACCATTAATTTTTTAAAAAAGGAAATTTAGAGAGCTCCCATAGAAAAAAAATTGAAAAAATTGTAATCTTTCGAAAGATTTTCACTAATGTTGACAGTGCTGTAATTATTTCAGAAAGGTATAACTTTAATTTTAGAAGGGCACGTAGCCTGAGGGTAGGTTTACATGATGTTTTGGTAACTGACAAAGAACTATCACGCTTTTTCAAGCTTTTCGTATCAGTCATTGCCTCACACAGGAGGGTACAGAAAAAAACCCTGCTATAGTTGTTCCCTTATAAATTGATATTAATTTGTTTTTTCGCTTCACGCCGTTTCACATAGTAGGGAAACTTCAATTTATGTAAGTCTTTCGTAAAAGCGAAGTTCAGCTAAGCGAATTTCCGAAAAGTGGGGGAAAAGTTTACTGCGAGTAAAGTGGAATTTTCTTTCAGAGCATCCAAACGTGATTTTTATTTGAGGCCAAAAAATCTAAACAGAAAATTAGCAATAAGACACCTTCCAGAACAAATATAACGTCATATTTTGTATTTGTTGAATTGGTAGTGATCAGAGCACACGGTTATATCTCGAGGTGAAATCTCCTATTCATATCGTGCAATAAGGAAGAGTCGTGATGACCCGTTAGCGTAAAAAAGATATCGAAAGAATTTCCGATATCTTACTGGATCCATTAAAATCCATTGGTTCGTCTGCAATTGCTAAATTCTGTGTTACCTCCGGGAAATTAATAATACATATAAAGTTGTTTTTTTTAATCACTTTTAAACGGATTTCTCTTATTAATGCAATGAGCCAACTGCAGAGAGAAATTTGCTGGAAAGCTCCTTTCGTGTTATCTTGATGATTTGTGTACGAAATATAGGGTAAGCAGGAATTCTATATTCTCTCCTCACGCTATTCAAGTAAAGGATGATGGATTCAGATTTTTAAAGCGTTTTGAAGATGCCAATCGGGAAATGGTTTATTAACATTCATTAATATCTGAAATTACTCATTAGGTACACTCTCTAGAAGCTTATTTTTCTTCTTCTTCTCCTTCATCTTCTTCTTCTCCTTCATCTTCTTCTTCTCATTATTATTATTATTATTATTATTATTATTATTATTATTATTATTATTATTATTATTATTGTTGTTGTTGTTGTTGTTGTTGTTGTTGTTGTTGTTGCTGCTTGCGTTATCACATAAATTACCTGATGGTTACCGCTGGAGACTATACGACAGCAAGTCTCCTCAAGTCTTGAGACCTCCACCTAGAACTTTCACAGTCCAAAGCAGAGCCGTGGATAACAGCTCAACACCAATTTCCTGCTGGTAATCGCTGGAAGCTGTGTGAAAGTGAGTCTCCTGAAGACCCAGTCCCCCATTTCATGTTGCCCCCACCTATCACAACGGCGCTGTTGTTTGTACCATCTCCACAATGTATTCTTCTTGACTGATACGCCATTGCTAACAGCTTGAGGTTGTAGATCGCATATTTCTTCTGCTCTCCTCAGTATCGACACAATCCTTTCTCTTATCCAATTCCTCAAATTTTGTCTTCAGTATCTCTGGTACAATTTTAAGTGCATTTCTATTACTAGTACTAACTTGGATCCATGTTCCACACATTTTTCATTTCCCTTGCCTGGTCCTGGTATTTCCCCAATTTTTCATTCTCTTTTGTATTTACTCTGTGATCCGCGGGTACGTCCATATCTATTACTTGGTAGGTTCTCCTCCACGATCACCAGGTGTGGTTTCTATCGCTAATGAGATAGTCTCTTATTTGTGGCTTCCATTTTCCTGGGCTGTTTCTGGTTTGTGCTGATACCATTTGTCCGCATGGTCGAACCTTTTGCACAATTCCCAGTGCATCCCCGCTGCTATCCTGTCGTGTCTGTCTTTGTATTCTTTCTAGGATAGTAGACTACATTTACTGCTCATGTTATTCACAGTTTCAGCCTTTTCTTTTACATACGCTGCATTTACTGTTTGTTCAGGTTCAGTCGATTCTTGCTTCGACATAATCTGTCCTGATGCATTTGTTTAGGGCTGCCATGACAATCGAATCTCTTTCTCTCCTCAGGTTTCCTTTGCGTAGTTATGTCCATGGTCTTTCGTCTGCAATGTTTTGTATCCATCTTTTGAATTCTCTGTATAGTTTTCTTCCTTGTTCCCATTTTTCTTTCTTTGCTTACTATACTGCTCCTTTGTTTGCTACAATTTCGCCGTTTGTTGTACTTCTCCAGCCACTCTTTATAATGTTTCTGTTGTTTGCTCTCACATCCTTTTATAATCTTGTTTTGGCCTTTCGTGCACAGCCTCGCAGATAAATTCTCTTGCGTCGTCTTTCCTCTTCCCAGTCTATCTGTGTCATCTCTTGGGTGTCAAGCCTTGTGCATTGTCATAAGCTCTCTCGTTCGCCGGTCCATTCACTGGAGTTCTTCCTTTGTTCATCCGAGGAATTGACCCGTGCATATTACTAAGGATACCGCTCGTGTGTTCATTCCTTTTATCATATGTCTGCTATTTAGCTCGCTCTCTGATATTTTCTTTATCCTCCCAAGGTATTTTCTTTTTATTTTCTCTTCCATATCTTCACCTTTTATCATCTCATATTATCACCACTAGTATACCCCTGGTGTAAAAATCATATATCATGAATAAATAGTAATTGCTATATATATATATATATATATATACATATATATATATATATATATATATATATATATATATATATATATATATATATATAGTAGAATAAGAATAATTAATATTACACCGCTGCAGTTTAGATAAAAATGTTACTTATACCAAAAATCAGCTGATTTACAAATTTTCACATCTTGACGTAACCTGAAATGTCAGAATCTTGATAAAGAAAAGCATCACAATTTGCAACTCTCCATCCAGTCTTTGAACTCACTAGCACAACGAAATACACAATGCAACACATCTTTTCCTTTGCATATTTGTACTCGCTGATTTTTCATAAGTGGGACCTTTCGCTGGATATCAGGTGACAGCAAGTTCCCCCCATACACCAGGACTCTATTCTAACTGGCTTTAGTTTTGGTGCTGTCAAGATGGTTTTTCTCCGGATTTCAAGCCCCCCAAACTACTTTGGTAGGCTGTTTGTGACTAATTCCAGGGCTTCAACAACGATTGTATCTAATGTCAACGTCACGTTCCATATTTTTTGCTGTTTTCTGACAAGATCAAGATATTTGTCTACCTTTTCACTTTCCTTCAGCTTGACTCTGTGGTCTACCGGGACAACAGAATCCACTGACATGTTCTTTTCTTCTTGTTCATTAAAACTAGGTCAACGTTTCTGACCTAGATTGGATTATTGTTGTTATAAATCACTTGTTAAAGTACACTAGCAAACCATGCAAACTCTTTCCTAGGAAAAATATTCAATAAGACTTACAATTAAAGCGGCGGTATAATGATAACTTCAGATATTAAACATTGTTAATGTACAAGCAGTCCACGATTTGCGAAGGATATATCGCTTGTAATTTGGAAAAAAAACCTAGTAAGAGGAAATCTGGTCAGAAACCAGTTATACTCATACATGGGCTAACTAGCCTGTACTCCTTCTTTTTTCATATCATGGTGTGATCATCCATCCGCGTTGAGACATATTGTTCTTGAAGAACATAGTGAGGCTACTATTCTCAAAGAAATCGCAACAGTTTTTGTTTGTTCCAAAGTTTGTCTTCAAGTCGATTCTCTAGGAGAGTAGGGACATATACACTCTCAGTGTCAGGCAAAAGAATGGTTGTCTCAGTGTATATATATATATATATATATATATATATATATATATATATATATATATATATATATATGCAATAGATTGTTTCACCTGTATCACCTTCAATTGCTTCAGTTTTCTATTGAAAAAGAGTTGATGCTCGTCTTGCCCATGCACTAATATGCATATCAAACTGGTTTTGATCGTCCGACAAAATTATCAATAACTGCCCTTTCCAATGATAAAAAATACCAAAACTACCACTAAAATTTTCAACATAGTTTTTTTTAGGGGGGGTGCATAATCTAAGGTAGTCTGACTGACTTGTACTTCACCCAAAGGCTGGTTACGTAAATCACCCGAGATGCACGAATGAACAACCATTCAAAATATTCCCCAGAGACATGGTGAGACGGCCCGCGTCGTATGTAATATAATCTGTAGAACCAGGTCCAGACTCAAAAGACACAAGGTGGTACCCAAAAATCTGAACTGACAAATCGATCCTATCAATGCTGGGGGAAGCACAATGTAGGTTTGCCGCTTGTGTCACAAATCGTTCAGATTTGCAGTTGGTCTTAAATATCACCTACGAAGGCATGGATGAGAAAAGGATTGCAAAGAGGAAACGTAATATGACGGAAATCATCTGAGAACTCATTTGGTATCACAATCCACAGCAATGGATTTAGGTGGCTGAAATTTCAATCATTTACTCTCTAGTATATATACGAAAAGAGTTTTTTTTCCTGAATATCCCTCCTGAAGGGGGTTCAATTTTTTGTGTTGAGTGGATGCTAAATTGGTCCTTCAGCGTGGATCTAGCTGCATTCACGCTTGAGTTCTGGGAATCTAGACGTTGTTAGTGATCCCCCAAGGAAACCTGGAAGGAATAACTCATTCATTGATCACTTCCTTTTCCAATTTTCTAATTGATCACCCCTAATAAGGAAGGCTGTCAAAGGTTGTTGGTCCCGTGTTGGTTTCTATTGACTGACTAAGCAGACCTGTGTCCTTTTTTTTTTAATGCATAACCATGATTAACATCGGTTTAACTCCTTGGTGACATGATTACAAGGTTAAATAAGAGAAAGCTGTAAGCATTTGATTTTATTCCTCTTTTAATATGGTGGACATTATATCAGTCCATTGTAGAGTTTGAAATGTCCGTGCACAAGACTTTTCTTTTTAACTCGGGGACTTGACTAAACTAGTATAATTTTTCTCTGCCCAATTAAGCATTATTTACTGTAGTCAATTGAACTAAGAATACAGGACATACGATGCATGGAACTAATATAATTTGACTCCATCGATCTCAGGTTTTGTATTTGTAACCTTCAATATGATGGGTCCCTTGCCACGTGTAAATGTTTCCACAGTAGTCTATAATATTATAACTATTGTACTGAGTTCGATCATCTCTGGTTACCTAATGAATGCGACCACGTCCTATATTACATTACGTTGAGTAGATACTTTGAGTGCCTCACTGTTGTGTAACGGTTAAGGAGCTAGTCCAGCAGTTTCTTACAATTGTGTCGTCAATTCAATCCTCATACAATACATAAACATAGATATGTGTCGTACTAAGACATCCTTTATATAAAAAATTAGAATACACGAGACAATTGTATTAGGTAGTAATTCATTATTCAGGTTTTGTGTGCTTTTCGGATTTTTTGCTTATGCAACATTTTTCCGCTTTTACTGGAAGAAAAAAGTGAATGCATTTTTCAGTATTTGTTTTTCGTTGTAGAGGTTTTGCTCACTCCCTTCCTCTTTTTATCCCAATATCCTGAACCCACCAAACCTCCGACAAATCAGCATACCTCACTATCATAACGATTATGGGGGTCTGAGAACCCTTAAAAATGTTTATATATCAATCGATGCTAAATACTTCTTTCACTCAACACCATTTCGGTTTATGGAATGTTTCCATTGTGATGCTCTACTTTCGAATAGCAGAGAACCTGTAATAATGTACATTGAATTTCATTCAAGATATGTCTATTCTTGTAGTACTGTGCTCAGCATATTCTTGCATAATTTACTTGAGTCAACTGAACTCCAAATATAGGTTGTATGGCGTATGAAATTCGATACAACCTGGTGTTACTGTGTCAGTTGTCAATATCTACCCTTGTATGTATGAAGATCTGACAAGGCTGTGCTGAAATCACGCTTGGGTGAAGATGTATCATATAAGCTTGAACTCTAGTGGGAACCACAATATAGGCCATGTCCTATGGGCAATTGTGCATTTTAAGAGAAACTGAGCTCTCTCATAAACATTTTTTCTTTCTTTTTTTTTTTCAACAGATGAAACAACGCACATATATAAAACGCAATGTTTATCCATGTATAAGGTATCAACGGCTTTTCGGAATTTTGCATCACGCCATGTTTCTGCTTTCGGGAAAAAAAAGCAGACATCGAAAATAGCGTCAAACTTTTGTACTTCGGCAAGCTGTTGTAGAAAAAGCGTGCACCATCACTCACTCACACCATAATGTCCTGTACCTCCCTTCCTTTCAAACCTGACCTCCAGTGACTCTGCCTAGAATAGCATCATCACCATGCTCAGGTCTTCGAGCGAGGAACATTTTTTCCAATACAAATAAATGGTGTTTTTCCTTAGCTTTACGCCATTTCGTCTCATGAATATTATTTATAGGACCACTTTAGTATTTGATGGTGGGTAAAACTATACATATAATATGAATATGCTTTTTGTGCAAAGCAATAAACACACTTACTACACTTTGACCCGCACTTACTTGCATTTTAAAAAGAGCAAGATGTCACACGAGGTGGTTTTTAATGTGAGAATCCAGCCACACGAGCTGCAAAAATTTCTCCAGTCCCCGCAACTAATGTCGCGCTGGCGTCAGGGCAAGCCCGATCTATCCCTTTTAGTGCGATAAGAGAGTGCTGCCAAAAGGCATACTGCTCCCCCAACACTAGGCCAAGTGATTTCTTGAGCACATTGGAGAAATTCTATGCCTCTTGCGCTTCGCAACACCGAGCCTCAGTCAGTTGTCATCAGCCACGGTATTGACCGGTGCAAAGCCAAAGTGAACTGATACTACACTCTGACCCTGTATTTACTCGCTTCCTCACGAGAGCAAGTAACGGAGAGCTGCAAAAATTGCTTAAAACCTGTTACTAATGTCGCAAAAGCGTCAGTGCAAGTCTGACCCATCCCTTTCAGTGCGATGAGACGCTATTGCCTGGGTGCTCCCCCGAGACTTGGCCGAGTAATTTACGGAGGCCATAGAACGAATCCTGGGCCTCTTGTGCTGAGCAATACCGAGTCTCAGTAAGCCATCATCGGCTACAGTATTGCAACAGTGCAAAGCCATATTGAGTTCTGTGAACTGATACTGCACTCTGATCCTAAGCAAGAGTACTGAGGTGTAACGCTTGGCAGTTGGTTCAATTAATACGCAAATAATCCTAATATTTTTGACTTGTACTATGTTGATTAATTAGTAACAGACAAAGACCCACAAAATATCTTATGGGAAAATATATTCGCCTTTTAATAAAAAAGAGAGTCGTTCTTGTTTTTGTGGTTGCTATTGTTGTTTACATTTTCGCTTTTTGTTGTTCTTTTCCTCGTGAATAAAACGGAATAATCATTTTTCTTGTGAATGGGAAAAGAGATCAAAACTGTCCCGTACTGTCAGTATTTATTTGCTCCTCAAGTTTGCCAAGCGTGACACATAGCCTGATTTTCATGTAAGGGAATCCTAATACCCAAATGATACAACACATAAACTGATGTCACATTATATAATGCAACGTTTAAAGAAAAGATAAGAAGCCCAGTCCCTTGGGTCAGTCCTGCAATATATTAGAATACCCCTTTATCGAAATCGATGTGAAGGTTTTATCTTGAGAAGAGTGAACAGGCATCGAATCTTTATATGTGCCAGTTTCGTTCAAATTCCCGGATGCTAATACTGTGTTTCTGTTTTATTTTGTTTGTTTTTTTTTTCTTTTTTTCCGTATGGCTACTGGAGAAAGTGACATCACCTCGTCACTCACTTTTTTCTCTCCGCCATCGAATAGTATTTACATAGATAATAAGTATTTTCAGTCTTCATTTGGTCTTATTACGAACTTTAATTAATGACTGTATGGGGGCCGGGAACGGCTTGACGTTATCAACATTCAAGTGATTCATCAACATTCAAGTGATTCATCAAGTCATTATGATAGTGAGTGATATTCTCACTGGGTGGCCCATACGCGTAATTCTGTGAAAATTAGTCCCAGCTTGACCCGAAAGTTCTTGACACACTTTGACAAATTTCTATATTCTTATAAATTCATAACATCATCATTTACAAATCAAAGTTGTTTTTTTTTTCCACTGGGTTTCAACAACCTTACTCTCCTTTTTAGATAAATTGTATACAACATCACAAAAGAACGTTTCCACTTTGGATTTGATCGAATTTTTGATATCTTTAAAATCGTCTGAAGGAGTGCAGCATGAAGTAGAACAATTGATTGGTGGCATCGAGCTTGAGAAATACGGTGAAAGTAGAAAAATGAATATCCCATATCTATTGACAGAATCGTTTGACGCACCCTGTTTGCAAAACAAAAAGAGACATTGCCATGTATCAATATCACCGGAGAATTTCCACGCTCAGGAAAGATCAGGTAATCTTTCCAATTCTCAGATTATTTCTTCTTTTTTTTTTTTAAACATCAATGGCTATCACAGCAAAAAATCAAATATTTCCTATCACGAAAAAGAGAGTGACAATTTTTCTTAAAAGGCTGTCCAATGGTAGTTTCCATTGACTCCAAACTTTGCTTCAGAAAATTTTCTACAGCTTACAAACAGCGTACTAGGGTTGGCAGATTGTACAAGCAATAGAGTAGTGAGTAAACACATACATTTCTAAGATTTCCATAATATTAATCAAAAATGGTGCCAGAAACTTTTGCAAATTTATTGTATACGGTCGTGCATGCTGGTGCAAATTCTCATAAGAAGTATTTGATGAAATAAAAATCTGTTTTATTAATGGATAATTGCTATTTGAGAAATTGAATTGGCTCAAGTACAAATTTTATAGACCATCCCATAATAATCCGATCTTCCTAGCATGTGTACAGACATTGGCTCCCAATGGGTGAATAAAGTGTGTATTCGCATTTGAGTATTTTCAAAATTGCAAAAAAAAAAATGGAGCTAAAAACAAACAAACAAAAAAAAACGTTCTTATTGACTCACCATTTAAGAGCTATGGAAATTAGCTTCAGAGCAACATAGGACAGATGTATATAGCAATACGTAATGAAAGCTGTTCTTGACAACGTTATGAACCAATTTATTTCTTTTAATTAAAATGCGTATCGGGATTCGCGAGCTGCGCTGCTCCTATTACCTTCAATCTCATTTTGAAGTCAATTACTGCACGAGCTGAAATCTCCAGCGAATGAATCTTTGATTTTCAAACACACAGTTTCAGGATGTTATATTTTACGCAAAAGTATTGCGTTGATTAGCAATTTATCTATACAGAAGCAGAATGGATTCTCCACATTACCTAAAAATAAATAACCTAAAAACCTTTCATTTACTGAAGTGTTAATCAAGATGAATTATTGTCAACGTGGAAAGTGTGCAAACAGAAGAGAATACATCTAGTAGTTTCCTAAGACGTTCAAATAATGATCATACAGACAGACAGACAGACACACACACACACACACACACACACACACATATATATATATATATATATATATATATATATATATATATATATATATATATATATATATATATATATATATATATATATATATATATATATACATGTATATAAATACTGAATACTATTTTCATCTTTGGTTGCTTTGGTAAAAGCAGAAAGTGGTGGGATGCAAACATATGAAAAGTGTAGGATAACCGTATTTTCGTAAGATGTCCTTCCTGAATATCGCATTTTTACTCCATCGATACATCTCTGAATCTTACTGTAGTTCAGATCCTGCAATTTCATCATTCTTCGAAGGTTAAACCATTTTGTCCACGGAGTTCATGGTCATGAGGATCACTCTCTTTCTCTGTCTCTCTCTCTCTCTCTCTCTCTCTCTCTCAGTTCGTCTGTCTGTCCGTCTGTCTGTCCGTCTGTGTCTCTCTTATTCTCAATCTATATCAGTGCAATTATTTATCAAGAGTAGATCTCTCCGATGTATGTTTGCAAACATGTTTTTGTATGTATATTTTTACTTGACTATGTGTGTGTGCGTGTGTGTGAATGTATGTGTGTATGTGTGTGTGTGTGTGTGTGTGTGTGTGCGTGTGTGTGCATGCGTGCACGCGCTGGGGGGAATGCAATCATACTCGCGAGCGTGCATGTAGTATTCACAAAGCAGGCTAATCTCACACTAACTACACACCCACTAAATGTTTACAAGATATATATATATATATATATATATATATATATATATATATATATATATATATATATATATATATATATATATATTCTTGTTAAAGCATTCATGATTTAAACTTTGTGCGTCTGCGTCAGTTATACAGCTGCGTATGTCTCAACGTCTTCATAACGTAACGTCCTCCCCCTTCCTGCGCCTTGGAATGTCAGCATGCATTGCTATGAGAGTGTTTCTGTGTGTATTTGTCTAGGAATGGAATGTGCCTCTCGATAGGAGCAAATATTTCAAGCAAATGTACACATTCTGATTGCGTGTGTTTGTACTGAATTACGCATTCGTGTGTGTTTGTGAAACATTGATGATGTGATGGAATTTTTTCTATTACTATTAGGCCTGTGTTAATGTCAAAAACAGTATATATATATATATATATATATATATATATATATATATATATATATATATATATATATATATACGTGGAGCCATGAATGTGTGCGTTTTTAGTTACAATAAATAATCAATTTATTAGAACATATCCTACTCTATACGCACTTTGAACTCGCACATACACACATGTATGCACAGGAGAATATTTCACTGCACAAACTCACTTACACCCAAACAAACGTGAATATGAATGCATATATATTTATTTATTATTTAAATATTATTATTTATTTATATATATATATATATATAACAGAATCAGAAAATCTGAATATATATTTATATATATTAAGAAATGGAAATATTTGGTCCGACAGAATGAATTAAAGATCGTGTTATATTTGATTAAAAAAAAAACAAATTATTTCAATTATTCCAATATTCCTTCCTTGAAATAGCCACATTTTCCTTCAATTGTTTCATTTATGATGTTTAGGGCGAGTAATATAATAACTGTGTATCGATAGGAGATCATTACAAATTATTTTCTATATAATATAACACATTTTATAGATCATGCACACACACACACACACATATATATATATATATATATATATATATATATATATATATATATATATAATTTGATCTTCACACAAAGTAATTAGGTAATCCACTCACACATGTGCAAGAGCACAATGTTACACACTTTTCATACGCATGCATACATACATACATACATACATACATACATACATGTATATAAATCTGCACAGACATGCTTTATATTTCATGTGTGCGTGTTAGTGGAGTAGCATCACACGCTCATACAAAAACGTACATATGTATATTTATGCATGTATGTACGCATATATATGCATCAACATACCCATTGCACGTATTTGAATAAATGTATGAATATGAAGACATTTGTTTCTATGTGTGCGTTTGGATTCCATTGGTGTGGGCATATCTCTGTACATGGCATCTCTTTTGCACCCAAGATTTTTGCGGATTGCTTGCAAGGAGGCAAACAGAATGGGATAAAGAGGAAGGAAAATAGAATGAGAAGACAATGAAGAAGTGACAAAATATGATATGGAGGAGAAAAGCTAGAAGTTTGGGGAAGAGAAAGGAAAGAGAACAATGAAGACGAATAGGAAGAGGGAGGAGAATGAAGACATGGAAGAATTTAAAGAAAAGTAGTAGGAGAATAAACGGAAGAAAAAATGAGGGAAGAGAACGGGGAGGAGCAAAAAAAGAAAGAGTAAAAAAGGTGAAAGTAGAAGAACGAGGATGAGGAGGAGGAGGGAAAGAAAAAGACGAAAAAAAATAATGAAGAAGAAGAAGAAATGTGAGAGCTGGGAGGAGAAGAATTATTTAGAATTTTTTTTGAGTTCAAAAGAAGGAAAAGAGAGAAAAACATGAGGATAAAGCAAAATGCCTTATACAGAAAACTTTGTAACTTTTTTGTTTGTGTCTTTTTGATCACGCTACAACAGGGGTATATATGCAAAAAATAAAAATACTTAACTTGGTATTTATAATTTAATTTTACCCTGAATTCAACCCATGGACTGAAGAATCTGTCATGCATCCCCTTATCATCATGTCGGACGTTCCTTGGCTACGCTGCCAGAATTTGGAGCAAAATCAAATTTTAAACACCAAGTTGAGTGATTGTATTTTTCAAAGATTTGTAAATACATTGTAATTGATGCATCAAATATACATTCGTTTTTCCAAATAATACCGATGAGTTAAACCTATTTAAAACAACGAAATTTGCATTTGACAATTGCTTTGAAATCTTATCAAATTGTCTTGCTTTGGACTTAAAATCGATCAAAACTTTATAGGATTTGTCTTTATCAACTAAGTTTATTTAATTCATTGTTATTGGGATATTAATTTCATGGAATCAAATTTCAAAAAATGGAAATACAATAACATTTTTGAGACACGGTAAATAGGATTTGTTATAGATTTATTTCTCTCGTGGCCCGTTCAGCCATGGTCCGCTGTAAGAAGGAATTGTACCAGCGTAAAAGAATTCTTGGAAGGTATATACAGATAATTATGCTTTCTTCTATAAAGATTGCTGTTCTTAAAAAATTTTTCGAAAATATACATGTATTTATACGTATATTTTTATAATTTATCAACCCATTAATTCATTTATTCTATCATTTTTTATGAGTACCACGTATATATATATATATATATATATATATATATATATATATATATATATATATATATATATATATATATATATGTATATATTGTGTGTGTGTGTGTGTGTGTGTGCGTGTGTGTGTGTGTGAAGGGAAAGTTATAATGAAGATAAATTTTCATGGAAGAAAAACGTCGGAATGACCTGCTAAAAAGACGAATTGTTAAAGAAAGAAAAGCAAGCTGAAGAATGATTGACCGAATACATCAATCAATGAATTCAGTTGAAGAAAAAGAGAACTGAAGATAGGGTGAAGCTCCGAAAATATCCAAGAAAAAAGAAGAAAAAAAAAGACTGATGTAGAGAGGAGAAGAAGAAAAATGAAGAAAAATGAACAGATCTGGTTAGTCACTCAATAGAGACCACCACGTGAAAAACATCTTCTGGCAGCGTGGCTGTCTCAGGATGATCAATTGAAAAAAAAATGGGAAAAAAAGTGATCGATACACAAGTGATTACTCTCACCTTTTGTTGGGCGATGATTACTAAAAAAATGTTGGATTAAAAAAAAACAACGCAGAACAACGATTGTGTATGACACCAGACATAAAATAATGGTCTAATTTAGCATACATTTATATTCCTAATTGAACGTCTCACTAAAATTCTACTTCTGTTTGGACCAGCGCTGAATGTTCTGTTTTTTTGTTTTAATTCTTTTTTTTTTTTTGTAGACATATTAGGGAATAAATCTTTAATCAGTAAGACTTCTCGCCCTATTGATGCGTTATGCCCGTGCCAAACCTGCAGATATAGCTAGTCAGACAGACTCACTTAAAAATTGAAGAAACTTTTGTTGACAGTTTCGTTGGAAAGCTCGTAATAAAAGACTGATAAAGCAAGAACACTAAATACATACATACATACATACATACGTACATACATACATAGATCTATATATCAGCATATACTGAAAGAAGAAGAAAAAGAATGATGTAAACAAAGGGAAGGCTGCCACGGATGAAGGTAGAGGAAGAAGAACATGAAGGAAGGAGTTGAAGTAAGAAGAGTGAAAGAAAAGCTCAGGCGAAAGAAAGAAAAGAATAAAAAACAAACAAAGAAACAAAATGACTGTCTGTGAACTGAGGAGAGGGGTGACTAAGGAATTTCAGGGCCTGAAGGCGGACAAGCGTTCTTTCAATCCTATTTCATTCTCGTCTGAATGGAATGGAAAACTCTGAGGAAATGTCGCTGGAAAAGAGAAGCGGGAAGATGACGAGACAGAGTGGAAAAAAAGTATTGGAAATGAAGAGACTATGAAAGGAGGGAGAAATAAAAGTATTAGTAAAGTAAGAAAAAATAGAGAGAGCAAAAAGCAGGAAATAATTCTACTAAAAGTGTATATATATGTGTGTGTGTGTGTGTGTTTGTGTGTGCATATGAACGTGTGAGAGTGCCTGTGTGTATGTGCGTAGAATATCGGAGAAAAATCATCCTTAATTTGATTACACTCACAAACAAACCCTTACGTCTATGTTTGTATGTGCATGTGTACACGCTTTGTGGAACTATTTCTAAATCAAACATACTCAGCCAAAAGTGTGTGTGTGTGTGTATATATATATACATATATATATATATATATATATATATATATATATATATATATATATATATATATGCTCTCTCTTCACTCTCCATATGTATATATATATATATATATATATATATATATATATATATATATATATATATAGGGAGAGAGAAAGGGTGGAAGCGAGAGATCATTACATATACATTGTTATGTATATCTATGTATCATTATATATACGTATCATTATATAGATACAAATAAAATTCTAGATAATTAGAACAATGACAATATGGATATATACAGAGAGAGAGAGAGAGAGAGAGAGGGGGGGGAAGATCATCATATGTGTATATGTGGGCGTATCATCATCATACGGGGACAATTATTATATAAGCAGCCAAATGGCGAAATATATATATATATATATATATATATATATATAGAGAGAGAGAGAGAGAGAGAGAGAGAGAGAGAGAGAGAGAGGGGGAGAGAGAGGGGGGATAGCAAGAGAGTAGGAGAGAGTGAAAGTGAGGAAGATTCTCACATCCCTAGACACCAGTAGATGCGCACGATTTGTTAACACTTTCAAATGCACGAACTAAAATACTCAAATTTATATATCTATCCTCGTATCTTCTTTGGCAGACATTTTAAAAGAATGAGAACAAAACAGTGAAAGAGTTATTCAAAGAAAAGGCGATAAAATAAAAAGAAGCAAAAAGCAAAGAGCAGACAGACAGGAAATGCTCGACAAAGAACGAAAAGACGTCTTATGCTCAAAATCTCTGCGCATGCGTGTACCTTTCTCTCAGGGAAAGAGTAAACGAAAAGTTAGCCCCAAAAGTAAAAAAAAGTGCGGAAGAGAAAAAAAAGGAACCAAATTAATGATAATATATACTAAAATATGATAGACATATATTGGGAGAAAGAAAGAACACACACACACACACACACACACACACACACACACACACACACACACATATATATATATATATATATATATATATATATATATATGTATATAGTGAGAGAAGATATAAGTTCAGAGAATAAATTAGAGAAAGAATTAAAGAAAAAAGAAAACGAGAGAGAGAGAGAGAGAGAGAGAGGGGGGGTCTGCAGGGACATAAGAGAGAAGGCGAATAGCATGAAAATTACAGAGGGGTATATGAGGAGAACGGAAATAAGAAATGTGAAGGGACTATGCGCATGCCCACACCATTTCCTCTCATTCTCCCAACAACCAACCCTCAACTCATCTAATTCTGCACGACCTGCTAAGACACCCCCCTTCCCTTGTTTTCCTTAGCCGTCCCCTTTCCACCCTGACAAATCTTGATTCCTACATCTTCCCACTTGCCTCCCATCCCCTTCATCCCCAACCCTTCCACTCTCTCGTTCACCGTATTTCTATATGTCAGCTTGTCCTCTTGCCTTCTGCTTTCCCCAATTTCTGCCGCCGACCCCTGTTCCACTTTCCCGTTCGATCTTCTTCATTTTGAAGACATTCCTTGCCTTTGTTTAGCTAGCTTTGTCTCAGCCTTACTCTCCATACGAATTCCCGACTGTGCAACCTTTCCTTCCTTGTTTTCTCCCCCCCCCGCCTCACTCGTTCTCCTTCCTTGCAACTAGCCTTGCTCTCCGGCAACTTCAAGATAAACTTTCTTCCATTTTCGTGTCCCTTGTGCATTTCTCTCTGCGTGTGTTCCTCATGTTTTGGAGTCCTCTCCGTTCTTTTTAACACTTACAGTCCATCTTTCAACCTTTCTTTTCGGTTCTCCAAATATTTGCAACTCTCTCTCTATCTATCTATCTATCTATCTATCTGTCTGTCAATCAAGAACGTTCTCCAAACCTCATTCCATCAGTCTACTTTTGGATTTTTATTCTCTTTCTTCCAATTCACACATATTCCGTTCTCACTTTTTAAATCCAACTCTTTGATCTTGCTCGCTCAGCCCTCTTACCATTCAATCAAATGATAAAAAAAAATTTTTCTTCCTTACGTTATATTCCGTCAGTTTCTCTCTATTTCCTATATATTCCCTCCTGGTGTACGCCCACCCCCCTGTGGGGCCCTTTGCTCTTTACTCCACTTCTGAAACTCGTATATATATATATATATATATGTCTGTGCACGTGCACACACACACACACACACACACACACACACACACACACATATATATATATATATATATATATATATATATATATATATCGAATCTATTCATGTTTTACCGCTTCTTTTGGTTAAGCCATTACTCTCATTCTCCTCTTTTCTTTTCTCTTTGTGTTCAATTTGCTCATCTCTTTTTAAGCTTGTATTCTTTCCATGGTCTTTCTTCTCTTCTGCCAATTTCTTATTTCATTGACATTTATTCTCTAATGACAAAAAAGTATCCAACTGTTCTGTCAATTATCCATTCCCTCGTTTCTCTCTCTATCCATCTAGTAATTCCTCTGCTGTTCCTCTCTCGTCTATCCTCCCTCTGTATCTGAGTGCACAGAGAGATTGAGGTGACAATTCTCCTTGCGTACACTCACCTACCTGAAGACCACACGTACACACAGTACGCACGAATGCATACGCACTAAAAAGAACCATATACGCAAACATGAATACAAATATCTGTGAATATATATGAATAATTGTACGTGTGCGCGTGTGTGTGTGTGTGTGTGTGTGTGTGTGTATGTTGCCTCTTACTATTGATTTGTTCCGTGAGTTATTCTACTCTTCATTCCAAAAGCTGTATTACCCCTTCTTACTTTTGGTTAATTCAAGCCTAATTCTATGCCTTTTCTGCACGCTTTAGCGTTCTGTACTGGAATCCTTCGTTATCATCGACTTATTCACACCCTTACATATAGGCTCCCTGCTTTCTCTCACAAATATCTTCCTCGTTTTCTTCCGCCTCTCTCTCTCTCTCTCTCTCTCTCTCTCTCTCTCTCTCTCTCTCTCTCTCTCTCTCTATTTTTCTCTCCCTGAGTATATGCATCTCTCGTGTTCATTCTCTCAAATCGAATTTTCTCTCTTGGTCTACTTGTCGTATCACCTTCGCTGTTGGTAATTCTGTCACGGCTCTGTTTTAGTTTTGACCGGCTATTCACACGCGTTTACACACACACACACACACACACACACACACACACACATACACAAACAATATATATATTTATAGAGAGAGTAGATACAAAGAAAAAAAACTTTTTTTTTCTTTGCCAGTGCGTTTAACCAAACGCTTTTCCATTATTCGCTCAGATTAACATTATACCGTGAGGATTTTGGCTTAGGCTACTGACTAATTGATTCAACCTGTCTGTCCGTCTGTCCGCCTGCCTCTCTGTTTGTCTCTGGCTTCTGTCTGTCCGTCTGTCTCTCTTTTTGTCTCTCTCTATCCATCTTTATCTTTATACATACATATCTGCATATACTGACCCTGCCACATATGTCTTGCCTTGATAATTCAGTTTATTCTCTCTATATTATTTCCATTTCATTTTCCGTTTCTTTGTATATCTCAACCTTTTCTGCTCCTAACTCCTATTTTAAAATATCTTATTATAGTGTCCGTTTTACTTTTTCTCTCTATTTATCTCTCTCATTGCTCCCCCTCCTCTCTCTCTCTCTCTCTCTCTCTCTCTATATATATATATATATATTTATATATATATATATATATATATATATATATATATATATATATATATATCTTTTAAATCTAGCTTTTGTCATCTCCTTTCGTTTTGTCTTTCCCTTCATATTTTTTTTTGTATCGTTTCCACTCTATCGCCAATGGTTTGTTTTCCTTCTCCTCTTTCTATTATTTCTCCGCTTCCTTGTATCAGTCTTTGTTTATTATTCTCGGGTCTACCATTGTCTCTTTCTCCAATCGATCTCTGATTATCTCACATTGAATTATTTGTCTTTTCTAATTTTATCAATCTCCATTTTTAGCATCCATTGCACATACCCATCTATCCATGTCTTAGCTGCATGGCATTCAACTTTTTATTGTTTTCATTCCATATCTTCCGTTTCCCGCTTCTCCTATTTTTCAACTCTATTTTAACAGATTTTTCCCTCTTATAACTATGTCTCTACTCAACCCCGCTCCCTATATTTGTCCTCTACTTATTATATAAATGAACGGCTTTCTTTCGCTTGGCGTCCAACCATCTTTACTAACGCCTTTAGAAATTCATCAGTATATATCTTATAGAATTCTGCTTATAATCATATTAAGATATTCCATGTATCTATTTTAGTAGCAATAGGAATTTAATCGACGGAATACCAAAAAATAATTTTGAATTTGAAATTAAAATTGAAAAAAAAAAACACAAATTAGAACTAGGTATAAATAGCTGTCTTTCTTTAACTCCAGATATTGGATTAAAAACAAGATCTTATCATTGAGTTATCTAAGGTGAGAAAAGCCACTCAAAATCTATTAATCTAAAAAAAAAAGTTTTTTCCAGGTTTATTATAAGATCGCTGATACCCTTTCTATTCGGTGAATCCTTAATTTGTATACAATGCAATAATCACACGCAAACCCGCAAAAGAAAAACTTTTGGTTAATAGAAGTTATTAATAATCATGTTATCACTGATTCACTTTTTTGAAAAACCAGCTCAACTGGATATTAATATATAGAACGCTTTTCCGCCATTTTTCGTCTGCCAAGAACGTATTCCTTCGTGAATTTTATAAACCCCTGTCCGTCTAACGTGACCAAGTCCTGTCAGGTTAACGTGACCAAAGAAATAGCAATTCGTCTTTCCCTTCTTTTCGCCACAATGAAATTATCGTGTTCACATGATTCGGACGAGAGAGGGGAAAAAAATGAACGGCGCTTTAGGTAACATGACCTCTGTTGTTCTCAGAATGTCCTCAAATCGATTTTTTTTACTGTCTGCAAGGTGTCATTCAACATTAAAATGTGTTTTCCTTGTCGTCCAATATGCTCAATTCACTTTTCTTCTTTTTTTCTTATAATCCGTTATGCTGTCATTCATTTTTTGTCATGATGACTCCAAGTTATTGCACACGAAACTCTATTCTCTCTCTGATATTTTGGTCTGGCATTCTCTTCTCTGCATGCATCTCTACCTCTTCCCATATCCTTGGTTCCCTTTCCCCCTCTCTAAGTATTCTTCATCCCCTTCGATCTCTCTCAATTCTTTTTTCATTATCTCTCTCATGCTCTCTTGCTCTCTCTACTCTCTACCCTCTCTCTCTCTCTCTCTCTCTCTCTCTCTCTATATATATATATATATATATATATATATATATATATATATGATTAGGAAATGCATTATATTATATTGGGACTCTTATTTGAAATGATCTCCCCTCATTACACAGTGAATGTATCATTTGGCCTGGACAACGTAAATAGAATAGGCAATTAAAGAAAATTGGGCTGCTATTGGAAATCAGATGTGTGACCAATTGGGTGACCCATTCAACATTGCGTTGCTTTAACCATTTAGCTAGACAACCACCGGTGATGCAATGCTCAATGGTAAGAGCAGAGCTACATTGAAGCAACTATCGTATCGGTCGCAAGTTCGACTCCTGTAGTAGAACCATTTTCTTTAATTGTTTATCACATTTTACTTTATGTAGGCCAAGTGATACACCAACTTTGTAATGACAGGAGATCACTTCAAATAAGAATCCCAATATAACATAACGCAATTTATAATAATTCTGTCAGATCATATATTAATTTCTAATGTATACATGTGAGTGTGCAGATTCATGACTCCATTACCAAATGATGAAAAGAATATATATCGTGTACTACAAATTTTTTCCAACATAATCTTCTCCCTAGCTTAATATCTGGTGGGATGTTTATCATATATCGAAAACTATAGAGCGAAAATTTCGAATTCACAAACGGTCTTTCCATGTCTCACACAATATTTTCAATTACATCTTAGGTTTATCCCATTTTCTATCACTTTATCTTTTTATGTGATGCATTTTTGTTATTATTTAAGCCCTCTTCTTCTTTAAAAAGTTTTTCCATGATTTCCCATTTTTTCGTCGTATCTCTTCTTTTTTAGCTTAAGACCTCATTCCTTAACACTTTCATTTTATCAAGGCACAATGTCAATGTCTTACTCTATACACTTTCTCCCTAACTGCCACCTTCACTTCTTCCTTCTCATTGAAAACTTCTGTTTTCTGTACTATTTCTATTCTTTTTGATTATCCTAATCCCCGTCATTTCTTTCCAAAATGATTAAAACCGGTATTTCCCCACTTTCTTCAAGTCTGTCTACCGATCAACATTTCTCTACCTCTCTCTGTCTTTCTCAATTTATATAAATCTATAATACTCTATCTATAGAAATTCCTGTGCAAAACATAATCGTTCGAATCTTAATTTTGAATAGATTCGAACAAGTCACAGATGTAAAGGCTTTGGAGACTGAACAGAGTTTTCCTTTCGAATACTACTACCATAGCCACACCAAATGTAGCATCTAACAGTATACTAGATTCTTTTCGACTCCACGACAACCACTTTTGACTCCAGTGACAACTGAGTAGTAAAAAGGATTGGCCCAACTCGATAGATATCTGGTGAATATAACTGCTTTGGTTAATGACACATAGGAGATCAACTAAGGAAAACCCGATGGGGGAAAAAAACCCACAAATTCTAGTTGATACAATCAACACCCGTTCATCCACTCTGTCCCATTGAATTCTCTCTCCCTCTCTCTCTTTCTCTCTCATACACACACACTCATATTTGAACCACACACATATATGTGTGTGTGTGTGTGTGTGGTTCAAAGAAATTGAACAGTGCACACAAACCGAACGTAGTGTTGATATTTTCCTTTACCTCTTGTGAGCAGTTGTGTTCGTGAGAATGACGACCATCAAGGAAGCAGTGGAAACTAAGTGCTAGGATTGGTATTAAGATATATATCTCTCTCTCTCTCTCTCTCTCTCTCTCTCTCTACATATACATACATATATATATATATATATATATATATATATATATATATATACGTATGTGTGTGTGTGTGCTCGTGTCTCTGTGCATGTGTGCGCCTGTGTTAAAGTTGTTTACCATTGTGTTTTGAATTCTATCTCACTTTCATTGCTGTTGATGATGACTTGATACTAGACTAAGTAAACTTTAGTGAAGCGAGAACAGGTATACATAAGTATATGTGGACACAAACCTTATTTTATGTACTAACAGAATAACAATGGGAAGAAAAACACTTCGTTGTTTCTTCCTCTCTTGTACAACACTACGACTTATCTTTCCCAAATGCTCGATGCTTCTCAGGTCTGACCAATGACGTCATTTTGAAATATTCCAATATCAAAAGTCAGGGGAATGATAGAATCTTCAATCGCGAATACTATCTGGTCTCCTATTGGGATTTCAGTCGAGTAAAGTGATGGTCACAGCAAATTCTTTCAAGGCCAGGCGATTGCGATACTTTTTAAAAGAAATACCAATAAATTTAAATGAGATTCGACTTTTATCACTTGAAATAAAAGACGGTGCAATTGAAAAACGTGCTCTGGAAAAGCAGTATCCCCACCGACTTTCTCATTTGAAACACTACACACGTTGGTGCGACAAATTTCAAGTGACAAAAAAAAGCTTCATGTGAAGTAAACAATGTTATAGTACATTCATTAGCGAAAGTTTATACTTTTCGTGTTCACCAGATATATTGGTACCTTTTGATGAAACTGCTTTCTATTGGATGAATGAGATAGAATGAAAAAAAGAAAACAATTAAACTAATGAATTAACCAACCTGCTGTGAAGTTGATAGCGGAATTCGGCAGTTGAAATGTAATTGAATTACTTTGGGGCCTGTATCACGCGAGTCGAAAATTGCTGAAAAGTAGATACAAAGTATGATATCGGATTACCCTCACTTTTAATGTTTTAAACAAACTTCTGATTAAAAAGACTTGAATACTGAATTTCTTTATCGAGCCTTATATTCAAGAGAATCAATAGATTATCGGATGTGACACCTTTTGAGATCCACCAACCAGATACTGCCTTAATTTGCATGTAAACATTGATGTCAACATATACGTGAGTAAATACAGTATTTTTGTAAAATGGAGAACTTCTTTAAGACATTTGTGTCCTTTAAACAACTACCTATACAGGTGAATATATATATATATATATATATATATATATATATATATAGATATATATATATATATATATATATATATATATATAGTCTAAAATGATAAATAGCTTTCAACACTAAAAATATTCTTTTAGATTAAGTCATTTCAGTCAATTATATCCCAATATCTGTTTATACAATTTATGCTACTTTAGTCAGATTCTCATCATGTTTCACACAAATAACAAATTATGATACCATGTGTGAATTTCATTAGTTCAAATCATCAATTGTTTACAATGTAACCGTTTCAGGGATTAAAAAAAGACAGTCATATTAACAGGGGCCCCTAGCAGTTTCCATCAAACACCTTTTCCCTTTAAGCTATTATTTGAATATATAATTGTATTCGGTAATTTTTTCGGCAGCGTTATACTACATGTAGTTTGTTTAGTAATATCATGATGTATACATCTCTCTCCCTCTCTCTCTCTTTTTCTCTTTCTCTCTTTCTCTCTCTTGCGCTCTCTCTCTCTCTCTTATATATATATATATATATATATATATATATATATATATATATATATTCATATATAATGTTTGAGTTTATCCTATAACCCTTCAGCATTTATATCCTTTTATGTTGTCCATACCTTCTTTCGCCTCTTCTGAAAAATCTGTTTCCTTCTCCTGTCCCTTTCAGACTGTCACATATTCCTATACACACGCACACACACACTCACACTCACACACTCTCTCTGTTTATCTCTGTCTCTGTCTCTCTCTCTATAAAACATCCTTGGATAAACGTATAATTATACCTTGCTAGTAACTTCTCTGTGAATTATCCTCTGTCCATACGTTTTTTCCTATATTGTCTACCTAAGGCATCTTGTATACACCTTTCTTTCATACTTTCTCTTTTCCTTATCTAGTTAATTATTCAGCTTTCCAAAGTGATTGTTTTCTACATTTGTAGCATTCACCGGGATTTCTTTTTTCAATCATATTATCTTTAACCAAAAAACTCATTTTCTCCCTTAAGTTGATGTTCTCCACTCTTTCTCTCTTGCTTCAGTAACATTCCTTTCACTCCCCCATCTGTGCCTCTCTCTCTTTCTCTCTCTCTCTCTCTCTCTTTACCCTTCTCTCTCTCTCTTCCCCTCTCTTTCTCTCTCTCTTGTTCCTTTCCTTTGTTCATTTTTTATATTCCAATTTGGATTTTTTCTTTTCGTGCATTTAATACTCTGTCGACTTCCTTTTTGCAGACTCTGCTCTCCATTCGTCGATATTAACTTTACATTTTCATGCTTCACTTGCCTCCCGAATTCTTATTCTTCATCTTCCCCGATTCCAGCCTCCATTGATTTACCCGCAATCCTTATTTATTTCTTCTCCTTCAAAACCTGAAGAGTTCTATGCGCGTTTTCCCGGCGCGGCTGCATAACTGTCAGTCTGTGTTGCATATTTTCCTTCAACTTATAAGAACCGGTATTATTTAGGGTTTGAAGAATTCCTTCCTTCCGTTTCATTTTTGTCTCCTATTCTTACAACGCTTATCCAAGTAATTCCCCTGTCGTAAGCCATCAAATTATGAAATTCCCAGATAGCGGAGTTGTCACGATAACATGGCGTCAGATTGCCTGAAGGCGCAGGTGATTGTGAATCAAGTCCCAAGTCCGTAAAAAAAAGAGTCCGCAGTGCAATAACTGTTTTTAAATATATTATTTTTTCATTCTCAAATCAAAACTGTGCATTGCAAAAACAATTTTATGGTAACGTAAATATTCAAATGTTTATTTTTTCCGGAATGTTGATAAATATATATATATATATATATATATATATATATATATGGTTCACCTGAGGTGAACGCCACATCGTTGAGATAGCTGCATGCTTCAGACTGGTGCCAAAGATCGGGGCTCTTTTTAGTTAGTTCCCATTAAAAGCCAACACCCATTATTTTAGAGTACGGAAGCCTACGGAGAAAAAATATCGAGTTGTATTTTCTTTTTCCCATCAAAAAGACCCAAATGGGTCCTAGCTACTCTCCATCACGAAAATGAAAATTCTGACCCTTATCTTAACCCCTGACACTGGGGTAGGGTCTTAAAAAACAAAATAAAATTAATGTATCGATTCCCACCGATTATAAACCTTTTGATTACTAAACTAAAGAGAAACAAATGGTATGCACTATATGGCTTATTTCAAGCTTTTAATAGCATTGACCACTTTTTCGAGCCAGTCTTCAAAAAAATATCATTTTTTATCAAGCGGAGAGCCAAGTCCCGCCATGATCTTAGTGGTTCGTCTTTGTGTAAGGTCATATCGTTAGAGCATCTCTTCTGAGAGCAGAAGTCAACATCATTGTACATAAGAGTCAGACGTCAGTAGATTCGTTAGTGAGATATTAGTGGATTGGACTTACGGTTTGTATAATCAAAAGTCATTCATCACTTTGTGCAACCAGAGAAAAAAAAGGATACAAATACAAGATTTCGACAGTCAGGATTATGCCAATACGATAAGACAACAGATAACACGAGATACAATCTGGCATCTATAAATACTATCAGAATTACCATCGTTAAACGCACTCCCAATACATATTGATATTGGCAGAAAACAAACAAACATACGAAAGGCAGCTGGTTGAAAAAAATATAACTGCCGAATAATCACAGAGAACAGTTGATATGCTTTGATTTACCAAGATGAAATAGCTGTTAAAATTTGATCCTATATCAACTCTACCGATTGAATTCATAGTTGCTGAGAAGAAGAAAACACAACTTGATTTAATATCCAGGCTTACATACTTTGAGGCATCAGCTTCTTCTCGGAATAAACGAAGTAGCCCCGAGGTCGTTGTGTAAAACATTGCCATGAATAAACTTTCTAGATACGATAAATTATGTCGAGTTTTATAGGTAAAGCTAGTTGTTTTTAATACTGAATCTGATTTAATATGATATTCATCTGGGAATTATGAAAGCTCGTTTTAGGTTCCATCCATCATCAGGCCGAGAAAGATTCAGTACAAAAAGATTGACAGAAAATCATTTAATGCTTTTTCAATCGATGGCCCGTTTTCATATGCTAGACACCCCGATTAGACCAATCAAGCTGGTTGAAAATGTCTTTTGAAGGGTTTGACTTCAGTAATTGATGTTGCAACATGAAAAACAGAGAACTTTTGTGGGGGTGAATTATCTTACGAAAGTAATTTATTTAACCTAAAGAAGTAATCATCAAGTCTAACAAACATGCCTGTATACCGTATCGAAAAAAAAAGAACACGTTTAATCCAGACAATGAAAAAAAAACGTATTTAACACAGACTGTAGAAAAAGAACGTGTTTAACGCAGACTGTAGACATGGAGTACATGTACACTTCAGCAATTATCACAAAGAAAGAATGCAATCATTACATGAGAGGGTTTTAATTGAGATCAATAACAGAATGCACCATCATAATGCACCAGACAGAAATTGGTTGAAATAAAGAGGCGAGGAAAGAAATGGGCAGGGGGCAATTAGCTGTTTATTTGAACAGTGGAATCGAAGATGGCCGATTTCTCCATTCGTAAAACTCTTCAATACTCAGGTTCCAATGAAGATTTGTAACAAGTAACAAGTTTCATTCGATTCGGTTCAGCAGTTCCAAAATCCAGTATTTTCTGAATGTTGACATTTTTATTGGTTATTTTGGTATTCACATATAAAATGTAAACAAATAATCGGATGAACCGTAATTCACCATTTTCCAATCGCTGGGGTTTTCTTTATTAGAAAAATCGGCTGGAACCGAGGAATTAGTCAAAATCTAAACCAAAACATTTTTGCTTATGAAATGTAAAGCGATAATCAAATTGGCCCTCAACTACCACCACACCGGTTGAATCTCTTCCCGAGTCTACATACGAAATTTCATCGAAATGTAATCAGGAAAAACTGAGTTATCCAATGAGAAAGAAGCCACAACAGACGGCAGACACCCATGGTGAATGATAGCTATAGAATTGTTCTCAGGAATATACCTACCTATACTGTCGTTTTCTCAAGAATTCTATATAAGGCTAGAAAAACTCAATGAAACACCAAAATATCGAAGAGCAAATAATAACGCTATTTCGACTGGTGTATCGGACCTTTATTTATATAATAAGTATTGTTTTGTCCAGCGCTAGATGCTTTCAGTACCTTGTTTGCAAAAGTGGTTACCCATTTCAGTCCTCATCGGGTTTGGCAATATTTCTGAGGACATTAGAAGAAAATCAGTGTTTTCAGCGTTTTCAGCAGGATTTCTTTGAAAGGGTAGAGAATGAATAAAATACAAGACTTTTTGAATCTTAAATGGAATTCACATACTAATTACATGTAATTTCACATTCATAACTAATGTATTTATAGGACGTACAATGGGACAATTAGTTTTTTGTGCTGAGCCTAAAGTCAAAAGAGGAATAGGAAACCATGCTTCGCCATGAGATTTTTTCTCACGCGGCAAAATAATGGTGGTCTTTTTCTGTCCACGTTTAACAGTTAAACAAAACTTATATCATGTTCGTTATTATTATTATTATTATTATTATTATTATTATTATTATTATTATTATTATTATTATTATTATTATTATTATACAGTTTGAACAGCAAATAATGTGAGAATAGGATGCAGTGAAGACATTCGCCTCTTTATGGCGATCCTTCGCGAGTTGCACTTTGAAAGATCAGGCTATACATTTCTAAGGAAACTACTTCAAAATAGACGGTAAAAACTATGTTAAGGAAAGTGCTGTACATCTGTGCTTGTATACATATGAATCACTGTACTGTAAAACGTCGAGACACGGCTGGAGTGTGTAGTATACATGGATTTGTTTGTTTACATTGAGTTAATCCGAACATGTTTCTTTCGAAGCGAAAAAGCTTTGTCTTCAGCGGAAAGGTCTGACATCTTGTGTAGCTACAGCTGTGGAAATCAGTATATATATATATATATATATATATATATATATATATGTGTGTGTGTGTGTGTGTGTATAGAGAGAGAGGGAGGAGGGAAAGAGGGATAGAGAAGTAGTATAGATATCAGTATTGTCAACCAATCTATCTATTGAATATTACGATCAAATTAAAATGATAACTACAACAAGTCCAGCGATTGGATGTTTGTTATTCGTATGAAATCCACGATTCCACCAAGTCACGAAATTAAATATCAATAATAGCTGATTAAGAATTGATGTGCCAAAATCCAGTCTCGAGCACAAACTTGCTATTTATTCGTGTGATTCCAAGTTACCAAACGGAGCCTCGCGGATCAAATTTTCACTTAAAAAGATTTTGTTCATCCTTTACGCCAATTTGTTTTTCGTCTTAAATATTAATCTGGAATTCCGTCAGTTCTATTTTTTGCCCTGTTTTTCTTTCTTCTCTCGCCCATGTGCTTTGTTTTGTTTTCTCTCGTTCACTGCGTGACTCTTGCACGCAGCGTCAATTAAAAAATGATTAGGTTTTCACTACCCATTTAACGGCGGCGAGACTTTTGTCAAACGATCAACTTCTTTTGTTCTCTTATCTCCGTCGAATTCTTCACGTTGTTTGCCGATATTGCATCTCGTTACAATTCTTCAATGTTAGACGGACATTTTTTTTTTAAAGTTTTTTTCCTTCGTTGAAATTTTCGCTTCGACACATCTCGTACTTGCTCTTGTTATAGAGCATTTTTTTTTTTTTTTCATTTCTTTTTTCTCGGCTTGCCTGCATCCGTTCATTGTGCTCCGTCCTGCCACTCATTTAGCGTCATTCAGTTTCCTTCCTTTTTTTTCTTTCCTCCCTCCCTTCCTTCCTTTCTCCAATCCTCCCCGCTTTCCTTCCTTTCTTTTATCTTTCCTTCCTCCCTGTTTTCTTTTTCTTCCTAATCCACCCTTCTCTGTAATTTTCCTTCCTCCCTTTCCTCTACTCCGCTCGTACCATTCTCTTATCTTTCCTTCATTATTATTGCCTACTCCTCTCACTCTATCATTTTGTTTCTTCCCTGGCTCCTTCCTCATCCCCTTCCCTTCTTTCCTTCCTTCTTTTTTCACTCCAACTTTCCGTCCTTCAGTTTTTTCCCTATCTTTCTTCCTTCATTTCCCTTCTTCCTTCAAAGTGGGTGATGTTTACCATAGATTTTCTGTGATGAAGCATCCTCACTAGTATGCAAAGAGTTTTTTTCGACCAGTTCCTTTGTCGTGGGAACTATATAACTATATAATAGAACTTGACATTATCCGTGTTTTTTTTTCATGAAATACTGCTCACTTCGTTTCCCTTTTGTTTTTCTGATTTAAATTTCACTCGTTTTTCTTCTTTGTGCTTTTTCCTTCAATGGTTATTTCCTTTTCCCCTAATTTCTCTTTTTCAATCTTTTTATTCGTTTTAACATACATTTTCTCACCTTTATCTCTTTCCATTCTTTCACTACATGCTTCTTGAAAAATTCTCCCAGCTTTTTTATTATAATTTCTTCACACGAAATAATCCTAAAAAGAAGAGTATACAACCAATGCATTCTCCCGATAGTCACTTAAGGAGCTGGAAGATGTAACCTAAGCAAAAGGCAGACCTGCAAATTGAGAAGTATGCAACGTGTGCATGAGAGAATCATGCTCAACCTTACTTGGAGAGATCAAAAGACAGCACAGTATACAAGGAAGAAAACGGGAGTCCGATAAATCATACAAAACTATTAAAAAACTCAAATGGGCTGGCCATGTTGCAAGAATGGAATACAACCGATGGACATCACGACTCACGACATGGATCTCCAGAGATCACACGAGAAAACAAGGCCGACGGAACACAAGACTAGACAAATTTAGGAAATACTGGCTCTGCAACGCCCATGATAGAGAATTGTAGCGAATCCCGGGAAAGGTCTATGTTTAACGACGGATGTTAGAAGGATGATGATGATGATGATGATGATGATGATGATGATGATGATGATGATGATGATGATGATTCAATGTCCGTCGCCTGACACAGTTTTTACCTGAATTTTGATTGGGAATTAGAATTGTATAATGTATGTTCAATTTGATTGATGAAAAAGTGGTCAATCTACAGCATAGACAAAGGAAAATAATATGACGGAAAATTATTAATTGTGTGTAAAATAGATTTTTTTTCGTCAGTGGCTATAGACTTGGTGATGTACTAAAGAAATACAATTTAAGAATTATTATTTCCACAGATCATTTTCTTTCATGTATGAAATCCGTCGGATAAAGCATTTGCTCTTGGGGTTTACAAATGGATATTTTGTGCATGGGAAGGTAGTGAATACAGTGTGAAACAATAGGAAATGATTTTTAAGTTTCTGTGTTAATTGTCTATTGCTGACAACTACAATTCCAATGTGATAGAAAAATGTCAATTTAAATATACTTGATTGTTTCTGGTGTATGAAAATATCTTTTAAACTTTGGACTGAATTAAGCTTCCATTTACTACTAAGCCAGCCCTTATAAACCAGAAATTATACATAAAAAAAAAAAAAAATTATGTAGAAAAATGATATTTTGTTTATAAACTAGTAAATTACGATGTATTTCAACGAGTAGAACAATTAACATTCATTATTATTACGTACTTTTGTTCTATTAGCCAAAAAGTTGCTATCCCAAAAAGTAACTGATAAATGCTGGCGCATATATTACTCAACAGTCTTTGATATTTTCATTACTTCTTTTCCATACTTATTTTCATGAAAATGTCAACAACGGAAAAAAAATCTAATCATCTGGGAGGATTCAGTTTTAGGTTCACTTCGGAATTTCACTGTTTTTAGAAGTGAATGGAGGGGAGTAGATTCCATGGAGATAACGGCTCTGTGTGTATGTGCGTGTGCATTCTAAACATTATTACTAATAACAATGATACTTATTTCTTTTACTGCCGAAAGATCGGCCAACCTTGGGAAAAAATCGATGTCATCTGAAGAAAAGTTCGTGCCATTTGTAAGAAGAATTATTGGGGAAAATATTGATATAAAAATCATTTCTTTAAAACTTTTAAAATTAGCAATTGTTTCGAAATTTAATTTGAATGGCGTTCGAGGTCACCCTCAAATAGCCTATGTTGAAATTTGAAGTCTTCTCAGTCTACAAACTAAATATCAGATCGATCGATCTTGTATTTTCAACGGAGATGAGGCACTGACAAACAAACAATGAACATAAATTATTTCCCTCATAAAATGTTGATTCCTTAACGCAACATTGTAACACAACGGAGGAGTGTGAACTAAGGTAATTAAGAACAAAGTATGGAGACGCGGTATCGATCTTGTTAATTTTACATCATATTCATCACGTAACTGACCTCCCTAACTAATAAATCAATCTAGAATATATACGTAAAAATAAAGAGTTGCTCGAGCCGCAATAATGAATAATAGATTGTATTAACTGCAAAGGTGTAGTCCGCCCACAGTTGATATATTAATTTTGGAAAAATGTGATACTGTCCTGAATGAAAAATTAAACGAAGTGTATGATTTAGAACATAAAAGTATCATAAATTTGCTGCGTATATAATGTTCAGATGGATGGAAAAGGAAATATCAACAAAAGAAAGAGAATTTCGAAAGGAAAATAGTCGCATAAAATTTGAATTAAGGAAAAGAAGATTATTCTGACGGACCAATTTCAAAATCAAAGTGAAAGTAATTTACACATCATTAGTCTTCAAAACAATTAACTATAATTTGATGATACAAAAACCCTTATCTAAAAGGTTGCTTTTATTTTTATTTCACATTGACAATCCCTCATCACAGTCATCATTAGTCATTTAACGTCCGTTGTTGGACGTAGACCTTCTCCAGGATCCGCCACATTTCTCCATCATGGGCGTTGCAGAGCCAGTATTTCTTGAATTCGTTTAGTTCATCCTTCCATCTTGTAATTTGCTGGACTTGGTTTCGCGTGTGATCTCTAGGGATCCAGGTTGTGAGTTGTGATGTACATCGGTTGTTTGCCATTCTTGCAACATGACCGGCCGATTGCCATTTTAGTTTTTCTAATAGATTCTATGATGTCTTGGATTCTTGTTTTCTCCCTAATATTATGTGTTATCATAAGATCTCTCTTCGTGAGGTTGAGCATGATTCTCTCATGCACACGTTGCATACTTCTCAATTTGCAGGTCTGCTTCTTGATACGTTCGACGTTTGAGCTCCATGAGTGACTATCGGGAGGATGTATTGGTTGTATATTCACCTTTTTAAGATTATTGGGATTGTCTGGTTTTTGAAAGTTGAGTTTATTCTGCCGAAGGCTTGTCATCCTAAAATGATTATCCGCTTGATTTCTACTTCTTTTGTGGGTTTCACAGAGATTCGTTGTCCCAGGTAGATGTATATCAAAATCGAAGATGCAGAGCATTTACATTAACAAATCGCAAAGTTGTTGTTGATGAGTGCTTAGTGGATGAAATGTTGACATCCACGAGGTAAATTTTCTTATAAATTCAATCAATGTATTGATAGTTCTATTAGGCACCATGATTAAATATTGTCATTAATAGTTTTCTGTTTCCTTTCTTGTAATCTCACAGATTGCTAAAAACAATTTCTCCATATCATAAAGTGAAGAGTCATGACACGTATTATCAAAACGTAGGTGTCAAATAATCAGTAAGAAAAATATGTATAAAGGATTATTCGTCTTTGAAAGGTAGCCATTCTTGTGATCAAGTAAGAACATATCATGCAAATCACCAAAGATCAGTGCTACTTGAGTGTTGATTTCTCTTCATAAACTGGCTTTATTTACATACATTCTATCCCTGTCATGGAACGCTCTCTCCTCATAAATTACTCAACTCTTAAAATCAATAACAAAACAAAAACAAAAACAATATATATATATATATATATATATATATATATATATATATATATATATATATATATATATATATATATATATATATTGCTTCTCTTCTCTTTGTATAATCCTCAAACATTTAGTATCTACCAATTCCTGATTGATATGGTAATGAATTCACTTCTGGTGCTCACCATGTAAGACAAGGTGAGTGTCACAGTTTCAAAAGTTGAATTTAAAGTCAGGTAGGTATTGAAGAGATTATGGCCAATATAATGCCTCAGGATCATAAGACTAACTGGGTCGAATCTACAAGTTCTTAAGAAAAAAGCCCTGCATTTACTACTACTACTACTACCACCACTACTACTACTACTACTACTACCTTTCGGATTTTTTTTCTTGTAGCCAAACGCTCCTGGATAATAAACGGTATGAAACAGCTTTCAGGAGTATCAGCTTCACGTGATGAATAACGAAGATTAGTCACCTACAGCAACAAATCAAGACATCTCATCTTATCACTGGCGATGTTTCTTGTCCGTCAAAGGCAAACGAGAAAATCCCAGAAGAAGGGTTTATCACCAATGCATCCTCCAGACGAGTCACCTATGGAGCAGAAACATGGAATCTAATCAAAAGATTGATCCTCAAAATGAGAACCATGCAACGTGCACTCAAGGGTATCATGTCCAACCTCACACAGAGGGATCAGAAGACAGCAAAGGATAATAGAGAAAAGACAGGAGTCGGATATATCGTAGAAACAACTAGAAAATTAAAAAAACGATGGGCTGGGCATGCTGCAAGAATGTCAGATAATTGCTGGACATCTTGATTCACTGCAGGGACCGCAGAATTCATATGCATAATTGTTGCCTACAGAAAGTAAGATGGCGTTAAGAGCTAGACAAATTCGAGAGGTTCTGGTTTCACAACACCCATGATAGAGAGGTATTGCGAATTTTTCGGAAGGTCAAAGTCGAATGGCGGACGCTAAAATGATGATGATGATCATGGTTGCTGATGAACTCAATTGTCCTTTAGGGTATTGTGACTCCTGCGATGGATCAACACAAAGATGAACTAAAAAAATCAACAAAACACATACACACACTTACATAGATATCCTTATGAATGTTTCAGATTTCGTAAGACAAAACAAGTAATTGGACGTATATACGTGACTTCATGCATAAGTAACCAAAAAACATACATATGGTGATTGGGGGGAAAAAAAAGTCAATCAGACAATGGTGAAATTTGATCTTTTGCAAAATAACTTTTTTTTTTCATCAAAATGGCGTCCGTCTGTTGCTGTATGTCAAGGTATTTTTACGCGCTTTTATTTTTCAGTTAATCATTTGCACGTGTCTTATTTCTTCCCAATTATACTTTACTTCAACGAAATATTTCGTTATCGAATATCAGCCTCGTAACCAATACTATTTTTTTTCTCTTTAACCTCTCTTCCTCCATCCATTTTTCTACACGTCTCATTTCCTGGGCAATCATGGCGTTGCTATATTTAATTCGACATCAGTTGATTTGAAACTACTTTGATTGTCTATGAGTGTGCATGTAAGCTTTTTCAATGATTGGTTATACATAATTGAGAAACATGTTCACGGCAAATTACACAGGCATTTTGTGCTTTTTAAATGTTTTTATATTTTTTCTAACCATCACTCCCATTACTGTGTAAACTCTCTGATTTTTGCGTAGGAATTCGATGTTTAGAAGACTTAGACAATGAAATGAATATAGAATGAACTGATATCGAATTGAAATTATAAAATGCGTTAATTGCGCTAAAATGAGACGTTTTGACTGACAGTTGAAAGGAGCGAGGAGATAGAGAGGAAAAAATGTTCTCTCTCTATTTCTCGGTGTGTGTGTCTCACTTATCTATCTCTCTCTCTCTCTCTCTCTCTCTCTCTCTCTCTATCTATCTATCTATCTATCTATCTATATATATATATGTTACGCTCTTCCAACATGGAATGAAGCAGTCTGGTGAATGAGGAATATATATATGACAAATAAATATATCGCTTAAATTCAACCTCACTGACCGTCCCGTCCTTTGGAGTAAAGGAGCATACCAGCCTCTGGGTCTGAAGCTAAGGTTTCGATCCTGCCTCGTGGTACTGGATGAGATAATGGATGGTCTATAGTGAAGAGTTGTAATACAACGAAACAACTGTCTTTGGATGTCACTATTATATATATATATATATATATATATATATATATATATATATATATATATACATTTGAATTATGCATTGCATTATATTATATTATATAGAAACATTTTTGTGATGATCTCCAGTCGTTACACGGCTAATGTATCACTTAACCTAGACAACGTAAAAGGAATAAATAGCTAAAGGGAATAGGGCAGTTGCATTTTCTTCAATTGTTTTTTTTTTTATTTACTAGGGCATTAATTGTGTAACGATGGGAGATACCCCAGATATGTTCCTTTATAATATAATACTATTTATGATTATTTTCCCGGACCAAAAATGTCCATTTCTCTATTTCTCTCTCTCTCTCTCCCTCTCTCTCTCTCTCTCTCTCTATATATATATATATATATATATGTGTGTGTGTGTGTGTGTGTGTGTGTGTGTTGCATGTGTATGTGTATGTGTGTATTCATTACGAGAAAGTGCGTGATGAAGAATCTGTATGAAAGCAATTAGCAACAAATACATATTTTTCCTACTCTATTCCTTCATGCACACACACACACACACACACACACATATATATGTATACATATCGTGAGAGATATTTCACAGACCTCAATCATAAGGTTTTGTTCTCTCGACACTTAATTCTTATGCATAAGTAATTTCAAATCCTTTTTTTTTATCACCAATATACAAATATATATGTGTGCATGTTTTTCTGTGTGTGTGTGTGTGTGTTGTAATTGCTGATTTAGGTGTGTGAGTATTAATAGATTTATTGGGACGTTTCGAATGTATTGTTCTATATATTTTTATATTCAGGAATAGCTATAATGTGCTGCTATATTCATAAACGTACTCCCTCCCATATATATATATATATATATATATATATATATATATATATATATTTATAAGATGTGAAAATGGTATACACTTGTATGTATGCGTGTTTGTGTGCATAAGTGTATGTGTGCAGTTTTGTATTCGTACAGAAATGTATACTTGTGATAAGGTGTATAATATATATAGTACGTGACAGCCTGTTTCTTGGTCTCGCACCATTTTTTCATCATGAAGTCATAACATTTGAGTAAATTGTTCTTACATCTCAGTTCCTATCTGTTTATCTATTCATATAGATACTGTGAGCTTATGTGAGAAATTGTCAACGTTCCCTTGGTTCACTGTTCAAATGCAACAATGCTGTATTACGTTTCGATACTGATTTTGAAACATGCTTTGACAATTTGGAGAATGAGTACAGTACATTTTTTCTCAATACCGAAGCTCTTAGATTTGCCTAGAATTCTGACAATATCCTTACTTTCTCTCGTTCTCCCAATACAGCACACTTTTTATACAAATGCCACCTAAAAAGACGGCAGCTGATCCGCTACCAAATCCGCCATCGGATGATGACTAGAATGAATCATTATTCTCAGACTGAATGATCATTATCAATAGTCCATGTTGGGCTTTCAGCACGAACGGTATTTTTCTCTCTGTGTAAGAATGCCAAATAGAAATGCTGCCTCAGCAAATATTTTTTCCTTTAATTCAGAACTTTCTAGTCAATGATAATGAGCTCAGTCACCATGTTCTCAAAATATATGTGTATAAGTCCACCAATACAAAAAACTTTTACAAGTATCGAATAATCACAATAGCTGTATTACTATGGCCATATTCCTTCGAGTAACTTGCCACTTGTTCACACGGAGTAGGATGCATGCTAATATATATATATATATATATATATATATATATATATATATATATATATATATATATATATATATATATATGAATATAGGCTGTTTAGTACTGGTTTTTCTTCCACTAATATACACTAAATAATGACCATATATTACACAATAAAATGTTGCAAAAATCCCCAACAATCCCGTGGCTTTCAACGTTAGAACAAAGAATACAATGCTAAAAAATACTTATTCAATCATTGTACTATGATTTTAATTTCATTCACATTTTGCCTTGTGGGTGACGTAATCTTGACACATTCTTAGAATTTGATTTTCAAAATAACAGTTTCAAACTTTCAGCATATTCAGGTATACACCTTCGGAATCGATATGAATGAATATCATTAGTTTTTCCATACCAGTTATTAGAGTCTTGACTAATATAAAGGATGTCTATATCTTGAAGATTGATTGACTAATAGCCAAAAGCCCTCGATCAAAAAATAACAAATAGTTATTGCATTCTATGTTCCCAAGCATTAGTTGAATCATGAAGAATACGAACGATGAATGAAAAATTTTACGAAGGCTCTTCCTCTTGATGGTCTTCAATAGAACTTGTATCAATGGAGATATGCTGTTTAAACTTCTCTTAAACTTAAATTTATCACCTTTATAACAATTTACTAAAGAAATGTTTACTAAGTATGTTATATGCAAAGACAGACATGCATTTGCATTAAACACAGATGCATTGGAATATATTTCAAATTCTATTTGAAATGACTACTCGATATTACAGAAAATTTTCCAAAAATTGTCTTCTCGATTTTCTCTAATTGTTTATCTTGTTTACACTGCCTAAGCCGATTGACACACCCGCCGTGTAATAGCAGGAGTTCATTTCAAAAAGAGTTTAGAATGACGTAATGCATTCATAATTATTCTGTCGGATTGTATATCCATTTCTTAAAACTATGTATATATTAGAGTCAAACGACGATTTCTAAAAACAAGTCGTGTTAATATGATTTCGATATATTGTCTGTTCATACCAGCTTTTTCGCACACACACACACACACACACACACACACATACACAAACAGATAGACAGACAGGTAGACACGCACACACACACACACACACACATATATATATATATATATATATATATATGCATTTCTGAGTGTTTGAATGTGAAGTGGGTCTGTGTGAAGGGAAAGAAAGGCTCCCTTTTTATGTATATACGTTCATGTATGTATTCGTATTGGTCGTGCGTGTATCATCTCATTGATGGATCTGTAAATCAAGAATGAAAACGGGAACTCTTTATATAGGTCAAGATCAAGTTTCATTATTACGTTCTACATCTTAAAATAACCTTAATTAATAAAGAGCAGAAATATAATTGAAGTCGAATAGAATTTAATGTGCGATCATGGTTTGTGATACGGCTCAAAAAGGCTGATACTGACTAAATGTTGTTTGTTTGTTTTTTTGTACCAATCAATGACTTGAATTCTAACCGGTTATCTTAAGCATGTGTAAGTATGAATACATGCTTGAGCATGCGTGTATATGTGAAAGTACGTTTATCTGTATGTAGGTATGTATGTGTGTATGCATTTGTATGTATGCATGTGGATGCACATATGTGTATGTGTTGTGTGCGCTTGTGTTTTGGTGTATGTACGTGTATACTTGTGCGTGTAAGACGTTAATCTTTTGAAATTATCTTCCATTCTAGCATAATCAAGCTCGTATCGTATTTCAAGTTCTAATTTGTCTGGATCGATAAATTCCTTGGCGCTTCGCATTTCCTCGTAATTCAGTTGGCACTTGTCAGTTAATGAAATCTGTATTTTAATGCAAAATGCAATTGCAAGTTGTGACCTCTGGTTATCTGGTCGTGGAGGAAGGTTAACAATTACGTAAGGCGGTAAAACAAACTGACTATCTCCAAACCTCTCAATACCAAGACTACATCATAGTTCTCACGCATTTTCTTCGGTAAAAGAGAGAAAAATCACATTTACAGATGAATGAATGAAATTTAAATGAATGAACTGTTTTTTTTTGTCTTATTTTTGTAATCAGCGCTTGATTCAGAATCTAAAATTTAATGTAACAACTAGAAAAAAAAACAATGCCACGCTTACATTAAGAAACAATATATAATGAGTTAAAATGTCAGAATTGGTGATTGCTCTGAAAAAGCAATTAAATACTTGACTGCACAAGTTAACTATCCAACCGCATAGCAGGTCGAAAGGGAAGGGGATTGATTAGTTTTATTATTTATTGATATTTCAAACTGCTGTCAGGTCGGATGTGGACGTGGGTCGTAATTTGTTGTAGGCAACCTTGGATTGAGGATTAGTGTGATAAACGTTCCGTGCCGTTCCTTGTAAATTCATTCTAAACTAGATGCTCTGCAATATCACCTTTTGCAAAAAGTAGATATGACTTGTTATCATGATTCGTTTTGATTCATCCATACCAATTTTAGTTGGATCTTTTCCAGATACAATTTTTAAGTTGCGAACAAAAGGTAAGTTAAAATGATTAGAGTATTGAAGCATTGGCATAGATTGAATTAATCTCATACTACTTTTACAAAGACAACTACCATCATCAAAACTATTAATGTTCATTTTATACTGATATATTCATCTCATTATTATTGTTGCTGTTGTTGTTCTTCTTCTTTTATTATTATTATTATTATTATTACTACTACTAGTAGTAGTAGTAGTAGTAGTAGTATCATGATCATGATCATGATCATGATCATCATCATCATCATCATCATCATCATCATCATCAGGGTATTTCTATATGATGACAGTGTTATTTATATTTGGATTGGTAGTAAAGTGCCAAAAGCCAGTTAATTTTTTTTCACGGTTAAATGATACTTTATGTAGAAAATAATCATATAACATATCTTAGGCTAAAACGATGATGTATGATTTTTTTTATCACAAGATATCAATCGTGATTATTTTTTTACAAAACCTTTTCTAATGATGATTGCTGTCACAGTATCAATCAAAATTTGTCAAGAAATAAAACAAGGGAGTATGAACTCTTAGTCATCTCGCTGGTTGATATATTGTTATCCAGAGACACATTCATTTTCTGTCTCCATTTATTTATTTTTGTTTTTGTCTGTATCTCAATTGCCTTACCTTTTTCTTATTCACTTACATTTTTCGAGGATTGTCTTCTTCCATGATTATCCTCTTCATCCTTACAATAGACTTCGGCTTCTAATTTTGTCTTTCTATTCCCCCATATATATTTTCCTTTCGTCAACCTTGTTTTTTATTCATCAAACTCACAACCTTTCCCTCCTTCGCCATATTATTGTGATCATCTTCCACCAAATTCGTCGTCTCACTTTTTTTTTTCTTCGTTTCATCCATCTGAGGGAAAGGTGTCAAACAAGAACAGGAATTTGTATTCCGTCCTTGCCCTTCATATCAGTAGGCACTGTGTTCAAGAAGCAAATGAAAAGACGGTGTTTTATCTTGTTCTTTTTAACTTTTATTCATATGCTTGCTCTGGGTAGTGGCAGTCAGTCATTTCTGAACTCTATCACTACGAGTCTTCCCGTGTAACAAAGCGTGACCTTTGGTATTTCCTGCTCACACGAACGAACAGCACGAAAATGGTTGCCCTGTTGCAGGATATGTGCTTTGCCCCCTGCAAGCAGATTCCCGGATGCAAGGGTAAGCGACTTTCTATCAGACAAAAAGCATTGATTTATTTTGCTGAATATATTCGGACAGAATCGTGCCGCCGATCCAAAACAACCAAGGAGCGGCCATGCTAAGATTTTTCTTTAAATCTACACTCTAATGACATACCTTCTCTAAGTCTCTAATTCAAAAGCTAAAATATCTTTCTTTTGTCAGGAGTTCACTTTGTTTTTCAACTGGAACAGCATCAACTGCAACGACTATTCTCACCGAATCTAGGATAATAAAGTATTCACTGTACGTCTGCACCGTCACGTTGAGCAAAACCGATACGTGAAATAAACAATCCCTCAACGTGATATCAAATCAAGATCAACTAATTGGTAGGAGATCCTTTTACCGACTGAGCTGAATCGAAAAGTCATAAATATTTTGGAAAACTCATAATAAAATATGCAAGGGATTATTTCATTCCGATGAGTAAAAACATTTGTGAAATTTATATTTCTCTACTTTTAATTGAATTCACGATCGAGTGATCGGTAGCTGGTGATATTACCAACTGAGCTAAACGGACAAGTCTTATATACGTACGAATTTATCTATTATACATACGATACAAAAGTTGCAAGAATCATCTTCAGTTAGAATAGAAGTAAGAGTAGAGTTTGAACCTGCTACAGCTGGACTTGAACTAACATTATTTTTGACTGCCACAGAGGGCGTACTTGGTGATAAGTAGGGATCAAGTGACAACATATCTTCTCGAATCTCCATCAATCCCTCTCAGTGTTGCAGCCAACTTTTTTATTCACCCTTCAACTATTACTGGTTCCCTGCACCGGATAGAGTGATTCGTTTGACTTTTGAAGTCCCCCAAACAGTATTCTCTTATTCTCAATCTCGACTTTTCGTTGTTCCCATGTCATTTGTTTGGATAGCTAATCTAAATCACTTGCACAACTCCCTGTAAATGATTGTTCCGAGAAGGTACCCAGTTCAAATGGGGAAAATGAGGTCTTGTAGTGTGCAGGATAAAGCTTTCAAGTTTGGAAGGGGAGTTATTCGCCATTAAAATGAACATTCGGAAATTTTTACCTATTCTCAGAAACAGGCGACATGCGTGCATTAAGGATAAATATGCTATTAAACAGTGTTCTCCTAAGTATTATAAATGTTTTCTCTCAAGTTTTCATTGATTGTTTTTGCATATATCACATATCTATTTATCATTTCAAGGGCCATATTGATAAAATGTTTTGGTTTTACGTTTATCCTAATGTATATTCACACATATGATGCGTGCAACGCTTCCTCCACATTTACTTTTTTTTTGTCACAAGTTACTTCACCACTAACAGATACATTGATGGTTTTGTGATAGTGAAAAAAATCTGACAATCTCATCCTACAATGCTATATTGCTCTGAGGTAAACTTTCGGTAAGCTCAGAATATGCCAATCAAAATGATTTTTTTCTCTGAGGTACCTTTATGTTTCTTTTCCACAGCCCTGGCATTTCAAAATGTAAGAAGTATTTATTTATGATGTCAATACGGAGAACACGCGCACATAGATGCACAGAGACAGAATCATGTTCACAAAAGTATCATCGTCAACGATAAATAAGATAGATAAAACTTTGTTTATATCTTCAGGAATAATCCTTTCAAAAAAGATAAATGAGCAAAATTAAAAACAAACTTTAGGATTTGTTTTATATGATAAGAATGCGAGGTCTGTCCTGAGAATATCCAGACATTTCGAATATCTCAAGAATCTGTTGTGCCATCAGCTGTGTATCAGAGTGGAAGTTACCACGCATGCGTGGACAGATGTCCTCGTTGAATAACTTACACGGCAGTGAGATGCTTGTGAGTGAGCTCGAAATCCGTGTGATCTTTGCGTACACAATGGTCTAGCCAGTCAATTATCCATGTCTCGAAAAGAGTTCTTGGGTGCAAAGCAGTGGATCTCAAAGGGCTATCACCACATTACAGTCCAGATTCGGCTCCCTGCTGGGAGGGAATAGGTTTTTCCCTGAAGAGAATTTTGTCGACTGTTTAGAAAGTTAGGAAGACCTTGGGTTAGTATATGAATTGTGATAATGACACTATCTTAAAGGATACTGAGGCACTATCACCGTAGGTAAGATAATTCTCGTTAACATCAAATGGTTAGGTATTTTCTTGACAGATCTCGTCGAAGAACTACTCCGTATTCTACTAAATTAAAAAGATGACATAGTTCTTAGGTCGTATCACGAGGAATGTCGGATTGTGTCAGGGAGATGTAAAAGACTCTATGGGAAAAAGATAACTATCAATCTGAATATGAGTCCACAAGGATCGTGAGTAATCTACCATCTTGTATACAGGTTATTTATTGTTGATGTAAGATATTGTTAAACTTGAAGTAGCATTTCAATGAGAGACGGAGAGCATCTGCTAGGCGGGGCCAAACAATAAGGAAACATTGTGATAACATTCCTTATTCTCAAAATAGGTATCTGTTTCTTCTCGAAAGTTATCTTCATTCTCTGTTTTAAAGAGAAAGGCAGGAAGCAAAAATAAGCATTCACGGTATGTTTTGCAGCGATCAATAATAGAGGAAACGCGCAACCTCTCTGACCTAAAACTTAAAATACCATAATCACAATTTTGGTGTCTAGGAATGCTAGAGAGGAGTTCCTAACATGAATTAATTGTTATTCTTCCTTCGCTTCAAGCCATTTCAGCTTACGAGATTAGTTTCTCCGTAACATTCTACTCTCCAATTATAGGTTGGAATTGTATTACCTTTTTAATGTTGCTCCATCTTTAAAATTGTATAAACCTAGATGTCGATTTTTAAGTTTATGGAACATCTTTTAATTCATTTATTTACGCTTATCTTTCGAAGTTCGCTAAGCATTTATTAGATTACGAACAGTCATTATGCAAAAACAATATTGGTAACTATGTTATTGCTCTTATCATATTTTCTGCCACAAACATTTTAAAGAAGCTTCAGGTTTTGCTAAAACATATTAACAATCCTTTTTGTATATCACTCATTCTCCCCTTTTCTCTCATTTTCAACTGCGACTAAAGTCGATAGTTCTATGAACGGCAAAATGTTTTTCGAGCTGACCAAATTTAAATAGATTCGTAGCGTTTATAAAGAAGGAAAGATAGAGAGAATGAGCGAGGAAAGAGATATATTCTTTTTTTAACATTTACCTTATACGACGCCATATAAGGTCATTATTTTTTATCGATTCTCGGAATAAAAAACAAAAAACAAAAGAAAACAACCGAGGCAAGAAAAAGCATTTGTAATTTAAGAATCTAAAACATTTTTAACGCTTCGCAACGTAAGTGTAGAGTTATGATCTACAGTACTGGGCAAAAAAAGCATTTTTCTCCGGAACCCTATTATACAACTGTGTAAGCATTGCTTGTGTGCAGACAAAAAAAATGTTTCAGTATGGGACAGCTTTCTCCTCACTTTTCTCAAGAAAACTGAGCCCTTTGGACAAGCTATCCGATAGCTGTTCCAATGTTGTTCTGTTCTTTTCAATACTTCCAACAGCTGACCTGTGTTTGGAAATTTCCTCCTGACCAAATTGACCTTAGTCATCATCATCATCATCATCATCATCATCATCATCATCAGTCTTCCAACGTCCGTCGTTGGACATAGACCTTCTCTTGGATTTGCAACAATTCTCTGTCATGGGCGTCGTGGAGCCAAAACCTTCTGAATTCGTCTAGCTCGTCTCTCCATTTAATAATCTACTGGCCACGTTCCGCATGTGATCTCAGTGGATCCATGTCGTGAATTGCGGTGTCCATTGGTTGTCCGCCATTCATGCAACATGGCCAGACCACTGCCATTCGAGTTTTTAATAGATTCTATGCTCCCATACATTTTCAATGGTGCTGAGATCTTTTATATGGTGGAAAGTGATTGGCTTTTTGCCTCCTGCCAGTAGCATATAACGAGTATAGGGGGTAAATAAATAGATACACATTTCTTGGATACAAACAAAAATGTAGCAAGGCTCGAAAAAAAAACCCTCCAGTGTCCATTTTCAGAGAGTTTTTCTTGACCTTTTAAAAACTTTACATCATTCTATTTAATCAATTTAAAACAAGTACTTTCATTACTAAAAAATATGTTGCGAAATGCTGTGTAAACAACGTCGCTGGTTAAGAGCAGGGTTTATTCTTCTTCCCTTTGCAATCATTTTGTTAATTTTCCAATAATTTAGAGCCCTTTATCACGTCCAACGTATATCTTCCCATCACTAATGAAATATCTTGTAGACATACAGATTTGCTTATCGGTTATTTGAGAAATGCCTTATAAAACAATCTATGAATCGTATAATGATTGTAATCAGTAGATTCCATGTAACAATCAATAAAACAACCATTGTCATCATATTGCAGCTTCATATCAGGATTCAGTGTTTTTAGAATGGCCTTATTCTCTTTTTCTCGAAATTACTTTTTTCGTTTGTTAATTTACTTTAAAAGAAATTTGCTCATTATGAAAAGTGTGATACACACAAAGTGAATTGGAAATTTACCGTGAATAAAAATCGAAGATTCTAATAAGAGACAGAAATAATATCAAATGAATTTCGTTAATACTTTTGTTAAGTGTTAAAATTCCTGTAGCCATGTCGACATATCGATTCTGCGCTGCACACACACACACACTGATGCAAATATACAAAAAATACCCGTGCATACATAAAAATACTTATGCTTTCATGAATACATGCATGTATGCAAGCATACACATACACGTATATACGAGTACTGATATATATATATATATATATATATATATATATATATATATATATATATATATATATATATATATATATATATATATATATATATATAAACACTAGAAAACATACCTTTGCCAACGCCATCAACTAAGGAGGTAATTGTGAATTGATCCTCAACAAAATATGATCACAACTCCCACGACCCATCGCCAACTCTTTTGCGTAATCTCATGGAAATTCATAAGGAATCTTTAGAGATATCGTGTGAGTAGACATGAACGTATGAATAAATGTCCTGGATATGGAAAACCAAAAATCTATATTGATCAAAAGAGAATTCTGAAGTCCACCCCAAAATCTGACCAAATTTCCTCACCCCATTTTCCGTCCACCCATGGGATTTCATTGTAATCCAGAGAATACTTTCAGAGATATCTAGTGAACAGGCTGGCAGACAGACAGAGAGACAGACAGAAAGAGAGATGCGACCGAATTTATATATCACCCCAACTTTGTTGGTTGAGAGAAAAGACAAAAATTACCTCATTTTGTATTTGATACATTTTTTAGTCATAAAACAGCCAAAATTATGGTAGAAGATGAAAGCATATTCTATCAACGGTGAAGAAAGTTGCATATCTCCCTTCTCCAGCAGCTGTTGACGTTCAAGCTAAGGTGAAAGCCAGTCTTTCCTGTTGTAAATACTAAAGCAATCATGTCTTCGTCAGTTGTTATTTTGGTACATAATTGTCTTTTTTGCCGTCTAGCAACATTTAAGTGGTGTATTCTTCAAAATTTATTCAATACATTTATTGTCTCCAATCTAAGTTGTAAAAGACTTTGTTTCTTTCTATAACAAGAACAATACGAACCATCCACACCAAATTTACAGGGGTAAACTCTTCACCACTTTTCAATAACAAACTTTAAACCAGACCTGTACATAAAATTAAAGTTTCCTTTTCATTTCAAATCATGACCATGTAATTGGAAGGTGTTTCTCTTGCAAACAGATTGAAATAGCGTCTTGTATACTCGGACTTGTGTCTATTATTCATACAAAATTCACAGTAATCAACTTCAGTCGGATTAGAAATAGTGAGATTTGGCTCTGCAGCTGCTAAACCTGTTTGATGTCAATATCGATATAAAGAAGTCAAATAAGTGAAATGGAAATAGGCAGAGATTTTAAGAGCGAAATTATTATTGAAAGTCTGCGAGTGAATAGGAACGTTCATGTTGTTTCAAATGAGCGTATCTTCGTCCAGATTGTATTTATGGAGATATTATCTGGAATAAGCTAAGATTATGGTGTAGCCAGTCTATCTTTTAGTTCAAGCGTTTATAGTGGATATCACAAAGTCGATATTTCAAATGGATCCTTCTTTCGATATTTTGATGATTCTACTCGACATGTTCAATATCTCATAGTTTGAATAAACTTGGGATCATGCATATCATATTTCTTTTCATGGAATAAATGTTATAGGTTTTACATTTCACCTGTTGATTGTACGTCCGAATAATGACGTGCTCATATATATATATATATATATATATATATATATATATATATATATATATATATATATATATATATATATATATATATATATATAATGCTTTTTATTTATATATATATATATATATATATATATATATATATATATATATATATATATATATATATACAAAATTCAAAATCTGAAGTGATATATAATAGGAGTGAAGTTTGAGCTTGAAGCAGCAATGTTTGTTCATTCTTATGTTTACGATGACTATATCTGATCCGGATAAAGTAATCCGTTTAAATTCAAAAGAATATCGTTTTGTTTTCGATTCTCTCAGATAGCTCCTAATTCTATCTGCATCGAAATGGTAGACTTATAGAAGTTCGCATAATATCAAGCTGATCATCCTTACATACCTTACTGGGTCCATTTTTGTACTTATCTGAACTAATTTGCTGCCTTTACTTATTACGTGACAGAGAGTTTCATCCCCATTTCTCGCGCTGGCGACATCTGCGATTCTATCGAGTCTTGTCTACTTTGATTACTATCATTATAGGCAGTCAGGGCGATAGATCAAGTGAATAGTTTCGTGAAAAGGCACAATTACGGCGAGATTAAAAGCGAGCGAAGACATAAAATATAGTTTTTCGATTGAGGATGTCTAGAATTTAGTCGTTCTTCCCATTGCTTTCACAGTGGGAAACTCCAGTAACCTATCTGAAAAAATGGGTACTGCAAATGTTTAAATCAATGTATAGAATCATACAAATTCAAAAACAATGTATTGGTTAACTGCAAGTTTTCTAACAAGCTTTAAAAGTATCCGTACAAAACTGTTGCTGACAAGATATAATATCATTAGATATATCAGATATATTCGTGACGGTGGCATTATTGTAGAGTGTAACATTGGCTAATAAAGGCAATTTATGTCATTTTGTATTGAATTTCTTATCTTTCTCTCTTTTGCGCCGAATTTCACGCATGCGCCTTTTATCCAATTCCTTCTCATATGACTAATGCAGATTTAATGAGATCTCCGCAAACCCCTTGTAAATCAAAGTTGACATGGCTGCTTCTTTGATTTTCATTGACTTTTTTTCTTTTTTCTTTTTTTTTTTACTTTGATCTTCCTACTGTAATTAGTAAGAAACAACAAAATGTAATTAAATTTACAAAAAAATACGGATGTGAAAAATTCAAAAAGCAAAAATGTATGTTGAGTGTTGATTAGCCTTCAACATGCTCTGGAATGAAAACGATAAATAAAAGATCCTAGAGGGGAATAATTGGATTTGGCAAATTCCATGGAATAATAATAATAATAATAATAATAATAATAATAATAATAATAATAATAATAATAATAATAATAATAATAATAATGATGATGATGGTGATGATGATGATGATGACGAAAAAGAAGAAGAAGAAGAAGAAGAAGAAGAAGAAGAAGAAGAAGAGGGAGGAGGAGGAAATGCTGATGCCGGAACCGATTTTTTGCCCGAAAAAAAAACTAACTCCGACGCTATCAAAAGAGAAAGAGAAAAAAAAGAAAGGAAAAAAATCTGACAATGCTTGAAACAGCCGACAACAAAGAAACTACAAGGCCAGAGACCTCGTTACCAACAAAGAAGAAGAAGACGTTGGTGCTGCGTATTAAAAGATCGAGACAGAAAGAAGCTAAAATAAAAAAATAAAAAAAAGAAAGATTTTTGACACTGATGAAGAAGCGATATATTTGATTGGGGTGGTAATGATTAGAATATCAATGAAATCATTGATGATATAATCAGTCAAAATCATGATGATGCTATCAATAATAATTACAGCAAAATTCATAAAGGCTTTTTCTCCTTACATTCCACAGAAACGATCTCAAAAGACTCCCAGGAATGCATGCGAGATTGAAGAGAAAAATAAATATTAACAAATAGTTATGATAATAGTAAGTCACCATTTTTCTCTACCTTTTCATTATTGTCAAAAACAGAAGCGTCACTGTCACAGCTGACAGGCAGTGTGTACATCGATGTTAAAGTAAAAAATGAAAGCACAAATACATTTTGTGCAGAGGCTTCACACTATAATTGAGACGAGTTCGTATAATACAAAAAATTATTTCTACAAATGCTGGTAACTCCTGCGTGATAGGATATGCAGCCTCAGGACCAGCAATCCAAAACATTTTTTTCCAATAGCAGATCAGATTAATATTGACAATATTCTTGCGGACCAGCCAACGGGAGATTCTAATCAGGACCAGACTATAAGTTATAAGTCAACTAAAAGTTACTTATAAGCAGCTTATACATCCATTTAATTTGTTTGAATATTTATCTAATAAATACGCAATCAGGTAGATTATGTTTTGTGACCCTACACTTAGTCCTCAATCAGGTGGTTGGAGACCACTCTTCCAGACGATATCGTAAAAAACAAATTATTTCATGTCCATTCTTGAGTCGATATATACGTTTTTTTTTTGTTTTGTTTTTCAGATTTACAACAGAAGTCTCTCTTTACAAGCTGTGATTAATCAATCGAATTTCATTGAACTCTTCTAACATGTTAAAATGTGTAGATTCATGTTCTAATAATCTGAATCAAATTTATAGAAAATGTCGGTTTCTGTGTGATCGAACACAACCGGCGAGTGAATTTCGCGAGGACATTAACTGGGAACGGACATCCTGAGCCACTACAATTACGAAGTACTCAGAGATTGCAGAACTCTCCCATCGACTAAAACCTGAATAAAAATCAGTCTATGAGTAGCAACGGTGCAAGGGAAGTATCCATGTATGTTACGATGTTTGCAAAATACAATCGGGAGAATTTTTAGATTCATACCAAAATATATTAATTATTTCTTAGCCCATAGCCCATCCTATTATCTATTGGCCTTGGAAATCATCGACAACTTCTGGTGATATTACGTTGACAAACAGAAAAGCATGAAGTGATGCATCAAAATAAATGAAAGGAAATGAAAAAAATATCTTCCAATCGGAAGAAAAGCTAATTGGATCCGTCCCCAAAATGTACGAGATTTCCTCTGAGACATGATTCACCCTTCCATCTAATTTCATTGAAATTCATTGAGAACAATAGGAGATATTGTATGGTCAAACATGAGTGAATACAGAAATATATTTAAAAAAATGAAAAAATGTCTATGATGAAAAAATACCTTGGATAAGCACTAACAATTTTTTCATTTCCTTGTTGGCCCGTAACCGGTATGAAATTTGCCTAAATCTTCCATCTGTGAATCTTCATGTTTTTCTCTTAATTCGGTTGATAGTCGAAAATCCAGAATTGAAATTATGAGGACGCTGGTTTTTTAATTCAATATGATCCCGCGTTTTTGCCTAAATCCTCAGTTACTCTCGACATTGAATGATCAAAAATCAAATTAAATCAATTCCAAGTACGCACAACGAAACGAGTAAAAATGTTCTACAAACATGGCATGCAATAACCGGTGATCTTGTGATCATAGTAAAATAATACAACACCCCTGGCTGTTTTGAAAATCCCCGCTTTATATTTACGTTAAATATCGAGACAAAAAGAGGTCAAATAAGATTTTGTTATTTCCTTTTCTGATATAGACTCCCAACTTCAGATGAAATAGTTTTAAGACCACTGTCCACGCAGCTACAGTGATGAGTGTTTGTAAGCGTTAGCGTAAACGAATACTCTAGGAATACTTGAAGTCATATCTACACATGCTGCCACGTGATTCATGACGGGTACACGTTTGGTCACGTGATTTGTCATGTGGAGAGTTTTCACCGAAAAATGTCCATGACTTTCTTTGCTCAAGCTGGATTGCTAAATATTTTAGATCCAACTTTTCTGCCAATTGTTTGAATAATAATGTAGAACCAACTTTAAACACATCACCATCCAACTTGTTCGAGTATCCGCAAAATTCAAAACGATGCTGAGTGAAGATAATGAAAATTCCGCGAAGTAATTATTGTTATAATAGTTTTCTGTCAAGCACCGGGATTAATACAGTGTGGTTTAGTGAAGTGATTTTAGTCATTCATCTTGGACACAATGCTAAAATTGTAAATAGTCAATGTATTTTCCCATTAGATAACTTTTACCTAAATGGACATTCTATCTAAACTTACCAGTTGATCTCCGACTCAATCATGATACGTTCTATGATCTAACAGAATAATGAGGAGATATTCGGTAATTCGATCCAAATTTTGTCAAGAGCTTCACTTGAATCTTCTGACAACTTACTTGACCAGATTGAAGCACGTCCTTCAGACTATAGTCTAATTGGGAAAAGTTTCATACTGAGTAAGATTGATGGAATTCAATCCTCAAAATCTTTTAGAAGTAAACTCAAAACTGATTCCTTCATCTCCACATCAGTAAATAAACGATTCAATAAATTGGTTAGAAATAGGTTCGTAAAATATATGCAAAAATTCCATTTTTTTTTTGTATGAAAAAAATTTGAAAGTTAACTTTTTAATAATCTAACATGGCGATAAAATATGTGTTGCCACATATCCACATCAGCCACACCGGAAATGTTTGTTGTTTTAATCGTGTCAATTGATTTTGATTTATTGTTTGTCATACATCTTGCTGTGGTGTCGAGCTGTTAATCAAAAGCTATAAGTCAGAAGTATGATGGAAATTGCAGAGTCTACGTGGATGGGTCAACCGTTTCTACAAGGAATGCGACATATTCACAGATACAACCGAGAAAGGATTTGGGGCGAAATACGTTATGAGACGTAAATGCAGTCTTTTTTCTTATACCTCTACTGGAATGACAATGCAGACACGGCTTACAGAAAACACATTCTCACTTGTGGGTATTGACAAGTTGATTAATTTTGTAATATATCCATGTGTGTGTGACCTTTTTCAAATCACTTCCCAGATGCAAGGATTTCGAACCTAATCCTTTTGCAGATGCCAGAAAAATAACCAACGTATGAACACATGGAAACAAAATTCAGTCATAGTTAAATCAATTGACTTTCAGTTCTTGCTTGAAATTGCATGATATTGAGGCAGACAAAAAAAAAAGAATCATTACGGGAACCAAAAGTAAAATACTAGCCCGTACACCCTTTGACTGCTCAAACTGAATGGAATCTGTATTTGGTGATATTTAGAAAAACATATCACTAGTTGCTGTAATCTGAACAAATTATTACTTCACAACGTAAAAGTGGTTAATAAACTCATTTGAATGCTACGCTGAAAGTGGAAAAAAATCAACTTCGCACAGGGTTAAACAGTCGACCAGTGACTGTTTTGTGACGCAACCCACGATCATGGGGCTGAAATGGAAAGTGCTTTCACGTATAATGTGTTTTCAAACCTGTCAACTTCAGACTCAAATTTGTCTTAATCAATGCAATACTCATTTGGTCACCGGTTCCAACAATTTCGTGATATCAAAAAGTTCTTCATAGAATACATCGAATCCGAAGCTGGGTCGTTCTTTTATAATTGGAGACAGCGTTCAAGTTCAAAGAAAAAGCAAAATACTTTGCCCCCCCCCTCTGTGTGTGTGTGTGTGTGTGTGTGTGTACACACATATATGTATATATATATATATATATATATATATATATATATATATATATATATATATATATATACATGTACATATATGTGTGTGTGTTTGTGAGTGTGTGTGTGTGTGTTTATGTGTATGTGTGTGTGTACGTGCGTGTGTGTGTGTGTGCAAAATAACAATAAATACCATTCTAGTATTGAATATTTGATTTTTATGTAAAATTCATTACCAAACAGCGAGTTGAATTGGATGACAATCAATGTGCAAACCAATGTCTCTGTAAGTAGAGTACATAAGTAGAGAAAGTAGATTAAAATTCATCTCTTTGTTTTCGTACGTCTCTTTAAGAATGTGCTTCCATGCATATATGTGTATTCGTACAAAATCGTGTAGGAATAATTTTAAATTCATGTTAAAAAGTTCATGAAATATGTACAATTGCGTTTTCGGCCTACAATCGCTTTGACTAAAATATGAGATCTCATTATAACTTGACAATAATGTCTGGTCAATGAATTTTTTAACGGAAATTCCAGACTTGTCTTTCAGAAACCAGATTATGGATTTTGTTAAAAACAGATCTGAATTTACAATAAACCAAAACCTCACGTAGTTATCAATTTTCTTTTTTTTTTTGGATATATTTTCCATCGTGTTTTTGAATTGCCCGAAGACTGAATAATTTATTTTTTAAATTCATTTCCACAGTTTCAGAACTTTGCATGGAATTATAATTGAATATTTTGTTTGCACTTTCCTAAATATACAAAGACGTAGCAAAACGTATTGTGCTCATATCTATAGCAAGACCAAAAACTTTTCTAAAAAAAATTCAAGGAAAGATTAGAATATAATCAATGTTAAAGGGAAAAGTGTCTATAGAAAAATTACTATGTTATGTTCATTTATTTAATTACCCTGAACATTTTCTATCGAATAACACCATCAGTCTGTCCGCCGTTGACATAGACCTTCCTCAAGATTCGGAATCCCTCTCCTCGATGGGCATTGCAGAGCCAGTTCTTTCAGAATGTATCTAGCTTGTCACGCCATCTTACTTTGCAATTCTTGCAACATGGCCGGCTGATTGCCATTTGAGTTTTCTAACAGTTTCTGCGATGTCTCTAATTCCAGTCTTTCTTCTGATAAAATGGGCTGTTCAGTAATTCTTACATGTGAAGTTCAACATGATTTTCTCGAGTGCACGTTGCATGATTCTCAGATTGAGAGTCAATCTTTTGGTTAGGTTCCATTTTCAGCTCTATAGGTGACTATCGGTGGGATACATTGGTTGTACTCTTTTCTTTTTATGACTCGTGGAATTTTTTTGTTCTCGAGAGTCGAGATGGCTCTACTGAAAGATTGCCAACCTAGTCTTGCTCTTTTTTTTTTCTTTTGATGATTTCATGGAGTACTAGATATATTATATGTTAATGATAACATTATATCTATTAAGCTATTTCATGTTACTGTAGCCCCCTCAATAGGTAATTTCCATGAGTACACACGTACAAACACGAATGGATTTGTACTTATTGGGTGATTAGCAGCGTTCAGCAACTATTAAAGGAAAAATTAGCTGAAATTCAAGTACAAAAGTAATGAAATATTCCTTCCTGTTTGCATGACTTGAATTAATCTATTAACTTCAGTTTCCACACAAGACCTTCCATCAAGGATGAGATTGTGTTTGATCAGACTTTCAGAATTGTTGAAGCTACTGGATAGTTGAAAAGATGGTGACACCATTATCCTGTCAGCTTCACATATTTTATTGTGTATAAAAGGATAGAATTAGAATAACTAATGTCTCAACTTATCTATGAATTCCTTATGAGTTTCCTACGTACATTTCTGTGTTTGATTGGATTACATTCATTTCAGGGATCAAAAGTGTGAGCGTAATATTTAATTTTTTGTTCAGCGGTCGAAAGTGTGGGGAATCTCTCTTTTTAGGGGTAAGGATTTGGAAGATTTTTTTTTTGAGGTGGGGATAAAAAATTCACAAGAAACGTTTGCTCTCCAGGTGTCAAATGGTTTCCTGTTTTAGGCAATGAAAGTGAGAGTATCTTTTTCACTTTTGGGGGGCCAAAATTTGAGATAATCTTTTTTTATTATACGTCAAAAGTGAGAGGGGACTATTTTTCTTTTTTTTAGGGGCTTACAATGGGGGAAAAGGTTTCTTTTTTGGTGTGTGTGTGTGTGTGCGGGGGTCCCAAATCGAGGATTAAAGTCATCTTACAAATCATAGATAACTGTGAGGGGAGAAAACTTTCTTTAGAGGGTTAAAAAATGAAGAGATTTTCCTTCATTTTGGTGGTGTAAATAGAAGGTAAACCTTCCCCTTTTAGGGTTCAATATTGAATTTATGTTTGTATATACATAATGCACTAAATGGTAACTAATTATGAAATATTTTTCTCGTCAACATTAAAACAGTATAAAGGTCAGAACAAAAAGTATTCGACTATCATTAATTATGGATCAATTTCCACACTAAATCTTCCATGAGATTCAATAAGGTGTCAGACAAGCATACGATAGTTTTGATTAGGTGTTCACACCTTCAATTCCTTCAAAACTTTGCCAATAGCACGTATCATATTTTGTCGAGAAAGCTGCTGCTCTTTATATAAGACATGGCAATTTCAAGAAGCTCTTCCATGATAGCTTCAACACTCCAGGCGGGTTGTAGTTCATATGGGTTTCCTGGCTAAATAAAGAATATAATTATACGAAATTAAACAAGCTTTTCAACTTGTGCGTAGCTTTAATCATAAAACATCCGATCTGTTTTGCCGCAAGCCATCAAACTCAAGATATGGAGACTAAACTGTACGCTTGCACACACTGCATGTAGATGCACAACTCGAGTCGGAATGTCCAAAAATGCTGGCTCTTTCATAGCAAAATATTCGGTTGTAAAAAGAGTCTCTTTTATAACGGATCACTTTTTATAAACGACATTGTATCTTAATAACGAATCATATGAACTAGCTATGATATCAAAGATGGTGTAAAATATGAAACACAACTGGAGAAAAATTACATCAGCAGATATGGGGAAATAGTTGACTGAAGTAACACAAAATTTGTTTTGACGTATTTAATGAATATATATATATATATATATATATATATATATATATATATATATATATATATATATATATATATATATATATATATGTATGTATATATATATATATATATATATATATATATATATATATATATATATATATATATATATATATAGTAAGAGAGGCAGAGAGAGGAGAGAAACAGACAGATGGTCACAATTGTGAGATACAAGAAAATATGAAGTGATGAG
>OY735206.1:56580983-56625983 GCA_963457665.1 Thysanoteuthis rhombus | reverse complement strand
ATATATATATATATATATATATATATATATATATACACATCCTGTACGTCTACTCTCCAATCATTCCAACCTTCGATACTCTAGCCCAAAATATTCTTATAATGATAATTTTATGTCTTGCCACCCTAAAAATGTGTCCCTTATAAATTAAAAGTAACTGTATATATGCTTAACACAATTTCAGCTAACTCATTTTTTTTTTGTAAGAATGCTCTACTTTCGAATCGGATGGAAACCTGTAACTAGGTTTTCACCGGTGCACACATACAACACTCAGATATATCAGAATATTGAATGTAATAATTGTCTCAATGCAGAAACGTTATAAAATATTCCCTCTCATCTCGGCAGAAAAATGATTGTAATTTGTGATGATAAAGGATGCATATTGGGTGATAAAAAAAGTAACATCTTCACCTATTGTAGGCAGAGAGACTTTTTGAGTCATTTTGTTTGGAGAAACGTGCATAGAAAACGTCGTCTTACATGGCATTTAATTTCTATTACATTTTCTCCGTATAGATCTGAGAATTTGTAATAATCAGGTAGTAATGCATGCTATGACTGTATTTTGACAGGAAAAAAAAGTTATGAAAGAAAAGTAAGACAAGAAAATCTTTATTACAATGAAGAAATTATGTCTATCATAAACAATCCAAACTACATCACAATTATAGAATCTGTTCAGTAATAAGTTTCTATTATCGCAAGTAAGTAGTAATGAGCATACCTCACATCAATGCACCCTCTGATTTTTTGTCAATTAATGTGGAATCCTTTTATCTCATTTTTACCTTTCCCTTCGAAGTGAAATGGCTACAAACTGTTATAGAAGGAAGCGCCCGAATTACTTGAAGATTTCACATCGTTGTTCAATGGAGAGCTTCCTCATTCTCTCTAAATTCACATTGGTGGATTTCCCTGGAGGCTACATTTTCATTATTCTCATATCTAGGATGAAATTTTCAAATCCAACATTTAGTGTTAGTTCCTTAGCACTTCTTTCTTCAAATGTCAACTTAATGTGTTCGTCACTTTACAGCATGTACTAATTTAAATTCATCGAAAAAAAAAGGAATAATTTTTGAAGAAATCTCCCCCCGTCCAAACACACACATTCGAATTGATGATTAAAATTCTTTCGCAGAGTGAAGCATAGCATTGAAATACCCAGAATATAAAACCATAACATAAGTATCATCAACATCAGCAGCAGCAGCTTTTTATATCAATCGTTGGACATAGATTTTCCAAAAGATTCGCCAGACCTCTCTACATTTTGTTGCACAAGACATTTGCTAAGTTCATGTAGAGGCAAACTTTTAATACACAGTAACAAATCTGGAAACTCAAGTAGTAAAATAAAATAAGATTATTTCAACATAAAACTGCACTTTTATTCCGAATACTTTAGTTGGATGTACTAAAAATACATTTAACTCTTTGTTTTGAAAAATAATTGTTGATAAAAGGTGATATCAGTAAAAGTGGTTCGACAACAATTTTAGTACTTCGAATTCCTTCCACAACCCCTCAATTATCATGTGTTTATATCATACAAATCTGATCCTCTGTATAGCTATGTCTAAATCTATATCTTTTTGGTAAAATCTATGCTTACACAACTCATAATGCCATTATTTTCTTTCTCCAATACAATATCTCGTCGATAAAAACGATCATAGCTATGCTTCTGCTTTCCTACCAAAGCTTTCTAAAATGAATTAAGAACAGATATTACAACAAAAAAAACGAAAGAGCATTGGAAAAACAGAGCTGAAAAGTCAGTTATTTATGCCAGAAAATAGTTGATGTGGAGAAGCGGTCGGCAGGATGATGACGAAGGGGCCACCTTTTTTGTATTTACCCTACCAACTTATTAATGTTGTCATTGTTGAGTTGGCTTTTTTTTTCATTCAAAATTTTATTCACTTATTTGGGGAAATGCTCCTTGTCTTTTCATATTCAGGTTTTGCTTCAATTTCTCAATTATCTCTTCTTTTTTTTCATTTCTTTATTTCTTTCTTTTTTTTTTCTTTCTTAATTTTAGTTGATCTATTTTACTTCTTCCCTTCAATCTTCTGGGCATTTTTTCTTTCTTTGATCTACTCTCTTTTAAGCTTTCTTTTTTGTTTGTCTTCCAGCCATCAGATTATCTTCCATTCTTTTCGTAATTCTTTTCATTTTTTTTTCTCTTCTCCTCCTGTGTTTTGGTTGTTTATCTTCAGCTATTTCCATTTCTCTGTATTTATAATCTTCTTTCTCTCCTTTTCTTGAATTATTTCCCATCCTCATTTTTTTTCTTTCTTTTCAAGTTCTTTCCTTTTCTCTTTCTATCTTTTTTTTTCCTTTTTTTTCCTTTCCCATTCATCCTTCTACAACAATGTTTTTTTTTTCTGCTATGCATTCACTTCTTGTCTCATTTTCTGCTTTTTTCCCCTTTCGTCATTCTTTTTTTTTTTTCTATTTCTTTTTAGTATTCCTTCCACTAATTTTTCATTTATGCATTTTCCATTTCACTCTGCAATTTTAGCTCTCTTGATTTTTTTCATTTTCAACATTCATCAACTTTCTTCCTCTTATCTGTTTTCTGTCCTTTGTAACGTCTTTCTTTTTCTTTGCATTTTCTCGTTTTATCTTTGTTTTTTTATTTATCATTCTTTTCATTCTCCTCATTCTTTATTTTTATTAAATTTATTCCTTTTCTCTACAACTTTTTCTATTTCTATCCTTCTTATCAGCTTTTGTTATTCTCTTGAATAATTCTGTTTTGATCTTTCCTTTTGTCTCTTTTTAGAATTCGTTATTCCTGCTCTTTTTGTTTTTCTGTCTCGTTGATCATCCTTTTAGCTTCCTTTTTTGTAATTCCCTTCGATTCTTTCTTTGCTTCAATTTTTCCTTTTCTTTTAAATTGTTTTCCTTCATTTTTAAAATCCTGAACAGGAATCTTTATCAAAACTTTCAGAACAGACTTATTCAATTTTCAACTCTCTCTCTTTCTCTCTGTGTTTCTATCTTTCTGTCCCTCTGTCTCTGTCTGTCTGTCTCTCTCTCTTTCTCTCTTCGTTTCTTATTCTTTGTAATTGGAAATCAGCTTTTTTCAATATTTTTTCCTTTGTGAATTTCTTGAAAACGATATTTATTAAGCTCAGCAAAGCACCAGACATAGCTACTATTACAGTTTGCTCAGTGAGGATCTGACTCACCAAATTAATTCTTGACTATGACACTACAACATATAAAAACATTGCATCAATCAAGAGACAATTACCAATCATGTACGAAGTCCTGGTTCCTGTTGCATGCATCAACTCAATGATCCTTTCAAGTCTGGTTGAGACCAGGCCTTCATCCCTACAAAGTTTTACGACTCATTTCCCCCCTCCCTTGGGAGGATGAAAGTCCGTCAATCACTCACCTTAAATATCCTCAATTAGCTGCTGGATGCATATGGAAATTCGTCTTTATGAAGAGTTTTCCACATTTCTTTGCTCGTACCGGGAATCGAAGAAAGGAACTTCATCGTGTGAGGCATACTGGCTAAACATTACACCATCCGAGCTTTTACCAAACGACATGTACTAAGCTTAGTTTGGCAAAAGTGTTGGATAACCAATGGGTATTGAAGATTACTGAATTAGTGAATCAACCCGAGAAGTCTAGCTCCTCAACCATCGCGCTGCGAGAGATACCTTTGATTAAATATTTACTAAGCTTACAGGATCAAACTTATCAAATTAGCAGTTGACTCATATTGTTGTGCAAGGTATTCCAGAGCTATTTGCGAGTGCAGTGAGTTCAGTTATAACTGGTTGCTCCCATATTGTATATATATATATATATATATATATATATATATATATATATATATATATATATATATATGTATATATATGCTAAGGGTTGCAGTGCAACTGATCACAAATCGAGGATATGATAATGAAATCACTACAGCACAATACATTAGAATAAAGCCAAGAGTCCCAAATATCATAGAAACCAGTCGGACACTCATATGGCACTGGGCTGGACATGATGCAACAGTGTCAGATAACTGCTGGGCATCACGACTCAAAATATGGATCCCCAGATATCATATGCGAAATTAAGGCCGACAGAAAGATGGCGCGATGAGCTGAACAAATTCAGCAAGTACTGGTCCTGCGATGTCAATCTTAGAAGGATCTGGTGGACCTTGAGGAGGATGTATGTTGAACAACGAATGCTGAAAGGCGGATCAGGAAAACATGGTAAAATACCTTCTCAATTACCTCCCCAAGTGCCCCTTTTCTACTCATTATAGAAGCAAAGCAAAGGTCTTCAAGCAGAACCCATTTGAAGTTCCCCCTATGATTGTCTGATCGAGCTGAAATTATTTATCACACACTTTTTTTTAAACACCTGACAATAAAAAAAGCCTGTGCGCTGGCTACAGCTTCAGTTATTCCTATCAACAAAACTGACCCGACCATGCCTTATAGATTGTGGAATTGAACTTGAAATTGGTACTGAAAACTTTTGGACGTAGGTTTTTCCATTCATCCAGCTACGGAAAGTTCCTGTACACTTGCTATGGATTCAGTCGTTACAGCTCAGAAAATGATCTGCTCAAATGGCTAACTTTAGAGCTGCCTAATCCAGCTTTCAGCCCGCTTAAAGAAAAATATAGGCTAAAATGTATAGACATATTTCAAAAATATCCGCCCCAATCTTTTTAATAAGTGCTTGAAATTGGATTCATACAGATAATTTCTCTCTTCATTATACAGGGAACTTTTTCTGTATAATGAATTTTGGTAACTCAACTAAGGCTTACTTACTAATTACGCAAACTGTAATACTACCACAAAGAGGTGGAGTGAAAGTAATGGATTCCAAGTCATCTTTTCATTAGACATGTTTTGTTTTGTCCAAAGAGATGATATCACGTCTCTCTTTCGGTCACTTGTTTTTTTCAGTTCCTTGTTCATTATTTTTATTTATCTCTTTCTATACATCGTTCTTTTTTCCTTTTAAGGGGTCTTTACGTTTTTATCCTTTCTTCTTTTTATCTCTATCTTTTAACGATGATATTTCTAAAGGGTTTCCTATTTTTCATCATTGGAACTTATTTCTCTTTTTGTAATCCTTACTTTTCTCCCGCATTATTTGCTCTGATGAAATTTCGTACTGCAATTCTCTCGATGCCTTCTCCTTTCATTAAATCATTCCAAAAAGCACTCTCCCATTCATGTCTAATTTTCCTTCATAGTCCCGGATTTTTCCTCTATCTGCTTTTGTAAAAAAAACGTTTTTCCTACATTCTTCATATTTTCTTCCGTAGAAAACTCAATACTTTGAAAGTCGATGGAAATAAGACGTATATCCCTGTATCTTGGATTTCATTTAAGAATCCATACATATCACATGATTCTTTCATGTGCTGGTTGCATGTTTCTCAGTTTGCAAGTCTGTCTCTTTGTTAGGTTCCCACGTTTCAGCTCCATCAGTGACTATTGGGAGGATGCACTGAGCGTACACATGAAAGAATCATGCTGAAACCTCACATGGAGAGATCACCAGACAGTAAAGTATACAAGGAAGAAAACGGGAGTCAGAGACATCACAGAATCTATTAGAAAACTTAAATGGTAATGGGCAGGCCATCTTGCAAGAATGACAGAAAACCAATAGACAATACCACTCACAACATGGATTCCCAAAGATCACATGCGAAACCGAGGCCGACAGAATGGAGGGATGAACTAAACAAATTTAGAAAATACTGGCTCCGCAACACCCATGATAGAGAATTCTGGCGAATCCTGGGGAAGGTCCATGTCCAACGACGGACGTTAAAAAACTGATGGTGATGATATCTCATATACCTACGATCCAGCTTGACATTTCTATTGAATGACCAACCAGACGTGTTTTTGTCTTTTTTATTCTCCATGTTTCAATCTCTTTCTTTCTCCTTCCGAAATTCCATCTTTTCCTTAAGTCTCTTTTCCTTCTCTAAAATGCTCGTTTCTTTAATTCCGCTTTCATTTGCTTTTTCTCAATGCTGCTTATCCCTTATTTAAGTTTACTTGCTTTTTTTCTCTCACAACCATCTTATTTTTTTCTACCTCGCTTTATATCCCACCCTCTCTGCCTCAGACTTTTGTTTTTCCTTCCTTCCATACAGTTTTACCCCACAATCCCTAAGTAGATCATTCTTATAAACCCTTTCAAAGCCAATCAAAAGGGAAGGTACACCAAGTTAATTTTTATGATGAGTAGGAGGGGGCGAAGATTTTGTTCAGTGTTACTATGTGAGTGCGGTTTGGTGTGATGCAAACTTCCGTAAAAGTGTGGGATATATTCATTTCTTGTCCTCGTCTCGTACTCCACGTCTTTTCTTTTCTTCTTTCCCTCTCACTGTCCACAATTTTGTTGCTTGACATTCTCGTAGCTCAGCGTATTACAATAGAAGTCCAAATGAGGAGTACGAAAATTGTGTCACGCCAATCTGTCATGTGTGGAGGCCTTGCATGTCTTGAAAAAAAATACGTTTGAAATCGTGGCTTTTACCTCGGTTCGAATACCGATACCTAGAACTACTGGGAAATATGTTACTATTATTTCATTAACGGGGCTCACCACTTATTCCAAGCTTGACTTAATATTGTACGAAGTCACAAGAGTCAATCTAGTAATGTTTTGTATCGTTTAGTATCATGACCACAAGTTGTTCCGTTATAAAGGGACACCGTAAGTAAATCGAACTCACAACAGACTTGACAATATTCTACGAGGCGGACAGAAATCAACGGCTATAGCAGATACCAATTTCTTTTCTTTCTCTCACTTAGTATTCGGGATTCACTCCTTGTTCCCATTTACCCCTAGAACTTTTTATTATTCTTTTAATTTTCTTTCTTTTTTTCTTCTCTCCCTTTTTTACCCAACCATCCACAATCTCTGATACCTTTCTTTCTTCGGGTTATTTTCTCTGGTCAATATTTACTAGCCTTAGCTCATATCAGTGTTGGCCACCCGAAAAGATAGACGAATCTATTGTAGTAGTAATTGTCTGTGTCATTAGCTTGCTGACCCTTGTTTCGTGGCTTGGCACCCTTCCACAATCATTATTTCTGCTTTCTTTTCTATTATTTTGTGTCAATATTCCCCAACTCCGCTGTCATTTCCCATTCCTTTTAAAGCTTTTCCGATTTTCTTTCTCGTCTTCGTATCTTTAACTTCTTGTTTTTCATCTTTTTTCTTCTTTTCTACATCTCATTTCACCCCTTTCCAATCTAAAACGTCTTTCCTATTCTCACCGCGCCTTTTTCAGGTCTTTTTTTTTTTTTTTTCATTTTCCTTTTACTTTTTTCCTCAGATCCAAAAGGAGAAACGAAGTCCGTTCAAGAATGTTCGATCTTCACTCAAAAAGCGATAAAGGGAGTTGGACGGTGAGGACGCTGTGATTATCAGACTATTCCATTTCTGCCATATTAAGTAGGTGGGAGGAGACAGGATGGTAGATGTAGTGTAACGGTAGACTATTCCATCAGAACAAAACGTGAGGGTGGTTGCAGGTAAAAGAGGTTGCGAAAGCAAACGGTGGAAACGTATAGAAGAACAAAGAACAGCTGAGGAGTTGGTTTTCAGATGTAAATGACATCTTTCTTGCCGTGTGGGCAACCGGCCACTCGGCGCTACGAGGTTTCGATCGATAGTTGGAAATGGTGGAATCACAAAATGCAGTCTAATTATTTGGAAGGAATTGTCGCTGAGAATATATGCCTACCACCGTTTGCCATTATCAGGGATGGAATGGGAACAACGGATTTTAAGGGATCGTGAGATAAAAGGGGTTTCGCCAAGAGGCTCTTTGGGAATTTCTATGCAATCTCTTACGACCAAGGGAAGGGTGTAGCTGGGCGGTAGCAGAATAAATTATTTAGGTGTGAGCGCTTATGTAAGGTGTTGGAATATATATAGATATTCACTTACATAGAAATTTGTATGCACAAGGCAGATGCAATTTAAAAGGGAGGTTGAGGGGAAAATTTTCAAGAAATAGCGTGCGTAATGTGAGTATCGATTGCTTCTCTGTCGATAGGCACGTATACTGCATATAAGATTTTATTATTTAAGTCATTCTTTCCTCAATAAAATTGGTATTAACCAACTGATATTGGTGGTGTTTTAGTGATATATGTATTATTGTATTATAGATATATAACATATATTTTAGCTATCGATATATGTTCTTATCTGAAAAAATTCACATTAACTTATTTGTTGGTTCGAGATTTTACTATGCAAAATCAAAGGTTGTTCATCATATTGCAAATTGATATATATATATATATATATATATATATATATATATATATATATATATATATATATATATATATATATGTATGTATATGTATATATATTTATAAATTTATGATTCATATATATATAAATTTACAATTCATATATATATATATGTATATAAATTTACGATTTATATATATATATATATATATATATATATATATATATATATATATATATATATAATTATTGATTTTTTTAAATTTCAGATATATGAAGATTGCTATCGGTCGTAAAAAAATAGAACAATGTATTGTAAAATGATTAAGATGGGAACATCACGTTGGAAGTTGCAGAAAAGATTAACAGATTACAGAACAAAAAAGAAAGCTGATACATTGGCAAGATGAGAACAAGGAAAAACTAGCTTCAAGAACTTTACAAAAAGAGATACAAAAAAAAAAGGATAAAAGCGTATCAATAAGCAAAAAAAGTAGATTGACCAGCAGAAGAAAATATTTGAAAAAGCTCGCGGAAACAGAACGGAAACAGTGGGAAAAGATGCAGTATATTAAATCATACATGAAAGCATACAAACTACCACCTTTAAGTGGACATCATAGAGAGAAAAGTGTTGGTTTGGTAAAGAAGGACATGAAAACTAAATTCTGAACATTAAATATGGTTGATATTTAATGCAACTGATGACTTGACCAGAAACAGTCTTTTATTGATATAATTAGCAAACAAAAGTCAGAAAACAACAGTTGTGAGATGTAGTAATGTTTCGAGCTAGTACTATTGAAAGTAAAATTATAGATTCGCTAAAAGTTGTTGATGTCAAGATAAATGCAGAAAATTATCAATTCTTGGGGACGTCATTTTTTGAGTGGTACAGGTCACAACCAGGAAGCTTTGAACTAAAGAGTACATCCATGCAAGACAATCCTCTTTCACATTCTGCAACGCTGGTTTTTGCCCACCTTGCCAAGAAGTTTTCAGAGATATCTATTTGATAGACTGGCATACAGCCTCTGGAGATATTAATCCAATAGAAAAACTGTGGCTCTTCAAGAAATAGATGTATATGAGAACGGGAAACAATAAAAGCAAAAAAAAGATCCCTTACAAACAATAAAACGACCACTGCAGGTAAAGCTGAAGTCAGGACAGGAGAAATAGATGGAAAATCAACTAGGCGAAGAAGGTTGTAGATTATCAGAGAGCCTGTATGAATACTTAAAAACTTTGGCCCCCACTTTGTTGTGGTAGTATCGTAGCTCTCGTAATTAGTAAGCAAGCCATAACCTTCAATGAGAGTCAGAGCCCCGTGAACTGGACTTCACAGAGCAGTACTAGGCCCCGTGGATTAATTCAAATAGGGTATTGCATAACATCTGCATTTGTCTGGTCTGAAAATGAAGTTTTTCCAATTAGTCCGAACCGTGGAGAAAACAGAGTATAGTACAAGGTCAGATTTGATGTGGGGGTACTATACAAACTACTTGTGGGCGGGCAAACATAAACAATGTTCTTATATTTCGTAATAATTGTCGCAAGGACATAACAGCGTTGCTCTATATCATCACATCTGTGTCTGTCTGGACTGAAATGGTCTTATCTCCCGAGCCCCCACAAGAACAGGATGTAGAGATATTCCACACCTTCATGTGTGCGTAGGGCTTCCTAAAAGGGTGTCTCTAGTCCTCGAATCTACTGCCATAAGGACATAAGAACGCTGGTCTAGAGGTCTCAGGACGAACCCTGAAACCTCCGGACTTGACTGCAGAGAGCAGTACCAGACCTCATGGTGCAAAGACCCATTTGGCCATGTCACCCAAGAACCGTCAAGCAATGACTAAATTGACCAAACATTGAAACAATCCAATTTAGATCAAAATACAGACAAACAATTCGCCTGATTTTAATTTTTTGCATCTATAATAGATGTTAAAGGAGACATCTTTCAATTGTCTTTATACGTGATAACTTTTTAGCGTACCAAGAGTTGGTTTAGACCGTTGAAAAATGGTAGGGCCAGCGTAAGAGCACTTTTTATAGTTTGATGAGTATAAAAATTGCATAAGTCTCCAATCACCAGATTTCAGCTCAACCAAACAATCTATAAGACATAGTGGGGGATGATTTTTCAAGCAAGAACGACTTGAACTGTTGCCAGATGTATACAAAAGTTGAGCAACAAATTTCCAGCACCAAATCCCAGCTCAATCCTACAATTCAAGAAGTAACTTCATTGGAAAGAATATATATATATATATATATATATAAGAGAAATAGTGCTAGATAGATATAATACAATTGTCCTACACTTATCTCGAAAGTGGTGGAAAGATACCCCCTTGGAAATCAGCATTGAACACCAGACATTCAACAGTTTTCGAACACTGACTACTGGTGTCTGTAAAATATAGGTAACCAGTAAAAACCACGTTTTGTTATATATTTCTTTGTGCTGGTTGGATTGCACCCCCACCGGTGAACACAAACACATAAACATAAAAACTTATACATACACGTCGTGTTTATGAACAGGTAATAAACTAATCAAAGTCATTACGTCCATTTATACAATGCATAATATAGATATATCAATATTTCATAGTTGAAATATTTTCCTTCATCATTCGGAGCGGAATAATACTCGAGAATTAGTCGTAATGATTCATTATGTTTCATCTACAAAATCCAAATACAGTTACATCTAACTACAATTTGAGAAAGCTCCGTATATGTATGCATTACAATTCAACTCAACAACTCGCCTATGTACGTTTTCGACATTTGCCAGATTTAACACACAGTTAAGAAGGCAGTGCAGTTTCGAGTTTGAAGTTTTTTTTGTTTTATTTTTTAGTGTTTTTTTTTCTTTCTTGATCGGCAGTTCTGAGGAATTTGATAGAAATGAATTTAAAAAATGGATGATAACTTCAATCTTCATAGTTTCAATACATTATTTCCCTTCGCTAATGCTCTTCAGATCTATCTAAATATAAATATAAAAACATCTAAATTAGCCACATCAAAGAAGGGTAACCGAAATACTTCAAAGCCGATATTTCGAACGATGTACGGGGAATCCTTTCACATTACAATTATGACAAGCTGTATCAGACATCATAAAGTCTGGACCTTTCTGAACATGCACCTTTGGATTGAGCATTCTCCTTGTCTGATACGGACTAAACTGTTAAAATGTCCTTCGTCCATTGTACTAGCTTCACTTCCGTCGATTTTTATTAGCATGATTGGTAGAGATTGGCCAGGTTCAGGCATTGCTGTATCTTCTATTAGCCTTGGCAAATACTGTCCCACATTCTATTTTCTTTTTCCTCTTCAAGGCTTTCGAGACTAAAATGATTTACGATCTGTAATTCGTTAAGATTAAGAAAATGTAAATAATATGTTTTCATCATACTTGAAGAGTATGACTTACTTTCGTTAAAACTATATTTGACGATGATATATGACAAAAAACATTTAGAAAATTTATAGGCACTTCAATTCGTGTTTGCTTTAAACATTTAGTTTTGTTTTTCATTGGAAGTGTTTTGCTTCTTAGAATGACAACCAGCCCGTAGATAATGTGCTTTCATCGTGGGGTGGGGATACTAATTCTTATACAGTCGAGTCGACCAATAGTGGATCATTGTGATTTATAGAGAACATAAAAAGAAGACCAAATGGAAACAATCCTCTTTCTTTTTTTTTTCATAGATTGAAAAAAGTCGACATAAATTTTGCAATGCCATCGAACTGTGAATATAGCTTCCTGATATTTATTGGGTGAAAATGATCAAAAAAAAAATTCATCATGTACAGAACTTTGGAGATATTTTTTTAACGATATAAGATTAACTCGATAAGTATGTTTAGATATGTCTACTTTTTAAATTAAAATCTCAAAAGGCTGCCTGCGTCATTTCATATTTGTGAACTATCTCTAATAACAATTATCAACTGTACCTTCAGTGATGCTATATCCGGCCTACTGTATATGCCACCCATCTAATGTTTTGCGATTTTGAGGACTTGAAACATTTGAATAGAAATAATATATTTAAGATGCCAGACGAGGGATATTATTAAATGGATGTATTATGCTTGCAACGATCAAGAATGGTCGTTTGTTTAGTGTCACTTATATCTAATCGCCACACAGTAAAACTTCCCCTCTTTTGATGTAAAATGTTCAGTCAACCGATAGACATCCCGACTCACAGTATAGATCTCCAGAGATCACATGCGAAACCGAGGCTGAAAGAACACAAGTTAAGAAAATACTGGCTCTGCAACGCCCACGATAGTGTAGCAAATCCTGGGGAAGGTCTATGTTCAACGACGGACGCTGAAAGACTGATGATGATGATAATGATGACGATGTTGCTGCAACACAAAGCATAACGTTAGAAAATCGAATTTATTGACTCAAAGTAGTACCAAATAATTGCATTTATGTTGATTTTCTCTTCATCAGATCTTTAACTAAAATTTGTAGAATCACTGTTGAAAAATACGTAGGGTGAACCTAGTACAGGCATTACTTTTAGATGCATGTTAGAGCCCATGTTAAAAGCGGCCGTCAGTCGAATCCTCCTCTGCTTGTAGAGAATCTGTTGCCAGCTATCTGACAGTTACAACGAAACACACTTCGAAATAAAAGTACGTAATCATAACCGCAACTGTAACCCTTATTTTTTAAGGAATACCTACAATGATTTATGTAGCAATACAGATTTGAGGACGATGCATTTAAGAATGTGTTTATCCATATGAGTTAACATTACCGACTTCCATTTCGGTTAAATGGTTAAAAAATTCCCCCTGGCGTTTAAAGGCAGAATTAAGCTTGTTTAAAAAGGTCCTAGTGGCAGATTTTTTTTCTTTCTCTTACACTTTAGCCTTATATTTGATGAATATCAAATTCTTATCCGTAAGTACGAAAAAACTTTTTCGTCATAATCCCTGATGGAATGACTAGAGTCTAATATTTTACATGCTATCAAATAGAGTAATTCTGAAATCTGTCAAGATGGATGTGGTGCTTATGGTGTTCAAGAGTTAATGGTGTCCTCCCTATTGGCACAAAGACAGAAGATATTATTTCATCATCAGATTGTCTAAGTAAAAACCTAGTTTGACACTAGGCGAAAGGAGTTCATGCTCAGCAATGACGCAGAATGATTTTACAAAAAAACTATTTTGTTAATGGTGCTCCCCCTCGCAGTGCAACAAAAAAATCAGTAATGTTTACTGCGGTGAGGGTTAGATGAGGAGTTGCTCTTGACAGCACAGAGAATATAGTCGGTGAAACGAGTTCAAACTCTGGGATGGATAGATAGTCTTCATTTCGCACTAACTCCCCCTGGAAAAAAACATGAATCCCCAGCTATCGGTGAATAACAAGATGGATGGGTTCCTTTATACCTGGCGGGCAACTAGTCTAGGAAACGGAAAACTGTGATTCTCAAACCAAGGAATGGATCCCCCTTTAGGCAGTTGGATTCCAACTTAGCCTCTGCAACCAGACCGATACCTAACACATCGCAAAATTCTCCTTCAGGCTATATCAGCGATACTGAGAGGGGGAGTGTATCTGGGCATCCTAGGCTTTCCCCAAAGGCTTCATTCGGGCTTGTGCTCTGAAGAGATCACCATTGGCATTTCAGTGTCTATCAAAATAGAACAAAACTTTCTTCTTACTAGGTGTGAGATGTCGTAACGGTTATCGGATCGAAAATTGGTATCAGATGATTCTGTTCAAACTCAGATTTAGACTACTGGTTTTAATCACGTACTTATGTCATTGGAAGCATCGTGACTCAAATTCTCTGTGTCTTGTCATAGTGCCCTCCCTCAGTGTCCTGTCAACTGCCACACCCCAACGATGGAAAGAGAACAGTAAGTGGGTGGATATATATACATATATATATACATATATATATATATATATATATATATTATATATATATATATATATATATATATATATATATATATATTACTTAACCGACTCTAGTGATATATTCTATCTATTCACAGCCTTCAGATGGAGCTGATACTATTTGTGTTAGTTCCCAAGTTTTATTTATCTGATCACAAAGTTTTATTGTTCATCAGAGATAATAATGTTAAACAAGGTGAGATAATGCTATCAGTGTTCTTTTGCATCAGCGCTTACAACTACATTTCAGAGTTAGCTTTGTCAAAAGTTGGTTCGATTTATCAGCAGGATTAAAGCAACGTTTTTACTTTCTATTATGATAAACTCATCTCTTCAAATGATCTCATAATCTATGAGGTCTGGTTACAGATGTGCTACTCGATAGTAGAAGATTAGGACCCAAAAAGTGGACAATTGGTAATTCAAGACACTACCGGAAATACGTCAATATTCAGTCTGGGATGTATTAGAGAAGATATATTTTTTTCATGTGTGTGACACATACGAACAAGGTAAACATACCATTCAATGACAGTATTGACGGATCAATTCTAAAATCATACGTAAAAAAAACAACGATAAAAGAAACATCAAATATAGCATAATCGATCGATCAAGGAAAATAAGGAATGATTTTATATAGTTGAATTTTATCTCCTGCCACCGTGATTTGATGCAATAATTTGCCTTGAAAAAATTCTGAGAGAGGCATAAAAAATGGGAAAGCTAGGTCATTTTGAATGTGACGGTCACACAGTATACAAGCTCACCAAATGATATCTCTGACTGCGTAAACCCCACAGGGGAATGTCAATTCAAACATGCACAGTCGGGCGCCCTCTGGTTATTGCAAAGTAGTTTTGCAAAGAGAAAATAATTTTTAAGAAAACAAATTCCGTCCAGAAAGTATCAAGCCGTTTTAGATATCTCGAGAACAAGTTGCCCAGCCTTGATATAACTTGGAAATTTGTTCTCGAGGTATAAAAAGCAACTGGGTACTTCTTGGACAAAATTCTAATTTTTCTTGAACCTATTTTCTCTTTGCAAAAGTACCTTGCTACACTTTTTACTTCATATTGTCTATTTGATAATATTGAACCTACAGGAAAATTAGCAAAACTTCTTATGGTTAAATACTGGTTGAGGCAACCCAATCAAAACTCTATCACGATCAAATTTCGATCAATTTATCATCGCTTAATGACGTGGATAGTTTTCAAAGTTAATACCAATAATCATTTGAAGTGAAATAATGTTAGCAATCACAATCGCTGTACTTAGAGATTTTGATAAAATATTGTGAGGCATATATATTTCTGGAGATAAAATCTTTGTGGTGAAAGAGTGTTATCTTATTTAGGGTAGGTTGCTTAGAAGGCAACTCGTTATTTGTTTGTCATTTCGCTGTGACACAGTGTTGGGCGTTCCCCAGGGACGATCTAGCGAATTCGTCGGTAAAAAATCCCTAAGATAAGTGTTCATAGTAAGCTAAGATAGCAGGCACGTTCAATTGGTATAACAATAATAATAATCCTCCATACCTCGAATGGACTCACTAAACGATATTCTGCAGATAAATAAGAGGCTGAGAAAACATGATCGATATCATCGTAAATAGCACACTCTGCTGCTGGTCGACTACAGAAATATAAGTAGGACAATACAAAGGTCGATAGAACACGAATGGCTTCATTACCGTTGTCATACAAAGAAACATTAGGTTTTCCTTTTTTTTTTCACTTTATAATCCGTGTTCTAATACTACACAGCAGTACAAATAAAGCTGAGACCATACCAAATAATCTCTGAAGCGAATCCCGAATATCCGTACTTCGTGACCTGGCATTTATTTATTTCCTGTTCGATATAAAGCTGTCGGTGGAGCGACAGACAATGAAACGATATCAGGAAATGAGTGGGTAACTGAATAAAAACAGTTGCTCTATAGAAGATTTTTTCCCAGGCTTTTGAAGAAAGACGCACGGTTATAAGAGAAAGATTGCGTTTCACAGTTGCAACTGAGACCCTAAACTTCAACTGTAGAATCCCAGATCCATAAAATTGCAAGTATAAACACACAATACATACATCTTTCTATATAGGGAGTAGAGAGTTACTGTAAAGAAAAACACAATGGTTACTGCACTAGCCAGGCAAGGTATTGCAAGTGTGTATTCCACTCACACCCATTGTAGCATCCTTGCATTGTCTCAAAATATGTACTCATATACCGGGGCAGCTTAGCCCAATATTTCAAGACGATAGTGTATTTCGTGATAAAATCACATAATCTGGTACACTTATAGCTACAGGCATTCCAGAAGAATTAGGATATTGAGTCGGGAATTACCATCAAGATAATACTCAAAAGTCATTGGAAAAACACAAGATGGCCTCCTCGCATGAAAATTGTGATAGCAATAATGTTGCGTGTAGTGAGACTTTGCTAAAAATTCCCTGACAATCGTGCATTTCTGATAAAAGCATATATATTCGTACAGTTATAGCTAAGGGCAATTAAAGACTTGGAAGCAAGCAATGATGAATTTTCCATGTCACAAATGGTAGCATTTTTATCCTTTGAGTAATGTACCCAGTTAAATTATTTATAGCCGATTTATAGATAGATATATTTCCTGCGTTTACTGTGGAATTATTTGTAGAATTTCTTTAAATCCAATAGAATCTTACAACCAAGGTATAAGACTTATGGTCAGCGATGTGAGGTTGAAATGGTAATCATGGTCTCGTAGATGCATTCTATCATTATTTCTCTTTTCCTTTTTAATGTTAAAGACTTATCATTTTTTATCAGCATTTATGATATTTATGATGGTGATGATTTTGTTTGTGATGGTGATGTAAAGATGAGGCTTGTCAGAGACATATTTTAGATATTGTGAAGCCTTCCAGGCATTGCTTCAAGATGTACACCAGTCCAGCTATGTCTCCAGTAAATGAGACGAAGGTTGTGTTATTTTGAATGTTGAACTGTGCTATGGATATAATCTTGGAAAATGACAACCGTCTTGGATCTCCAATGTCTTGCATGTATTATCTAAGTGTCACTAATCAAAGACTATGTATGGTTGATCAATTCAACTAATTATATCCTTAGTATAACATTATATCTATCGTTGATGAAAAAATTGATATGGAAACAGTTGTTTCTGGAAGCCATTTTGGAATAGCTACCATGGGAGACTTATAAATGATTGCTCAATATCCATTTTCAAAAATTTTTTTTGATTCATGTATGCCAAATTATATGCACTTATCAAAACAAAATCACAATTATTTGGCTAAGCTGCCCCACTAATATGCAGCGACAATAACGAAAAAATATGCACCAAGATTTTAACAAATCCACGACATTCGGAAAACATAAGACTCCCCGTAGAGCAACAATTTGAATTTTGATTCTAGATTCTTTTTGTGGGACTCATTTGTCCAATTATTTCCTTTTATGTATGGCATCAAACTGATGGGAAACGTCCGGGAGAAACTCTAAAGTCCCATTGTCTTCAACAATTGTAATGAGTTAGTCGTCTTTGATGTCATTCAAGAGACTCTATCAAGGCTAAATACAAATATTAGTATCCACAAGGAGCAATTTTGGAAATCATTTTATTACTTGCTCGTCAACTGATAATTCTGCGAATGCAAAATTATTGTTTATCCTTGCTTAAACACCTTTAAGTCTCAATCTCAATCTAAACTCTTGGAACAGAAGCAGCGGTGCAGTCCGTATTTAGAGTCATATAGGACTTACATTTCTCCCCAGGAAATTGCCTCAAACGTAACTATCGTTGTCCAACTTGACATTAGTGAAATTTGGAGAGTTAAAAATAACCGAATGATAAATGAGAGGGATTTCAACCCAGAACGGTACTGCCCATGTTTTCAAAGATTGGAAAATAGTTTATGGAGCTCAGATCATCCGAGAGTGAGGAAAACCTGTAAAAAGCAAATATTTATGATACACGATGAAATATACTGCACATTTATTTCAATGCCTCTTGATGGTAACAAATCAAATACTGTCGTGATACCGACTCTTCGTGTAGTAAATTTAGTTCTCAAGATAACTCACAGACTTTAAAGTTGACTAAACAGAAAGTAGGTATGATCTTTTGTTACAAAGCCAGGTATAGATACCGACAGGAATTGCACTGATAGCTGTTCGTTGTTAAGTTTATGAGGCAATTTATTTATTTTTTGAAATATGAGTTTACGAGGAAGGGTTTCTGATTAAAATAAAATAAATCCATCATGGCGTAAAGCATCGGAGCAATTATTTTTATTTAAATGGGTAAAGTTTGAACAATTCCCAGACTCTTGAGATATGGATGATGGTATGTTAGACTGAGTTATCAGAGAATTTTTTCAAAGCCTGGGATACCAGTATTCGGAATGTATTTTAATTTTTTGATAGAGTTATGGTTGATCTGTCCAGTAACCTTCCCCACGCGTATGATATAATCATTTTTTTTTCTTTCAGTTGAAGGCTGAAGAATATATCGACCTAAACATCCTGAAAAAAGTATGAAAGTTGAGATTTTCTTTCAAGATAATGAATCAAAATATCCACTATTCTGAGGCTTGTGGGTTAAATGATACAGTGAGGGTGGGTTTGCATGGTAAAGAAAGAAATTGTCTCGCTTCAGTTTATGTACAAGACAATCCCCGTCATTTTTAGATTCCATCAGTTCGTAGCGAGTAAACATCTTTCATTTGAAAATAAAAATAAAAATCGATTATTGAATAAAATCGTACACATCATTTCATTCATAAGTCACTTATATGCTTTTATTCTGATTGTTCTCATTTATTTATTCATTGGAATAATACATTATGAGCCGCTAGACATGCCTATGTTTAACAATAAATCACTTCTAATGATTGAACACACTAGTTCTCCATTTGACTAATGCATATAAAGCATCATCAATTGTCGGACAATTAATGAATATAAACATAATTTCTTTAATAAATGATAAACTTTTATTCATGCTTGATTGATTGAATTCCGACTCTTATCTAACTTTTGAACTGTGACGTTTCCTTATTTTCAAAAACTGAAGAACACTAATCTATGCGACGTTGAAATATGAAAGCCCTATCTCTTTATATATATCTTTCTATCTGTATGCCTGTGTGATTGTCTCCGTGTGCATGTATGCACGTGAATTCTAAATTCTTCGGGATTTTCTTTACTTTTGAAAGATGTACGAATGGAAATATTTTCGATTGAAATATCATATTTTTGTAGGATAAATGGAGACTGGGATCCGAAAAAAAAAGAAGAGAAAGTTGAGCTTTCATCTATCTATCTATCTATCTATCTATCTATCTCATTCTATTTTCATCTGGCTTGTTTGTCTCTCTATTTCATTGTTTGCGCATACGGATGCAGGTATCTGATAAACCCGGTGCAATTTCTCAGGGATGTGACTGGGTGCTCTGCTGGCAGAACGAGTAATTAATTAAATGCGAAAGACATCCATACATAAAAAGATGTGGAACAGAATGTGAATATATTCCCAGTTGAAGGTGCATTGCACATACACGTCTGTCTATGGTGACAAAAAGAAAAGATCGCAGTTGAGTAAACTTAATAAACACGAACTTGATTATACGTAGAATATTTGCGTGTGTGTGTGTGTGTGTGTGTGTGTTTGTACGTGTGTTCACAATGTTTTTTTTTCTATTTCTACGAGTATAAGGAAATAGCAAACAGATTTTTATCTGATTGATCAAATCTAATTACAGTGCTCAATATCTACCTAAGAGCTTATATATATATATATATATGGGTGTGTATGTGTGTGTGATTTTTACAAAGATATTGTCCAATCAAATGTCAGCATTTCGTGCCTTATGCACTCTTCAGAAAATGGCAATATATTTTCTTGTTATATATATATATATATATATATATATATATATATATATACACGATTTCTTTAAACTTGATTTGAAATGACTTCTCATTGTTACAGATATACCAGGCCACCTGAAAGTTTAAATAAAATAAACATTTCCATCGTAGAAAACTGATTTAGACATTAAAAGTGAATGGACAAAATGAAAATAGTAAGGTCAAAGCGACCATTACAACCTTCGGCTTCTTGTTGGTCAGTTCAGCTCAATGGTCAAGAGTGATGATACGTTTAAGCAGTTGTCCCATCGGTCACAAGTTTGATTCTTGCTGCAGTTCTATTTTCTGTAATTATGTATCCTATTCAAGCTGTTTAAGCTGCTTTACTCGTTCCCTGAGTGACAATTGCAGGTCATTTCAAATGATCGAACACATTCATGAATATTCTGTCGGATTATATATCCATTCCTTTATATATATAAATATATATATATATATATATATATATATATATATATATATATATATATATATATATATATATATATATAAATGATTTCAAGAAAGTTACATTCTAGAAAAGTACCAAAGAATTTTGCCTCCTTCCTCTGTTTGGTACTTTATCTTGAATGTAACTTTCTTGGAAATCATTTCATCAAAACGGAAATATAACCGAGATATTACATTCGAGAAAAAGTTCACGAAACTAACCAGCCAGTCGGGATAATTGGTGCACTCCGATGCGACAATTGACAGTTGCAGCTTACCAAATAGCCTTTCAGAAAAATGTATGAAACAGCCCTAAAACCATTTTTTTTTCACAATCTATTCAAAGAAAAGTTTCTGAAAGACGGTGCTTGAAATGTAGTCTATATTCTGTTTATATCACTTCTAATAGACATATATTTCGCATTCATCGACCACAATTTATAACATGGAATAGGGATGTTCATTTATCACAGTAAAAAGATACTTACCAAGGTGAAAACACGTACGAGTGGAATTTTCTCAGCTCAAAATATGGCTGTGTCACTACTAATACGTTTAAGCGAAAATTAAAGCAATTTTTTCGGCTAGCTCTGATTTATATATATATATATATATATATATATATATATATTTATATATATATATATATATATATATATATATATTTATATATATATATATATATATATATATATAGAGAGAGAGAGAGAGAGAGAGAGAGAGAGAGAATTTAGTGCTTTCACGTTATTTTGAAGAGACAATTCGACGATTGAACTGGCATGAAACTGGGTTTTCTGTGTAAATGCATTTACAAATGCTTTGTCAATGAAATCCAGTACCTTTCATTCATACATAATTCGTATTTAGTATACATACATACATATATATATATATATATATATATATATATATATATATATATATATAAATATATATATATATATATATGTATATATATATATATATATACATACATATATATATATATATATATATATATATATATACATATACATATATATATATATATATATATATATATATATATATATATATATATATATATATATATATATTATAGCTTTGGTTATTTACCTGTTTCACGCTTTTAGGAATTAACGGATAACTGCTTATTGTTTTTCCGTTGTCTTTTTCAGATTTTATTTTGCGTTTATCTCCAACTAGTTTATTTTTCTTCAGGGGGTTTATTTGTTATTTTTCAAGAGTTTTACTTATTTCTATTTGTGTGTGTGTGTGTGTGTGTATGTGTGTGCTTATGAGACGAAACCATCTTTTAATCTCAAAATACAACTAAATCACCAACGATCAACTAAAAACTCAAACCCTGCCGAAAATCAATTTGACGAGGACAAACCATGCGTGAAAAAAGATATAAACGGAACCTTTGACAAAACGTAGGTTCAACGGATCAAATGTTTACTTCCTGGTAGGAATGTATATATCAACAACCTTAGCTGAGCAAATAAATATTAAAGACTTGTATCCGTACTAAGACGATGGAGTATAATTGTGAAAAGCTACAACTGGCTGGAAACCTGCAGAATGAAAAAAAGGACACCATAAAAACGTTCAAATTAACAGGATTTTAAATTGTCATTATTACCCAAGTAAAAGGAGTATAGTTAATAGAGGCAACATTCAACCTCAGAAAAAAAACTAACAAACCACTTGAAAGAGATAACCAATATACATGTACGCCTCTTCCATTCGCTTATCTCCAATCATCAAACAAATCAGTCAGTCCGCCAACTCGTTGAATAAAGCAATCTTCAACGACACAAAAGAAGATTAAGGAAAAGCACCGAACAACAGTGGAATCTTTATAAGATAAACATTCACTCCATGAAAAGAAAAACAACGAGAGAAAAGGCATCATATGGTTTGTACCATCATTTCAAACACACACAAAAAGATAGGAGATGCTTTATTTCACTGCACTGTCCAAATGGTTATATACAGAATATACCTGCCCGATCAATAAAGACTTCGCACGAACAACTTTTACAAAATATCTAACAGATATTCGGTAAATGTTAACAAGAGTTGTATAGAGAACATATCACAAATTATGAACAAATAACAGAAAAATCACAAACAAAAAGCAATGATAACCACATGTAGCTGCAGACAAAAAGCCACATACCAATCGAAAGAAAGTTACCCCCAATCCTGTATCGTATGACGAGCTACAGCTTAATCCGAAAAAAAAAAAAGAACACAAAAAATCTCGGAATATTAGAAGGAATATTCAAACAAATCAGTCATTGAGATTAACAATCATTCACGAACATAGAATACTAAACAGCACTTTAGCATCATATAATAATACATTTGGGAACTCAAGAGAATAAACAGAAAAAACTCCAGAAATAACAATAGCGGTTAAAAAAAATTCTCTACCAGCTTGTAACGAAATATGAACCATATGTTGACAAAAAAAAATTAATCAATCTTAATTTTCCCCAGCACTAAATTACTCGTAAATAAAAGATTGGAATTATCAAAATAGAAAATTTCTATTACGCTATGTACCACGAGATTACGACTCCAAGAGCTAAAAACAACGTTGAAATATCAAGCCAAAAAGTCCAAACTAAAAAATACACACAAGAAACAAATCCAACAACAAAATCAGTTTAATAACGAAATAGTTGGAAACTCAAAACAATAACATTTCTCTCATTAAAAACTGAAAAAAAAGAATAAATAGAAAACTGGCAGCAAAATACCAAACGCTGTTTAACAACTAAATGGATAGAAAACAATCGAAACGCAAATACCTTTTCCCAGACACTCAATGACAAACACATCACATACACTTATACGCAAGCGAAATTCACAATTTAGTAATTTGAAAAGCCTCTAATGACGGCATCTAAAACTCCAACAAAATCTATCAGAAACAGCATAAAACGGACAAAACAGTGTAAAATCCAAAAATTAAAAAATCAAATCCCTGAAATCTATCTCATTTAAAACCACGTAATAAACAAGTAGAAGTTCACTAACCCTACAATGAAAACAGTTCGTTGATGATATGAGTAATTCTAAATTTAACCCATTTTGAACACAAACACGCGGATTGTAAATTTTCATCTGTACTCTTAAGCTTGTAGTGTTTTATCGAGTTTCCATACAAATTCCAATCACTTGAAATAATATACACAGTAAATCCTCGCAATAGCAAACGTCAATATAGCAAATCTCGGCCTTAACGAACACGTTTGCCATAACAAAATTTCTTCCGATTTACCGAAGGAAATTCGATAAATGCAGCTAACACGTGGACCATGATGATCATGGCATTATCTTAGTTTATGGTCCAGCCTTTCGAGGCTTTAAATCGGATCTAAGTATAGAATCTGGCCTTTTTAAACGTAACATCAACTTTTTGTTCTCAATTTTAAACGTTATTATTGTATTTCAATCGTTTTCTTCGTCAATTTTAATTCAAATTTAGAGTTTACCCTATCTGCATTTCTCTCTGTAGAAAGGTCAAAAGATAATTTCTCTCCACTAGATTATTTTTTCATACCTCTACCCTACTCTATTTAACACGTTTTTACTTATTCATCATTATTTAACTTTGTATTGGAATAAATCATTATTTCTCTTGCATTTTTATAATCTATTTATTGTGTTTTACGTGAAGTAAAGTTTTTATAAAAGAAGACAAATACTAGAATAAAATCATTAGGAAAACAATTAAAATTACAATTATAATACTCAAGACTGGAAAGTGAAAGTTCATAATAATGTTGTGTTTCGTTGACGTGAAATGATCAGCAACTACACTTTAATCTTCAACTTGATCTCATAAAACGCTACACTACAAAACTAAGACAGTGCCACAAGCTTTTTGCTTTTCATTTATTGCTAAACTTGCTTTTTTATTCACAGACTGCCAACCATCGGGTGTACAAACTTTCGGCTTTCCCCGAAATTAGTTCCTTATAGCAAAGGTTTAATGTACTTCATTGTTAAACAAGCAGCTAATACAAATGGCATATGAAGGTATCCACAGAGGCGTTTATCCAATGAGAATAACAGCAATAAAGATAAACATTTATACAAAGAATTCGTTTAACATCATCTGACCTCAAACATTCTCTCATAAAAACACCTGTACAATCAAACACAGAATAACAGTCTAAAACAGTCCACACCCCCGTCCTATCTCCTCATAGGATAACGCAACCAAACACCTGACTCCAATATCATTCTATGCAAAAATATCTATCCATCATAAACATTACTCACAACAGTTATTCACTGACCAGAACAAAGACTCACCCGTGACTTCCACATACAAGTTCATGCAGACACTTGGAAAGAACAATGGGAAACCTGAAATGTGAGAGAAATACCCTATAAAAACAACACTCTAGTTGTATCTAAAGGCAAAATATTCGTTGATCACAATGACGTAAAATTGATCAATAGCAACAAAACTGCAAATAAAGTTGTAAAGCTTTCTAAAGTAAATACATACATACATACATACACACACACACACACACACACACACACACACACACACACACACACATACATATATATATATATATATATATATATATATATATATATATATATGCTTGTATATGTGTGTGCGTGCGCTCGTGCGTGCGTGTGTTATGGAGAAATAGATGTATGATCCGATTGAATGATTATGAATTATGTTCAATTATACTGGGATGATCGTCTGAATGATTATTATACCGACGATGTGTCATTTGGCCTAGGCAACATAAATAGAATGAGCACCTGAACAAAAATGAGATTATTGATGAAAAAAAATCGGGATGCTACAGCAGCCCCATTTTTTTTATAATTGTTTACTCTATTTACGTTGTCTCCACGAAGTGATACATTCTCCGTGTAATAGCTGGTGGTAATTTTAAATACGATTTTCAATATAATATGACGCATAAACTTTTCCCTATCGATATGTTTTGCATAAATATGTACAACTACTTTTTTGCATCATTATAAGCATTGCATGGATATGTGCAAACCAACTCATTCCTCTGTATAGATAAATACATACACCTATGGATCTCTCTCTCTCTCTTATCATATATATATATATATATATATATATATATATATATATATATATATATATATATATATATATAAAACCCTTTTTTGGCATAATTATATACATTGCATAGTTATATACAGGATTAAGAAGCTGCATTATACATTAATGGCAGTTTTAATCATTATTTAGACGTTCTTTATTTTCTGCAGAAATCGTAGGTAGCACCTTCACAATCTCACCCATCTCAACCTGTGCGTAAGCCTTTGCCTTGTTCTTGTTGCAATGATCTCAATCATCATAGCAAACAAGAACAAAGGCTAAGTAACCCCAATTGGTATGACGGTCGCAACAGTTTATATGTCAGTAATAAATGCTCATCGAAATCCTGAGTTCACGGACATTTACGTCCAAATTTTACCCCAATTAATTCGATATAAAAGAGTCAGAATTACTCATTGACCACATTCACTCCATAAGAATGAAATTGAATGAAGGATTCCTTATGTTTCTTCAAACGAATATAATCCGTATACGTGGATTTAAGAGATATTTTAACTCATTTTCAAGTATTTTCTGCGTGATTTTAAATTTGAATTTTCATTCGTCATTCTAGTAGATAGTTTCATTTTGAACATGGGAAAACTTGTGTTCTATAATCATGAAATTGTTACAAAATCAACCGTCTTTATTAATAAACTATTATTAAGCAAAAAATTGATACTGCACCCTATGCTTTCAAAACGATCAGTCAGCAAATTTTTCTATATGACGGGCGTAGATTGAGGAATATTCTCCCATGCATCCATGATCGTCTATTTCAGCTCCTGAAATTTGAATATTGGGTGTTACCGGCATACACATCCCTCACAATCAATTCTCAAATATTTCAGTAGGACTGGGGTCCTGACACAAGGCAGGCCACTTCGTTACGGATGAAAAGTGATCACTGAGATACGAAACAGTTGCCTTTGCAGAATGGCAACTCTCATCATCTTACTAAAAGATCAACTTGACGCTTTCTCCTCCATTTATTGATACCTTTGGGATCAAGATGAGTTTTAGCATCACTTAATACTTGAGCGTTACCAATAACTTAACAGCCTCGCCCTCAGCCACAAGAGCTATCCCAGACCGTTTACCCCCAACCACCAAGTGCCCCTTAGTCGTTGCTTCAAGTTTACATTGTTTCTGCAATTGTCCGATAATCCTTTATAGGATTTACAGCATCTCTTGAGATTTGTCATTTAGTCCGCTAAGGAATCTCTATTCTCTTGCCAGCTCATGTCTTGGTGATGATTATCATAAGAATCTTCAAAAGTTATGGATCACAGTGATAGACCAAGGTTTTTATAGATCATGTGAACAGAGCCTTTGGTGAGAGTACCGTCATCAATATTTGCTCAGAGTGAAAATCCCTTTTCTTCTGACGCAAGCAAGGGACCTCCGAGCCTTTTCAGATAACCTTTTGAAGAGCTCTTCAGCGTTAGAAGTACAGGAAAGAATCAAGTTAATTAGTTTACCATAATTGCTGAACACTGGGGTTGAGCTCTAATTACAAAATTAGAATTAATTTCCTCTAGTTATTATGGAACGGAACACTGTATACCTGCAATTCACTTACACGTACTCTATAATGTTTTAATGACGAAACACCTAATTCAACAAGAAATCAGACATTTTTGCAGAGTTCTTATAATTTTTGGAGGAAGAGTACATCCAACAAAAAAAGACCACAAAGGACAGTGAAATCTATACAATGATAGATTGTTATGAAAATATAAGGAGACCGAAATATCGATCCTCCGTTGATGTGTTGGTATATCATTAAGTATTTATGTTTTTCCCCCCTATTGCTCCCATCGTTTACACTTCCAATACCACTCTCCAGATAGGGGTACGAAAAGCAATACGTTTAGGAGGCAGGATGATATATTTTGAATATTTTAGAAGCAACTGTGTTACCGACAGGTAATGATACACATTTTTATTATAGGTGAGCAATAAGTTCTCGGTCACCTAAAACAATTGCACTGTACCCTTTTACCTTAATGACTGTAAGTTTATAGCTTTCAAAACTCTTCGCCCCCGGAGAGCAAAGCCTGATCGTTGAGATGCAGGTCAACTGTACCGTTTTTCCGCCCTAGTGGACGCCCATACTTGTGAATAAATGTTATTTGATAATAATGGGCGATACGTGTGCTATTCCTAAACAAAATTTCCTGGACAAATGTGTGTCATATTATAGTGATTTAGCCATCGACGTTGAGATACATAATAATTGAAAGAGAAAAATATAATTATATGTGTACGTGCCATAAATGATACATAAAAACAATAGAACAAGACGAAATAATTTCAGTTTTCAAACTGGTAAATACGTTTATCCAAATTAAATGACATCACTGTACAGGCTTAAACAAGAACGTGAATGTATATACTTTTGTACGTTCACTCAATTCATAAACCTTTTTGTTTGTTAAGACTTAATTCAATCTGACGTATATAGAGGGGAAAAATAAGTTATTCGAAATTTAATGCGATCATTAATATGCACAAATCAAGCCGTGGGCATTTGTTTTATTCTTATAAATTTCGAATAGTAACATTTGCGAGTGAAAAACTCTGGGAGAATAGGGAACGTTTTCATAGTTAAAATGATTGGTGAACGTCAATATTGTTAATTATCATCAATTCAGTGAGTATAATGGTGCAATAAATCAACTAATTGTTTCCTGATAAACACTGCCATAGGAGACAACTAACATTATTACACCAGGATCTAGATTGATAGCATATGTGTTTAGTAAACAGTAAGATAATTCCAGTAGTTATGAAAAAAAATAAGGGTCAACCAATGCATCTTCCCGATAGTAACCACTGGAACTGACATATAGAACGCAAATAAAAAAATTGGTTCTCAAACTACGAACCATGCAACTTTCCAAAGAAAGGGCCATGCTTAATAGCACAGAATATTATAGTTGAAAAGGAGTTAGAGATATCATAAAATCCATCACAAAATATCATAAGGCAATTGGCAGGCTATGTTGTAAAAATGTCAGACGACTGCTGGACTACTCAATGATTTCCCAGAGTCCATATGCAGAAGTGATGCCAGTATAGTATAAGATGGTATGTGATTTAGTCAAGCTCAGGAGCCTTCGGCATTGCAATGCCTGCGATAGAGAGGTCTGGCGTATTTTAGAGGAGGCCTTGGTCAGAGAACGGACGTTAGAAGGCTGCAACTGGTTGATGGTGATGATGATGAAATTAACCGGCTGATATTCAAGCAAGGACGAGAACTCAAGTACATACCAGAGGATCTATTTCAACTTCCATGTCTTTTACTGCCGTTGAACTCTCTCTCTCTCTCTCTCTCTCTCTCTCTCTCTCTGCTGTGACCTCGTTTACTCATTTTTAACCAACAAGCACCCATCCCTACCCAAACGTGCCCATACAGAAACATTTGCTCCATAATTGATCGTCTTCGTCCACTCCAACCCCTGCTTAGCTTACTCTCCTTAACTCTCTAAAGCGTTTCGCTAATTCTCTCTGGGATCGTCGCGACTTGACCTACTTTTCCTACTGATGTTCTACATTGTTACATCTTTCCAATCGCCGCCTCCCTAAATCACACGCACGCACACATACACGTACAAACGCACGCATATATTAAATGTCCCCTCTATCCCTTCTCTCTCTCTCTCTCTCTCCCTCTCTCTCTCTTTATTACTGCGGCTGCCATCCAGATGGATGAATCATCCATGACTGTCATGGTTACTCAGAAGTGACATTACTTTTGCTTTGTGCAGAGTAATGTACGGGGATGGGGGGGGGGGTGAAAAAACGGGAGCAAAGGAGAGAGAGGAAGAGAGAGAGGGGGGGGGAGTGAGGACAAAGAAAGGAAGAAAGAGAAGTTGAAAGTGAAAGAGAAAGAACAGATGAAATACACTGATGAGCCAAATCATTATGACTAAAAACTAGAGACACGTGGCAATACTGACAGCTACTGTCTTGTAACAACTGCATATATCAAATGGGTGAAACATTCTTGTGTACTTTATCTTGATGAATTGAAGGTCGTAATTAGGGAAAAGAAGATACATTTGATTGACTTTGATGAAAGCTACGTTCTTATGGCCAAGAAACTAAATCCAAAATGGCACGACTGAATGGATACACGTTCGATTGTGGGAATTATTTATTAACGTTGGTCTCAAGAGGGAAAATCTCCATATTTAGACAAGGAACTGGGCTTGTCGATGAAAGAAGCAAATAGATACTTTCTTGTAAAGCAAAAACCAACAAAGAGCCTGCTGTAAATATTCAATCGGAAATAAATGATAGTCACATCAAAACAGTCCGTCGATCCTTGTTAGGAATGAGACTGTGTTGTCAAAAGCTGATCAGTGTATCCATGCTAACCAACGACAGTAAGTGATGGAGCTGTATTTTGTATCAATGAATTAAGATCTGATGACTTTAATTCTCAGTTTTATGAGAATTGTCTCGAAAACACGAAAAGGACTACATTTTTTTATCCTGACCACAAAACTTACCAAACCTTAATTCCATTGTTGTTGTATTGGATCAACGATTTTGCTCTGGAGAATCACCAACGCAAGTTATGATTCTGGCAACAGATTTCTTGGATTCCATATGAGATCGGATGAGTGCTGTCCTGCGAGTACATGGAAGAACAACGTCATATTGGGCAGATGATCATGATATTTTGGCTCATTAATGCATAGAAAGGAATGGTGCCGTGTTTTGCTGACGTTGTTTGGAAAGAAACCTTACAAGCCATTACAACAGCGGTGATCGAGAGGCTAACTCGGAGCTTAACACTAGTGGCTCAGTGACACACTAAGGTAGGCTTAGTAAATGACAGTAGAAGTAGGGGCTGAAGAGGCATTGAAAGTGATTGTGATCAGATGATTAAAAACTATGGATTTTGATGAATGAGAACGGAAGATAAAGGACAATGAGAAAGAGAGAAAATAAAAAGGAAAGGACAAAGGAACAAAGAGATAGGAATATTAATGAACAGAACTGGTCAGACTAACAGATGTAGAGAGACAAAAGCGACGAAGATGAATCAGATGACCAAGAAAGAATATCTGATGAGCTTTCTCACTATCGGACTATCAACGATTCACGTTGTATGGAGGTATTGCTCTTTCAGTATTGGATCTGAAATGGGATCTTTTAAAAAAAAAACTCTGGAAATGAATCTTCGATAATCTAGAAGGCGAAAAAGTCTGAACAGAACGGACACATAAACATGTTTGTGTAGTGGATCCTCATTCCACTATATTGTAAGCTTTCCTGTAATTCAACTTAATGGTCTGAACAGAACAGACACATAAATGTGTTTGTGTAGTGGATCCTCATTCCACTATATTGTAAGCTTTCCTGTAATTCAACTTAATGGTCTGAACAGAACAGACACATAAACGTGTTTGTGTAGTGGATCCTCATTCCACTATATTGTAAGCTTTCCTGTAATTCAACTTAATGGTAAATGTTGGATGTATCGAGAAATCTATGAAATAAACTTATTATACGTAGGTTATTTTATTATATCATATCATATTATATTCCCGATTTGATTTATATGTATGTATATACATACATGATGCAGCAGTTATCATGACTATAAATCGCTTTCTATCATAGAGAAACTCATATTTGGAATTATCTCCCATCGTTACACGGATTATGGATCACTCAGACTAGACAACGTTAGTACTATAAACAATTTAAAAAATGGTGCTGCTTCAGGAATCGAGCTTGTGACAGATATGGCTACTGCTTCAACGTGGCATTGCTCTTACTATTGATTTTGAACAGCCACCGGTAATGCAGAGTCTGAAATAAATGTGTTCAACTCTAAATTCTCATCACTTTTATATTCGGTCTAATTCTTTCTTTTCTACGGAACAGTTATATATCTATATATATATATCTATATCAATCTATCTATCTATCTATCTATCTATCTATCTATCTATATATATATATATATATATATATATATATATATATATATATATATATATATGCGAGCGTAACTATTCACCTGTGTGCTAATCTGTCTATTAGATATCATCTGTCTGTTTCTCTATCAATATATCGAGCTAGCTACGGATGCACATGCAAACACACAGATACATAGACCATAATTCAGTCATCAATGGATTTTGCCAGGATTTCCTTGAACTTAGTTTACCTTTCAGTAACATGTGGGATTCCATCTTAAGAGATCGAGTCTAATCTTGATTCGACTATTTTCGAAAGAGTTTTCTAATATATTCAAGTTGTTAGAAACTCAATGGCACGAGGAATGTTGAATGAAGCAAAGCAAGTAATAGTCCAGAAATGGCAAGTCTGGAGTGTGTGGAAGAAGTTCCCGTTTCAAATCTAAAATTATTTGCTGCTTTGCATTTTCAAATTGTTGACAGATGTTGTCATGGTGTGACATCACTGGTCAACTTTCATTTTCATATATATTTTCACTGTTCCAATTCAGATGATTCGACTGATTTTACCTTCAATTCTTCTGTTTGGCAGCTTGTTCGTGGTGGGTCTCTAACCGTCACTCCAATGCGTCTTGTTTTCCCATACCGAATGTCTTACATGGTGTCTCACTAAACCAAACCAAACCAAGAATCCTCTTTGCATAACATTTCTGATCTATGCTTGCACCTACTACGTGATTGCCATAATGTCCAGTGATCTCCTGATTGGCTTACGCTGAATTTTCCTATAGTTTAAACTTGAAGAATAAATATATTCAGATATGATTTTTTTACCAAAATAAAATTGAATTTTCACGACATTTCCGATAACAGCTCTTGAAGAGTATTTGCACATTTAGCATCAAAGTGCCAAGCAAACTTTAGAGACACCATATAAGGTTCTCCTTACAGTGATCAATGATTGCGTTTCAAACTTTAAAATGAACTTAACATGACGACAGGAATTTTGAATTGGCAATCTTCAGGAATAATATATATCGATCGCAGATATGCTGAATAACTGCTCTACCTAAATTTAGCTTTTATTTTCTTTGCATCTCAAGGGAAAATATCCTCTGCAGCAAAATGGATCAATTCTACTTCACGTTTACTCTTTGTTTCAAACTACGTCTCCATTTACAGTCTCTTGCGCCTCTTCATTTCAAATAGCCTGGCGTCTCCTAATCAAATTAAGAACAGTCACGCTCCGCCAGCAAGTGCACGTTCGTTGTTGGCAGGCTTTTAACAGAAAATGACTTTCCCAAAATTGCTTTTATTACGCTTGATTGTTGTTTTGAAATAACAAACATGACTCTGCCCTAGTCTCTCAAACAACTAGTCCAGATACGCCTCCTTTTTTTCCAGGTTCATCCCTTTCGACGACCTATCAAATCTCATGTCCCCGTGAATTTTGAAAAAAAAATGCTCATTTTTCCATACAATGATTTTGTCAGACAATTGTCCCCCTCTTATCTTCCCTTGCCAAACTTTCTCCCCCATTCTACCAAGAAAGAAATTCACACACGCAACGATGTGTACGTTGAACGCAATTATACACCGGATAGTCAAGTACAAGATCACGCAAGTGGGGGCTTATTAGGATGAAATGTATTTTTATCAATGTTATATTTTTTCTCAAGAAAGAAAAAACACCCGAAACACTTTTTTTTTTAAAATTTACCCGGTACTTCAGTACCTGTGCGTGTATATCCTTTGAAAATTTCTTGTCGAAAATCATGATCAAGATCCTGACTGAATGTTAAATGCATATTCGATATTGTTCACTGTTCGTGTTTAATCTCGGGATAAGATGCATTGGAAGTTTGGCAATGGATAACTGAATCTTCAAATAATGACGACTAGTCCCAGTCAGAAATGATATGTGTTGAAAAAAAGATTCTCAGCTCGAGGAGAGTGAAGTTCTGATAGCATCAGAACTATAAAAAACAAAACAAAACAACATATGACTGTAGTAACATTCAAAGGTTAATGCTGAGCAAACTACTCAATACACAGTACCGGTCAAAATGATAAAACTACTCGTTCAAATTTTGTTTTTATTACTAGTAATTGCGACAAAATCAATTCATTCAAATCGTGGCTCGGTATATATTTCGTGTACAAAATGGCTAATATCAAATGATATTAAATAAAGACTTATAAAAAAAAACAACTGTTGTTGAAGAATATATGGTGGTCAAAATGAGATAATGGGTTTACAATATAATTTTTATGATGGAGTTATAAGTACAAAATAGAAATTTTGTAAATAAATCATGAAATATATTTACAAAATAAATATTGAGCATTTGTGAATAATTCAGCTTACAACAATTAATATGGAGTATAGAAACTAGTATTACTTGAGTACACCTACGTCCTCAGTACATGACACATTTGTTTGAGCGGATCAGATGTTATTTGTTTCCTGTCAGATTCCAGCTTTCAAAATTAGTCAGTCTGAGGGCATAGATTTCGTTCCCTAACCTTGTCTTTTATCGTCGTCCACGAGTTTTCATTGGGTTTAAGTCAGGGCTTTGTACAGGATATCCCATGCTTTTAATGCTCACTTCGAAATGATACTTCGCTCGTTTATCAGTGTGACAGGGAGCGTTGTCCTGTGTCAAAATGGCTGGCTGGCTGGCTGGGAAATGATCCGACATCAACGAGACTAGGGAAATTCCCTATACAATGGCACACTCTCTAAGCATGGCTTTTTGATACACTTTGATTCAAATCTGTCGCCTGTGAAACATCGAACAAACTGTCTGTTGAAAGATTGTTCGACGTTGTATGGGTTTAGTAGCTGGAGAATTAAGTTTCAATCTAAAAATCGTCAGCAGACTGTAAGGCTGCTCACCACCTTATTGTGATTAGCTTTGATTTTCCCAGGAATTTCTGCTGCAGTGTTGAAGGGATCATTCATGACATGCCTTTTTATTACTCTGTCCTCTCTAAAGTTTGCCTTACGTTCTTGATCACCATTTGGTGAACCAGATTAGGTTTCATTATACAATTAAAAAAAAATCTCCCCAAAAGACTCTTGGATCGGCCTACCCCCTCTTGGAAGTGAGAAAAGAAATGACATCAGTCTCCGTATGTATGATGGCAACAATGCTTATAAATTTCAAGATCCTGCTGCAATTACAATTATCAAAAATCACAATTGAATAAAACAGTGCTACATATATATATATATATATATATATATATATATATATATAGAGAGAGAGAGAGAGAGAGAGATTTTAAAGGTCTTGCTCAAACAAAAGTGGTGCACGCATTTATAATTCCAATCCTCTGAAAAGATGCAACCAATAATCTTTGTCTCATATTATTAATTTGATAATATCAATATGTGTGCAATATGAGTATCACATGATTAGTCATATGAACTCAGTATACATAAAACTGCTTTGAAAGACTATAGTGTGCTCAAAACTACTATTCAATGGACACCATCAAGCAAGCACCACCACAAAGACGAAGAAACTATCCAAACAGGCCAGGGACAATGTTTAGGGGAAGTATAGCCATGACATGAATCCAAAATATTGAAAATACCATGAAGCACTGTAAAATCTATAATCACAAAATGGAAAGACGATGGCACCATGACAAACCTGCCAAAAGATGGTCAATCGCCCAAACTCACAGATCCACTGTGGCGGACAGTAATCAGAGACAACAAAGTAACCAGAGATAACCTTAAAAGAGTTGAAACATTCCACAATGAAGAATAGTGTGCCTACCCATAGGACTCTTTGCAAGTGTTAAATCGTAGTTGCACGAAAAAGTATTTAACGCCCCTTGCATTTCATTGCATTACAACCTTCGAGGAAGATAGTTTTTGTCATAGACCTACGCAAAATAATCATTATTGGTGAAGTGCATCACGTTTTAAATCTTATTTCTCTTACATCCCGGTCACCTGTACTTTCCATCGCCCTAAGCTCAAATAACTCAGCCAAACATACAATAATCACAACTTATGGTGTCAGAGATCGGTTAAAAATTACCCCCGTATGAATTACTGGGAATTGTTTTGTCACCTTACGCCATTTTGGCAAACAATTCTTTTTTCTTTTTGGAGAAACCTTACTTTTGGATTGAACCTCTAGAAATTTGTCAGCACAAAAACATTCCACAAATCAAGGGGCTCGTTAAATACATAATGCTCTCAAGATCCGGAATGATGCTGATTGTATTACTGATAGAATGAATAAATGGGGTGTGATAAGAGAGTGATGTCGCCACAACGCCCATGATGGAGAAGTCTCTTGAATCCTGGGGAAGGCATAAGTCCAATGACGGGTGCTGAAAGGCTGCTGCTAATGATTATAATAATGGTATCATTGTTCATGTTATCAAAATACAGAATAGTGAACATTGGATAGCTAATAGGAGAAAAAAACGGATTACTCGTTGCACTACCTCATCCGTTCTGGGAAACTATCGCAGGCAACAGGTTAATGAAACAAACACATCATGTCACAGGATTTGAAAACATTGTTTTGTTTACATGGTTTGAGAATAAGAAGAAAAAATACTTTATAATACCAGATACAAAAGAAAACGCTTGTTAAATAGTGTATACTCCATTTTAATAGGAGAGAAAAGATTTTCAACATATGCAAAAAGTGGTTTTCCACGAGACACTGCCGCAAGAAATAATTTTTTCCCTTCTCCTAAACATCATCGTATAGCGTTGTTCTTATTGGTTTAACAGCATAGGACAACTTTTCTCCAGCATCACCGATTTGCTGTAATTTTCAGTCGAGATATATTTGTATAGATTTAGTTATTTCCTGCATTAATTACTATGCTGCTAAGTACATAGAACAACAGAATACAAAACACGTGTTTGTACATGAGAGAGGAAGTGAAAGAGAGAGAGAGAGAGAGAGAGAAAGAGAAAGAGAAAGAGAGAGAATGAGCACGGAATTGCTTGATGATGTTGTGTTCGTCACATTAACTCTTTGTTTACATAGTGAGTTCAATTCTCTTTGGTCACATGCAAAATTATATTCAGTGAATATATATATATATATATATATATATATATATATATATATATATATAAATATATATATATATATATATATATATATATATATATATATATATATATATATATATATATACACACACACACGTAATCTAAAGCCGCTCAATTTGCTACCGAGTAAAGTTGGAACCAAAAAATTAGTTGCCAATAAAAAAAAAAAAGTCTCTATATATGACTACCCAGTTCCGTAGTCCAGAGGTAGGATATCGGCCTCCGGGTCCGATGCGAGGGTTCCATTTCTGTCTAGAGGTACTGGATGGGATAAAGTCTATAGCGACACCGAAGAGATGTAATACATCGAAACAGCCGTCTGTGGATGACACAATAATATATATATATATATATATATATATATATATATATATATATATATATATATATATATATATATATATATATATACATATATATATATATATATATATATATATATATATATATATATATATATATAAATATAAAAGGAATTCATTAGAGCAAGTTATGTATCAATCGAACCCTTAAGGTAAGTGACATAAGAACTTTGAAAAATGGAATAGATCTTGAGGTGTCCGTCTGTGATTTTGACGTATTTGTCCGAACTGAAGATTCCAAATAGATTACATCTCCGTAGATTATTTCGTGCTCCTCCGTACACTATACTTTTATCCTTGTACCAACCATTCTCTGAACCTCAATGGTGGGGAGATAGCAAACTTGTATAGCCAGTTATTATTATAATGTATTGAGTTTGTTCCTCGGTTGGTGCATCACATTTCAGGCCTTGTGTCAGACTCAGTTCAGCTAAAGAAAATATGAAACGATTCATAATTTGTTTTATGGTTCCATTCGGAGAACATTGTTGTATTCAATCATTGTCAATTGCATACGATGAAAATGAAACGATATTTTGCCTCACCTGAGAGTGAAATGTAAATGTATTTTAGAACATTGAATTGTTTACCATTGAAAAACATGTTTATCTACATGAAGCAGCCGAAAGCTCATATTGTCGTAAAGGTGAACCAAGTATTGATGCTTGTCAAGCTTAACTTAGTCCGACCAGGTGTCAAAGAGCATCCGGTGAAAATCAAATTCACTAACACTCAGTGGCTGAAACGTGAGAGACTAGCTTGCTTTTCTCGATGGAAATGGGGTGAACGGCGCATATTACAGAAATTTCTAGCTTCCTCGCGACTTTTTCCTAAATCTAAGCTATCAACGATTAATGCAAATTTTTGGAATGTTTCGAATTAACAGCATTTTTCAAAAATAAGGAAAAGGGTGGAATTTATTTAAAAAAAGTGAAACAAGTACCATGAAGGCAGGAGTATCTGGGGGAGAAATCGTCCATATTGTTAAAAGACACTCGTGAGCTGAGCTATATCCGTCACGTACTAGATTTCGGACGAGGTTTGGTTGGTGTGTTTTCGGCTATTAGCAACTGCACTCGTAAACAGAGGATAGCTTACTAATAGAATTAAATTATGAACAATAGGAAGTAATAAAAACATGCCATGTTAATGTTCTCTAGGAGGGTCAACAGAGAAAATACTCCGAGGGAATGTTTTGTCGTTGCTCGATTCTTCCACGCACTATTTTTTCGACCAGAACGGCCAGGGACATTGTCAAGCTGACTATGTCAGAGTAGCCCACTCTTTTTCTAACTACAGCGTGGAACTAGTGCTGAATAATCACGAACTCTAATGCTTTGTGGAAGGGGAGATACGTTAGATAATTGAGTCCATTTTGATTAAGCTCATTAATTTCGTCTATGTTAATAAAAAGGATGCTTAAAAAATGTTTTATGTGCGTTCGAATTATTGCATTGAGCGGGTGTTTTTGTATACGTGAGACTGTATGTATGCGTATGCATATATACACACACACACACACACACACATATATATATATATATATATACATATACATGCATATACATATATGTATATATGTATGTATATATACATGTATATATATATATATATATATACATACATATATATATGGATGTATATGCACATGTGTGTGTATATAATTATAAAAACCATATGTATGCGTGTGTGAAAGTAGAGGTGTTCATATGTATGAAATAGATGCGTTTGTAGGTGTGCTCAAATTTGTGGACATGTGTATGAGGCTTGTATATGTGTTTGTGCGAATATGTGTGTGTGTGTGTGTGTGTGTGTCTAAGTGTCTATTCGTGGATATGAGTATGTGAGAAGTACATCCCCATGCTGAATGCTGGTTCATAGTTCTACATAGGGTCAAGTGAAAATAAGTGTATGGGTACTTAAATTATCGCTGATGGTATTCATGACATTAAACCTTGGCCAGGACTTTTGACCATTTTTAAAAGGTAACGACTTTGGTTTGGAACCTCTTCAGTGTTTCAAGATGAAAGGAGTCATTGAAACGTATTGAGAGGTTAACGTTGTTTTCTAAGCATGAAGAAACAAGTAAAAAAGAAAAGAAAAGAAAGAAATGAAGGAAGAAAGAAATGAAGGAAGAAAGAAAGAAAGAAAGACAGAAGAAAAAGAAAGAGAGAAGTGAATAGGAGAAGAAATAAGTTTAGGCAAAGAGGAGCGGGGAGTATACCTACAAAAAGAAAAAAGAAAGCATAAAATCAGATCGGACTTAAACGGGAATGGTGCAATGCGGTGGGAACGTGGACTAACTAGGAAAGGAAAAACATGAACTTAGCATATATTAGCTTTTGGAATGAGTATATGGGTTAGTTAAGGAAAAGGGGTCCGCCTATGAGGACGTCTCTGTGGCCAAGGGCTGCATGCCCATGATTGATTGACCATAACTAAATTGAGTTGGCCAATGATACCTGATACTTATTTTAAACCACTGTTCCCAATGCAAAATCACAGTTGATAATTTTGTTTTGCCCGATCGGCGAAAATAACAACGTTTTGAAAAAAGTGAAAAGTGTTGTTATCAGAACCAAATGGATGTCTTCCTTCATTTTTGACTGAACGGCTACCAACATTTACATGCAAATACATATGTATTTCACTACGAAACTATCTCTGGAATAACTACAACTCTGTTCATTCCATTTTCTTTCTTTTTGGTGAAAGTTATGCCACTCCGTACATCATTTCTAACAATAATGAATGAATAAAAATATAAACCTGATTAAGGTAAAAAATTCCATTAGGGTTATAGAAAAAAATGCCCGATTATCCAATTTCAAACGCTCCCAGAGATTTGTAAAATAAAGAGAAAAATAAAACAAAAGAGTTATGTAAAATAAATGCTGAATGTATATTAGATAAGTGTGAAGTTCAACTTGGTGTTACTCCCACATCTTAACAGGGACTAAGTATCGAAATCTGAACCTAACAAAGAGAGAAAAAAAGAGATCTGCATTACCCGATTCCTATATTGTAACGTAGCTACGACCGAATATTCTGTAAACAACCATCAGAAGAAAATTCTGTTTACCACCATCATATTTTGATATTACATCTGAAGAAGGCCATAGATTGAAACGTCGTGTTCATAGGACAAGCAGCAAGAAAGACTTTGATGGTCAAAAAAAAAAAAAAAAAGTAAAACAAACTCTTTGAATGTCAATGACTTTTCTCGAAAGTATAAGCAGTATCAGAACTAGAGAATTTCGATAGATCTCATACGTCGGATTTACATCAGTCATATCAGAGAGACCACTACAAGAATACGGTCCGCAACGTCAACGAATAATTTTCCAGACATCTCTTTGCCAAAGCAAGAAGTATCATAACATATTTGAATATCTTTAATTCATATCAAATCGGGCAATACGACCACAAAGCAAGTTTCCTCCGAGCTGTCTTTCGAAAAATAAAGATAGAAACATGAAAAAATCACAACTAAGAATGTTGCAATGGCGATGTTTTCGTTTATAATGAAAGGTTTATTTATTCTCCCTCCACCCATGAAGAAAAAAATTCGATACAAGGTCAGGTTCAGTGTGGTACCCAACACACGTTCATGTGAGTAGAGACAACAGTGAGGATTAGTTCTTTCTGTCCTTGACATTCTTACCAACCGATTCTTCTACAGAGCGACACAGGACTGACTGCTTCTCCAGCGAAAAACAAATTCATGAATGCAAATGGGTCAGGCTCACCGTGCGGACGGTCACGTGACGCAGAGACTGGTGCACAAAAACCTATAGTCTACATGCAGGGACAGCAAGAATTGATCACACCATTTAGCAATACGATTATGGAAAGTGAAAAAACCAGCCTCTTCAGCCAAAAGTTGATAACGTTTAGCCAAGAAAAGCCTCTTTAGGCAAAAAAAATCCAGCCTTCTGAGACAGAATGAAACCAAAAATTCTTTGACATGAGTCATTGGCACACACACACACACACACACACTCACACACACATATACTTCTTTTTACAAGTTCAAAAATCTCCATTGACCTTTAATTTCATAAATTCTTTCTTTTTTTCTATTTTTTTAGTAAAAGAATTGCTTTTGTGCAGGTTTAACATCAGACCCAACATGCATTCATGAGGAAATAGACACAATTGTTAATTCAAAACATTGAAAACGAGTGATCAATGAATAAGTTACTTTACCGTCTTTTGTTGGGCAGTGATCACTGATGGAAACTAGTGTGAATATTGCCAGACACAAATACCGGAAATTTTAAAATAAACTCATATTGCTAAGTTAACCCCCTCAAAAACCCATTGGTGTTGGAAAAAAACAACACTTTTTTAAAAATAAATATACCCGTCTATTACATATATAATTAGTTAGCAAGGTAGCTAGAACAGCTTAAAAACTGAGATAAAACTATTTTTACAGTTTAGTAAACAGTTTCTCATATAATTTTTCTAAATAGCTATATCAAATTCCCAAGTATAATTTCTTGCTCTTAATTTCGGTTTTATAATTTTGTTATATTATTGTTTATCCCATGAGTCATCAAGTAGATTTTTTTGCTGACATTTTATAGCTTTTCAGTAGCAGTGTTAAATGTTTGGAAACAGATCTTTCAATCTTTGAGTTGGTATATAAAATGTTTATATAAAATCGTATCATCTCAACTTTTTCAAGAAAGAAATTCTCATTTTAATCGTTTTCAGATATTGATTATATTAGAGAATATACAATACAAGGCATATATTACCGTTAATTTTTTTATATAAGTAATTCATCTCAACTTAAATATTTTACTATTAATTTTAGAACGTTCGGTAGATACATAATACAAGGTTTAAAATGGAAAACCTCAATTACCCATAATCAAGACTTATCAAGTAACCGACACGAAATGATAATTCATTGCAGATGCAAGTTTCACAATCATCGTTCGATGATCGTCGTATGATATTAAATAGATTTGATTGGATTTGTCCCAGGATTTAGAAATGTTAGTCCTCAGTTACTTTATTGAATAGTCTTAATGAAATGTGCAGAACAGAAGCCTTAATTAATCTTTCTTCTCAGAATAAACGATTATCTCGAACGGCTTGGTGCCCATTCATCAGAAATAAGATTTCATTGAAATTGTGAAACCTTATAAAATTTATCTCCAGCCAATAGTGACTTTGTTTGCACGGCGTCTAAGTTCTAAACGACAATAACAGAACACAAGCTGAGCAGCCTCAGAAGCCATGAGTAAGAAAACAAATCTTGATAAATCAAAGGTCAACACGTTAAGTTCAAAAACATTTGTATACGATACGCATCGTAATCGACTTATATCTTATAATAAGTGAAGCGCTTTGTTTTGTTCAATCTGATATATTCATTTCCCGTTGATATCTCTGGAACGGAAAATTTAATCACTCTAGTTGTGCGTGGCCTATTTTGCTTCCTGGTCAAGTTTCGTTTTGAATGGACAATTCCATGAAATTTTGTTGAAATAGAATCTAGAATACAAGAAAAGCTCTTTTGTTTGAAGACTTAGAATGATCAAATTAGTCTTGATATCTAAACTGGCCAAATCACCGAGTCCCTCCTTAAACACACAGATAATTTAGAATTTCAAGAACGTATAAACCAAACTCCATTCAATATTTACCATGACTTATCACAAGTTCAATGACAGGAAAGGGTTACTTACAACCAAATGATCAAATAGTTGAATGTTCCATATTCATATTAATTTTATCAATCTTTTTTTTTTTTGGCAAATAAATATAGGTACACTGAAATTCGACTGTCTTCATTCGCATAGTCTGTCAGTAGAATAACTATCTATCCTCTCGTTAAGAATGACTCTATGATTTGATAACTGACATTGTATCACATTATATAAAGAATCAGTCATTCAGTGAGTACAGATTTATAGAATTATTAATGAAATAAATAAAGTGTGATGTCAATAATTTCATCATTTTTTTTTCTTAGCAAATAGGTATAGTTAATCTGAAATTCGATTGTCTTCATTCCCATAGCTCGTCAGTGGAATAACTAGCTCTCCTCTCATTAAGAATGACTATGATTTAATAACTGATGTTGTATCACATTATATAAAGAATCAGTCACCCAGTGAGTGCAGCATTATAGAATTATTAATGAAATATATAAAGTATGATGTTAATGAGCAGTGTTGGAAAAAAAAGAACCTTGTCACAGTAAAACCAACTTAGATGCTACAATCACAAAAATCTAACAGTAATAACTGCTCATATTTTTCCTACGACCTTAATTTGCTTAATCATCAAAATAAATGGAAGATTTGTTGTGTTTACCAACTTTTAAATTTGATATCGTGGGTTGCATAAACAACTTTTGTCATAACTGTATGAAAAAAAGAATTGGGAAGAATGAAATAAAAAGAGGAATACGAATATAATTAAAGGGGGTTATAAGGAGAGAAAAAAGCGAATAAGAAAGATACAGAATAAAAAAGGGATTTGAATTTTTAAAAATCTGGAAAGGATACAGAAACGAAAAAGAGATAAATAACTACAGGAAACAAATATGTGATTCGAGGAGGATTATTTAAAATGTGGTGAGAATGTTGGTAAACATAGATGGGCAATCAGGTATGAGATAGATGGAGCAGAAGAAGCGGAAAGGAAAGCTCATCTACAAAAATCGCTCGAAAAAATAGAGGTATCCGATCGATAGCACACTCATACATACACACACATACACACGCACATATACATACACATAGAGAGAGGGGAACTGAGAAGCAGACAGAAACATACAGAGACAAAGACATAAAGAGACCACAGAAACGGAGAGATAAAGATTTGAAGAGAGAGAGAGAGAGAGAGAGAGAGAGAGAGAGAGAGAGAGAGAGAGAGAGAGAGAGAGAGAGAGAGAGAGAGAGAAGAAGAAGAGAGAGAGGGGGCTTGGATGTTATGTGACGAAGAGGTAGATGGGAAGAGAAAATAAGGGAAAGGCTGACAGAAATACCGATAGACAGACGGGAGAGTATTAGTAAGTAAAAAAGAAAGATTGGAGGTTCTTTGACAATCAGACTGATCATAAAAAGACAGTGAGAGAGTAGAGACAGGAGGAAAGAGTGAAAGAGGATAAGGGGTGAAAGAGAGAGAGAGAGAAATTTGCAGAGAAATAGAGGTTTACATGAATAGTCTGATAGAGAGTTGCAGAGAGATAGAGATCGATGTGAATAGTCCAATAGAGAGTTGCAGAGAGATAGACGTAGACGTGATCTTGCAAATACATACATGAGTTTCTACGTGGACATCATGGAAGCTACGCCTTCATCCAAACACATTAATTTGGGTGTGCATCAGTGACGGCTGATTCAAGCACCAGCTTAATAATGGTAAATATTTCTGTAATTGAAGGAATGTGTCCGATCGATAATGGCGATGGGAGACACTGATTCCATTCGGGGTGGGCCAATTACGCGAAACGAATTCGAGGTATTCGGTCGAGGCCAGCAGAATTTGGTTAGAATTGATGCATGCCTACGGGTAGGAGCCCTGCGGGTGTTTAATCATGTCGACGAAAAGGGAGAGATTGGTGGAAGAGGTAGTAAAAAGGGGTGTCTAGTGGAAAATTCAGGTAGAGATAAGGATAATCACGTGGAGGGGAATAACGAACACATAATAGAGAAGAGTAAACCATTGTCCTTGTCACGTCAACCTGGATAGAAATGAAACCACAGATCTGATTGAGTACACACGCACACACACACACATATATATATATATATATATATATATATATGTGTGTGTGTGTGTGTGTGTGTGTATGTGTATGTGAGAGTCAGTGAGTGTGCATTAGTATAAATGTGTG
>OY735206.1:56560983-56578483 GCA_963457665.1 Thysanoteuthis rhombus | reverse complement strand
ATTTCGTGGGGGTTCAGGGTGCAGACCACCTGCTGAAGTTCATTTCAGCGAATCGGAATAACTGCAGACTCTTCGATCTGTGCTGTCCATAAAACTAAACAAGAGAGAGAGAGAGAGAGAGAGAGAGAGAGAGATAGATAGAGAGAGAGAGTACAATTTTGCTACGAATTTTCAAAATATCTTTCATAGATAAAATGATGTGTAAATTTAAGGTAATATTATTGTATAATGTACTGTACACATCCTACCATATGCTCTTATGGATTCGTAATCTGTACAGTATCGTTTATAGTCCCTTGGTCTTCACAGTAAGCCCGAAAGGGGAAAAAGAACCTCATTTGACTACAGAAACTGAAATTGCAAATAATAAAATCCTGAAAATGAAAACCAGCAAAATCAGAAAGCCGATTTAACGTAATTACTTTCAATATTTCATTTTAAATGATCTGAATTATTCAGCTGATGCATTTGAAAGATTGATCAGAAAGGGATAAAATGCTCCCTTCTTTAGGGTTGAGCACTCTTAAGTAAGGCCTGCGTCCATTATAAGCTTCTATGCAACGCTCTTACAACTCCAGATTGGAGCTTTGTGGCGGATGGAGAATTGTGCATAAGTAAACGTTTCGCTTAATTCGGTCCAACTGGTCGTCAAGTTGTGCTTTGGGCTGGTGTAGAATATCTGCCGTTGGGTCTGAAGCGAAGGTTTTGATCCTACCTTGCAGTACTGGAAGGGATATTGGATAGTCTATAGCTACAGTGTAGGGTTTTAATAAAACAAAACAGCTGTATGAGGATGACACCATCACACACACACACACACACACATATATATATATATATATATATATATATATATATATATATATATATATCCTTTCTGTTCAATCTTTCCAATGTACATATAGTAATAATGAATAACTAAAATGTCTGTATGTATATGAATATACACATACATACATATATATATATATATATATATATATATATATATATATGGTGAAAAGATCGATAAGGTTTATCCGACAAAAAATCTAAAAGATAATATAAAAACTCAGAATAAGGGGAAAAGGGTTTGAATTCATTCTGTGTCATCTTTTGGGAACATTTTCTCACTTGTCAAACATCAAATGGTAAAAAGGATGAAATACGCTATAATACGTTTTTGCAGAGGACCGGAAGCTGATGCATGGTTATTGCTGTCATAATTATTATTATGGTTCTCATTTTTTATACCTTATTGGCTAAAAAGAGGAGAAATATATTGGTATCATAGTTCAACTCTGTTTTTGAGTAAAATGCGTGAGTATGCAGCATATATAAAGGTGTGATGATTTTGTTTGGTTATTTATGTGTTATGTGTTTTATGCGTGGTTTTGTTGTTGGCCTGCTGTTGAGGGCACAGTGTGTTTACATTACATTGGTATTTTGTCCGCGGAATATGGAGTGATCCAAAATTTTAGAAAGGTGTAGGTAGCACATTTGAACTCTAAAATCTTAATTACTATTAGGATTTTAGTGTACAAATATGTATACATCACCTTGGCCAGCAATTCTAGACGATGGACGAGATTAAAGGGAAAAAATGAAGCAACTGAAAAAGATTTAGCAGACAGTTTTGAAAAGTGTACAAGACGCAAGTATAAGTGAATGAAGTCCCTGAAGAAGTGTTTTGAAAAGGATCGGAGCTTCATTGCATGAAATAAAGTGTGTGCGTGTGTGTGTTTGTGTGTGTGTGTGTGTGTATGTGTGTGTGTGTGTGTGGGTGTGTGTTTTGGTTGTTCATGTTTATCAAGCAGTATGAGAATATAATGGGTTTGGAAGCAAAAATAATTCCATATCACATAGTCTCTAATATTTTTGTCGAAGTGATCCCTATGTGTGTTTCCATAGCGATCTCATTTAGCGTACTGCTCAGAAAGTCTAACAGCGAAATCCTCAACTATATTCACTCCGAACCCGTGTGTGTGAATCTATTAATTGCATAATCAATCAAACCTAATCTGGATAATCAATTTTGGACTACATATATATATATATATATATATATATATATATAGAAAGCTTCACAGTTTTAAACACAAAACACTTAAACACTTTCATTTTCAAATGTTTTTCACGTCAGTAACTTTTATTCCCAATACCTGCTAATGATTTGCACATACTTTATTATTATGGTACCATGTGTACAGCCTCTTTTTGCGGGGTTAAAAGTTATTTACTATGAAACCGTTTCAAGGATTGAAAAAAGACATATATATCATTGCGTCATCCACAAACAGCTATTTCGATGTATTGCATCTATTTAATGTGGCTATAGACTTTAAATTCTCCCATCCAGTACCACGAGGCAGAATTGGAACTTTCACTTCAGACCCAGAGGCCGATATCCTAGCCCTGGACAAGGGAACTGGACTGTCAGTAAGGCTAAATTTAAGCAATATATGTATTTGCACACAGAAATTCCTCATCCACCAGAGTGCTCAATTTCTATGGAAAAACATTGCATAAGCTTACGATTGATTCTTTACCTCACTTAAAAAGTGCTCAACCCAGGAAAGAGGAGCATTAATATTATATCATATGTATTTATATATATATATATATATATATATATATATATATATATATATATATATATATATATATGTTATGGTATGAATTCTGTTTCCAAACCCCACTTTATTTTTATAGAGCCTAATACATATGGACAGCCCCGACAAACTCATACACACTCACACGAGCTAGTTTGTGTAGCGAATCCACAAGCAACTATTTGAATATATATATATATATATATATATATATATATATATATATATATATATATATATATATATATATATATAAACTCTTTGCATGCTTTTGTGTGATAAAGGGAGATATGTTTGATTTAGGGAGATTTCTATAAAATTAGCACAAACATGAACACACACACACACACACACACACATATATATATATATGTGTGTGTGTGTGTGTGTGTGTGTGTATGGCATGGACAAATTGAAGCTTCTATTCTTCCTATTTTCGTGGAATAATGAACACGAGTGGAGCATTGTTATCAGATGAAGATACAAAGACATACGTACGCGGGCGAAATTCGAACCCACCTATTTCTCGATGTAGCCTTGCACACATTCCTAACATTCTTTCTGCATAACTGCACTCAATTACCCCTTTGAAACATCGTCAAATATCCAGCCGCGAGGTAGAAGCATAGTGCGCTGGCGTCCTTCCAGAAACGATCATTATGTATCATCAGTTTCATAGTTTTGCTCTACGTTGAAAATCATCCAATAATTGCTGTTCAGCGAGAGGCCACCATCTGGAACTTTTTTTTTCTATCATTTGGCAGGCGTTTATGGTCAGCCAGGGTCTCAGATACCCCCGATATTTCACAGGTTTTGCTGCCCATGTAATTACATATAAACTTGATGATACGGTTCTACATTTATTGAATATGTTGCTTCTAATTTACGTTTGCCCTTTTCCCTATGTCTGTGATTGTAGAACCGTTCACAGGTAGCTAACGATGCACTTGAAATTATATAAGATTAAAAAAAAATGCATTGAGAGACTCAGAGGCATGGTTTTATATAAAATCTGAAATAAGATTAAGAAGCGCAAATAGATATATAATTCATATAAAAAATTGATCGGGGTAAATGTTTTCAATTCATTATTGCAATCAGTACGCTATCGAACGGCTGATCATTTGGGAATCCACGAAGAAACAATATCATAAAAGCGATTAAAAAAGTACCCATGACGTACAAAAACAAACAAAAAAATGCATTTTTAATTAACTTCATCGGCGTTAACATATTTTTCGCTGATGTGTGTAGGCCAAGAATAGAAAAATGGTAATTCCCAAGGGATTAATAGCGTCACTGAAAAGCAAGTATTCGTCTCAACATTGAGCAGAGGACAAGACAAGACATGGTGCGATTTTCAAAAATATAGACGCTATGTAATTAACTTAATTTGGCTGTTAACAGGGAAAGTAATGAAATAGTTAATTACAGTCCTTTGGCGCTGAACGTGTGAAGTTCCTCGTTTGTTACGAATATTTCTTCTCACATTTTCAGAACCATCCGGCTAAATTTTACCAGAGGAAGAGTTCTGAATTTTTTTCCAGATTTACTGTGCTTTGTACTTATACATGTGCTCAGTGTTGTCAAAATTCAGGTTTTGAGAATCCGTAGAGAGGGAGAGACAGACAGACAGACAGACAGACAGACAGACCGAGACAAAGACGGAGAGAATGATTACTGAGTATGATGCAAATTTCCCACTTTCTGTGCATAGACTGTCAGATTTGAGGGAAAACAGGGTAAATAAAGAATACATACACGTATGATTATCATGAATAGTCTTTTACCGTCCATCGTTGGTCATAGACCTTCCCCAAGATCCACCACATTTCTCTATCATGGGTGTCGCAGAGCTTGTATTTTTCTGAATTCGTTTACTCCACCTCTCCATCTTGTATTTTGTCAGCCTCGTTTTTGCATGTTGTCTCTGAGGATCCATGTTGTGAGTTGTGATGTCCTTTTTTTAGGATTATTGGGATCCTCTTGTTTTTGAAGGTTGAAGGTTGAGCTTGCCATCCTAGGGTGATTCTCTGCTTAATTTCTTCTTCTTTCTATGGGTTTCATAGAGATTTGATGTTTTAGATAGATATAGTGGTCTACTTTCCAAAGTTCCCAAAGTGCATTTTTTATTTCGACAGTTATGTCCTTATTCTCGAAGTTACGGTAGCAAATGGCTTTTGTTTTACTGAAGTTCATGTATATTCCGACCTTTTTGCTTTCTTCGTTAAGTTCATCTAGCATTAGTTGGGGTTCGTATAAGTTCTCTGCAAAAATGATGACGTCGCCTGCAAAATCTGAGGTTGTTCAGATATTTGCCGTCTATTTGATTCCTCTATTCTTCCAGTCAATGTTTCGGATGATCATCTTTAGACAGGCTGCAATGAGTTTCGATGATTAGTTTCATCTTGTCCAGAGTCCTTATGTAGCTTGATAAAGGAGTTGCTGTGCGAAATGATTTCTCGTCATTAAACAGTTGATGTATCACTTGGTATACACAACGTAAATTGAATAAGCAATTTGACTCTGCTGCAAGAAACGAACCTGTGACTGATAAGACAGTTCGTCCAACGTAGCAATACTCTACGCATTGAGATAAAAAGTCGCCAGTAGTCCAAAAACCCAATCATTCTGTCGGATTTCATATATCTATTCCTTAGAAATATGTTTATATATAATCTTTTTTTTGTTTGGACTATCGGTCGTTTACCATGTAACAGTTTCGGGGATTAAAAAAAAAATATTGTCATCATTTATAAAGTCCTGAAATATTGTCTACCATGATATGGTACTTATTTTATTATCTTGAATAATCTTATATTTTTTAAGTACATGATCTGTTTTACCACACACACACACACCACACACACACGCATATATATATATATATATATATATATATATATATATATATATATATATATATATATATATATACATATATATATATACTGTGTTGCTCACTCAAATTCAACAAACATGAACGGATTGATAGATTAGTTTATCAGCTCAATTTATCTGGCATTTCCTGCATATTCTACACATCTTTTCAAATTTCTATAGTTGGTAACCTAATTTTGCATCAATTATTTTTTTGATAAATAGCCATTTCATGCCATAAGTTTCTCTTTGTTTTTATGTTGTCTCTTCTAATCGATTGGATGTATGTTGCCAAACCTCCCAGTTTAAATAGATATATAAACAAATGAAAGTCTGATGCATGTATAGACGCAGGGAGTCAAACACTTAAATAGATTGATAGATGTATAGAAATATCGAAATAAGGAAAGAAATGTATGACATGTTGAGTAGAAAAAACAACTGATGTAGATAGATAGATCAACCAATATATATATATATATATATATATATATATATATATATATATATCTTTATATATATATATATATATCTTTATACATATATATATATATATATATATATATATATATATATATATATATATATATATATATATATATAAGAGAGCACAGAGAGAGAAAGCGATAGAAATATCGACGCATATACCTTTGTATGGAGGTAAAACTCTTATTTTGAACAAAATCCATCAATGGTCATATCTATTTGTTTATTCGAGCTTTTATAAAATGATTTATTCGGGTACAAATACCTGTATTTGTATAAGCACGTTTTGTTGTGAAACGGTAATTTAAAAATGCTCTAAAATGCTTAGAATAGCTACTACATAATCGATTTCCCAATGAGATCAACTTCATCTGACCCCTAAAATCCAAAAATGAAATATTGAACAGAAAATGTTATGTTCTCTCTATTCATAAAAAACTTAACAGCTCATATTCAACCACTCATTGTTTTTCATGGACGTTTGATATTTTCATTGTTTCAGTTCTAAGGACTAAGATAATTTCTTTTTTATGACCTTCTTAATTCTCATAGATTTGTTTTTGTAGTAATCAGCCACTACTTTTGATATTTAATCAATATTTTCTTGCTTATTTCGCAGGAAATGACCATTATAGCCCATTCCTCTTCGTAGAAAACACAACACTAAGTTTTGGAATACGGTATCAATTATATTTGATGATTTTCCTTTCGAAACGTCTGTACTGTTTATATGCTTGAAAGCAGCCTTTGCCAATCATTGAGTTCGACATTGAAACACGTCTTTTTTTATCAAATCTATAAAATAAATAATTGCAAGTGAATACAGAAGGAAAATTACTTTGTAATTTGTATTTGAAAAAAAAATGGAAAAGGGTTTTGATTGACTTTTAACACATGGAAAAAAGAAAAGAAAATGTTCTCAGCGAGAGGTTTCTCCTCAGTTTTGACCCCTAGCAGAGAAATATCTCCAAAGTTCTGATCCAGGATGTGAAAAAGAAATTTTCCTCTCAATTTTTATCTCTGGAAGTGAGAAAAAATGTTTTCCCCCAAGTTCGGTAGCTGAAAGGGAAGAAAAGCTTCCGTTCGCTTTTGACCTCTGAAATGGGAAGAATAGACCCTTCACTTTTGACCCCTAAAAAGAAACAAGAATAGTCCCTTAACTTTTGACCCCTAAAAAGAAACAAGAAAAGTTCCTCCGACTTTTGATCCAAACTTTAAAAAAATAGGTGTGATCAGAATATAAGGCGTAGTGGAAAAACAGAAACATCTTGAAAAATAAAGGGTTATCAAAAAATGGGATCAGTTAAATCAACAACTAACAAAAAAGTGTAATCTTAACAAATACTCTTGTTATACAACTACCTTATGAAGTTATAAAATTCTATTCCGATATTATAGAATGAACACAGAAAGGTGTAGTTCTGCATAACATATTGTAAATTGAGCAAACCTCCTAAAACATAATAAAACAGATGAAAATCACCCAATATGTTTTATTCTTCAAATCAGAGCATTTGGAGTATTGACAGATAGAAAAATCTCTGCCTGGCATGTGCTGTTTTTGCTGTCACAGTATCACAGATCTATCCGAACAGAAACTCCGAATTTATTATATTATTCTACATAATCACGTGAAAACATTTTTTTTCAATTTTCTCCATCCTCGTTTCCTCAAAACACGTTTTCTTAAAAATATGTAAAAGAACAGTGGACGATTTTACATTACATTATCTTCATATCCTATTAAACATGTTGACGTGCTAAAATATGGATTTGTATCTTCGAAAATAGCCCATCATTACACTGTTGATCGGGACTCGTGTCTATTACATTTGTTCTCATTTAAATCCCCAAAACTAGTTAACACATTTGTTCCAATTGCCACTCTTAAGTCAGGATATTTTTTGTAGATAGTAATTCAAAGTAACATCGTTTTTCTCTCTTGCAAATTAAATGAACTGGATTTTATAAGCCGAATTCCTTAGCAAGTTTTTTCTAGACACTATGATTCAGGAACTGATGTTCCGTAAGAATGAATCTTCAACAGCATAGTATGAGAGTACACAAATACAAAAATGAAATTACATATACTACTGGCAAAAATGGAATCACTTATCAATCCATGCAATGATCTTTTGTTGTAGATGAAACGTATATTCGGGAAAAACCGATTAGATAATTTGCGAAATTAGACTCTATGAAACCATTGCTTGATCAAACGCGCATGGCCATCCAAGATTGAACTATTTTACGTGCTATGAAAATGGTATTCTGTACTACTGAAAAGGTATTTTGGGCATAAAGGCATTCTAAGTACATGAAGTATGATATCAGGATTCTCTTCAAAATGGACTGGAGAAGAACTGAGGAATTAGGATCAGAGAACGAGGAAATTGATGATCATGTTCACCCTGAAGAAATAATGATGGTAGACTGTTTAAGGAAAGAAATAAGGTCGGATGATTACTTCCCAGCATTGACGCTTTTGATATCTCATCCATTGGAAACCTACAAACTACATGTATGAGTAATGAGCACTTGTTTATAACAGCCAGGTGTTGCAAAAGATTGGGCAAGAGTTAAACTTGGGATGAAAATCAACACTGCGGTTATTTAAAGCGATAAACAAAAAGTTTTGGTAATGAAATAACAAGTGCACCGTTGCTTACAATCTGGATACTTATTGATAGCCACACAAAGCGAGGGTTTCAAATTTGTAAAAAAAAAAATGAAGATTAAAATATGCAAAGCACAAAAGAATTGAGTACATTTCGTATAATCCTGAGAGTTAAAATAGATTACATAGGAAGCCAAATCTAGTTAACTGGTATTTTCTCCAAGCTGCCCTCACCCCCTGCCCCACTGCTGTGGACTAACATTCTTGTCAGTTGCGATAAGAAAGCAACTACAATTGGAACAGTCTCGAAGAACCTTGAAAAAGGACAGCAAAAAAATGGAAATTTGAGGAAAAAATTAGAATATCTGGAAGACAGCTTGGCCAAAATGAGCAATAAAACTGCCAAAGGTGCTGTAATATCCAAGGTAGGGATGTGTACTCATTTTATTTCAACTGGGAAACAAAAGTTACTCTCGATGTTATAGCACAACGAATACAAATATGTATTACTATTATTATAGTAGTAGTAGTAGTAGTAGTAGTAGTAGTAGTAGTAATACTACTACTACTACTACTAATGATAATTATAATAATGACAATGACGACTACGATGATGATAACTTCAATGAAAAAAATTGAAATTCAATTGAATATACCTGGAAACCTAATCTGGTCATCGTAAACAACACAGAAAGTTTTGTAGACTTTTCTACAGACTTTTGATCGAAAGCGAAAGCAAATGAGTTGCTAGGAGAGTATTTTGAAAGATAAATGAAATCATAAAGTCATATTTGTATTCATAATTATCAATGCATTCGGTACAACGCTGAAAAAAGATGAAACATAGAATTGGAAGTGCCGACCTTAATTGGTACTGTTTACACGAGAACATGAATGAAATTCAAATTATTCTGGTTGGCACCAATGTCCAACACATGTGAGTGCTGTAGAAACAAACTTTATATTCGATTATTACTGTTCAATTTTGTTATCCTGATTACATAAACCCTTTTTAGATAAAATGAAAATTGGTCCATTCAGTATTTTCAAAATGTTCCCATCAATAACCCCAGGTTTTTTCAACAGGGTTAGGTGATATGCATAGCATTTGTCAGAACATACATTATAGAAAAAAGAGATTTAATGATACTTACTTTATGATAAGAAAATTATTAGTACATACATCATTAGAGAAAAAAAGATTTCAAATTAAGCATATGACTGAAAGAATGAACCCCCCATACGAACGGGTGTCACACACATTTAGACAGTAGATATACCGTGAGACAGGCTAAATTGTAGGCAAGGTAGGTTCACCCGATTCTGTGTCAGTGTGACACTGAGCGTCAGTCAAGTAACCAATTGCATCATAAGCTGATTGAGACATAGAAATATTGACTGCAAATGCAAAAACGAAAACACGAAAACGTTATGCCAAGTATAGCGGATTAAAGGTCACCTTTTGTTGTCTGCTGCTTGGAAGTCCATAGAAATGGTGAGAGCCGATCAAGAACGTACATGGGCGTTTGGGATTATATATATATATATATATATATATATATATATAATGATCGTCAAGCAAAGAATCACATTACCTCGGCTTTGAAGAACAAGGGATTCTCACTATTTTTTTTAAAAAAAAAGCATATACAATGCACCCTCCCGATATTCGCTCATGGGACAGAAACCTGGAACCTAACCGAGAAAATGAGCCCCGAACTGAGAACCATGCAATGTGCACATGTGAGAATCATGCTTAGCATCACATAGAGTGATCACAAAGCAGCTAAGTATATTAGGGAAAAGACAAGAGTCAGAGATAACATACAAACCACCAGAAAACTCGTGTGACAATGGGCAAGACATATTTCAAGAATGTCTGACAACTGCTAAACATCGCAACTCACAACATGGATCCTCATAGGTCATATGCAAAATTGTGGCCAACTAGAGGAAACAACACAGTTTTTGAATGTTAAGCAATTTCCAACCGTTGATTCAACCCTGACAGAAGCTCTGTTTGTAAGCACAACTACAAAACAATTTTTTTCAAACAGAAAAGATATTTCTACGGAAAGACATTTTAAAACATTAATCAAGTGAACACTTTACGCACATACCAATCTCAAACCACTTTGCTTTCAAAAGAAAGAAAAACACTCTTTATCTTCGTTTTTGAACTCTAGAACATTTGAAGTTATCATCGAACCTAATCTGGCTTCTAAACATAGGCTTGCTGTATATCGCATTCACTTGCGTCATTTTATTTATTTGTTACTACCAGTTTCATAAGATTGAGGCAAAGTTTGTGATCGATTGCGATTATGACGACGACGACGATGACTAAAGAAGTATTTTTAGTGAGGAAAATAGAAACACAAGTCAGAGAACTTATCTTATAATCATTGGTCATTGGCTTCAGTCATGTCAAAGGTTTAACTTTCTGATGACAAACGATTCAAGCTATCGTGTTTGGGTGTCAGAACACGGAGTTATGGGAATTATTTGATAGTGTGTGTCTTTTTTGTATTCATTGCCATTGATATTGATGATAGCGATGATTATATTATGTTCTTGAAAAATGAGTGAATTTTTTGACGTGTAAACAAGGTTTTATTCTTTTTCCAGATAAACATTCTCCACCCCCATCAAACCAAGAAAAGAAAAACATGTCATACGCACACGTTAAATGTGCAAGTGAAAACATTACGTGCTTCTGTTAAATTCATAACAAAAGAAATAACAATTTTTCCACTCAGCTTAAAGTAAGAAGTAAATAGTGTAATTAAAGAAAGAAGTGACAATCGAAGTATGAAGTGCAAAGATTCAATTAGATATACAGTTTCTGTGGAGCTCATCTCTTACATACCTTTTTTAATGATAGGGAATTATTTTTCTTGAATATTTATAATTGAGTGAAATTCAAAAAGATCATTATAACGACCTACCCCCAATGAAAAAGGCCAAGAGAGAAGAATTATTTTAACCTACACAATGCCAGGTAAGTCATTTTCTTGGTATTGGTGGTAGCAGAGGGATTTCCCCTTTATTCTCATCGGAACAAATTTTCAATGAGTGACATACAAGGACTCAGAAACTTACTAAAAAAAAAAAAGAAAAAGACTTTTCCCTCCTTCTCTCTTTCTCCTTCTCATTACGACAATAGATAGAGATATCTGTACGTACAAGATTAGGATTGACTCCGACTGGTTCATTTCTCGAAGAAGAAATGAAATTAAGTTGAATGAGCTGCAGAAAAATTTTTCCAGAACCTATACATCTTTGATGGATGCTTTAAACATACGAGAAAAGAAAACAAGAGACAGGGACAGAGACAGAGAGTTGAGAAATTTGAGGAAAAAGGGACTCTGGTTTATTCGAGACAATCGATTTCAATGTTTAATGGTGATTATGTCTGAAGGTAAATCAATGAATCATTATGATTTATGGATTGTACCTGACCTTTTATCATCATTAATAAATGATTAGTATAATAACGATGATTCCCATTTCAGCGAGAAGAGCCAGCGAATAAAACGTTTCAACGGTGCAACGTTTAATGCTTCTTGATCATTTGTCACATATTTTAATGAAAAAATGATCCACGGTCTTGAATATGTTAAAACAAAGCTTGATGAGCTCTTGTCTTCAAAAAAAAATATGAATACGATTTAAAGAATTTCCATAGGAAAACTAGGTTTCTTCGTTTAGATACGTCATGAATTCTGTTACTTCCGGGCATGGTTGGCTCTGAGAATATTATTTTGAAATGTTCATAATTAATTGTTATGCTAAAAATGTGATGGAAGGATTAGTGTCATCACGCTATGCGACTGAAAGGGAAATAAATTAAGGAGAATGAATGAAAAAGACTGTCAGAAAGAATAATAGGAAGGAAGAATTAATAAGAATGAGAACAAAAGAGAGAGACAGTCGGACCGACGGAGACGGAGAAAAAGAAGACAACAGTTTAAATAAAGATGGATATTGGAGAAAAAATGAGGAGGAGAGAATAGATAATGTTAAGTGGAGAGATGACATTTCGGAAAGAGAGAGATGGAGAGAGATGGATGGAGAGAGAGAGAGTGAGAGCTTAATTGATATGGATGTTTTTGTTTCAAAATAATGTGAGGCAAATGAAATTGATGAAGCTAATAACGAGATAACTGATAAATCTGTGATTTGATAATAATGATTGAGAATAATTATAATGATGTTGATAATACTAAACGATGAGGATAATGATAACAGGTTTGATGAAACAGTAGTAGTAGTAGTAGTAGCAGCAGTAGTAGTAGTAGTAGTAGTAGTAGTAGTAGTAGTAGTAGTAGTAGAAGTAGAAGCAGAAGTCGTCTGTGGCGAGAAAAAGAACGAAATTAAGACGAGTAAGATGAATTATAGTCATTTCTTTTTAGATAGAAGTAAATAGAGATGGCAAGGGATCATATTCATGATTGTCAACACCACTTCCAAAATTATCATTAGTAGTCATAATCATCAAGTTTTTGCACTAGTATTAACTGGTTGCTATCAGTGAAGATTAAGTGATAACGCCTTTTTAATATTCCAGCGCTGTTCTCATTATTCTAGCTTGTTTATGTAATGCTGTCATCTGGATGATTTCGATTCTTTCACAGATTTCAAATTCTTCGAATGTCTTCGCGAGAATCTTAGGGACTGTTTCTGACTACCCAATAATAATGGGCAATAATGTCATCTTCATGCTCCATTTGACAAGACTGCCTTGTAAAAAAACTGCAATGAAGCATTGAAAACGGATCAAAATAAGCAAATGATAATGTTAGTATGCAATTATACGGTAGAAGCACACACCTAGGTGAAGAAATTGCATAGGCAAAAATCGAAAGTCGCTTTGACAAAAATGAAAAGCTAATAAAAATTGGGATATTGAAATTCGTGCAGATCACACAGTTCAGGTCAGGGAACAAAATCTAGTCATCGGAGATTACCAGTCAAATAGCAGATATTGGACAATCGCCAAAGCAAAAAGTGGGTTTGGAGAATAGGTAAACTTAATGAATTCTAAGTCTTTGCCAGAAACAAAAAAAAAATGAACCGTGCAAGAGACAAATAATCTCTAGGAGGAGCCCAAACACTCAAGAAAATAAGCGTGAATGCAAGTGGACACAAACCAGGGACCAACACAGTGTAAAATTACATCGCAAATTGAACAAAAACTTTAAAAAATACTATCTATGGGTAGTTAAAGAAAACTTTTTTCTAGACATAATGAGAGTGAATGTTCAAATCTTCAACCCTCTTCAGCTCCATCAGTATGACCTGCACATGCAGCAAATGCATGGAAGAATACTCGCCAGCAAATCCCGCTTGAGAAACCTTTGTTAGACGGTGCCTACTATGAAAAGTTGTGCTAGTGATGGGAATAGACATAGAGAATACAAACAGGTGTCTTCCTCTATTGTTTGGTAAGTTAGTATGAGAATGTAATCATGCACTAGGCTACTTCCTTATCAATCATCATCTTATAAGATAGCATGTGTGTTCCTTATGCTGAATTCGGGCAAATAAAGACGAATTGGTACAGAAATAGCACAGGTGATCTAGTAATAAGTAATAACCTCCAGAGGAAAGGAAAAAAGTAAAAACAGGGAAAAAAGAACTTAGTTTGATGAATTGTTCACATAGTATAGTGTCTGATATCAGCGTCATGTCACAAGATCTATCTCCTTTCCTTATACATACACACACACACACACACACACATATATATATATATATATATATATATATATATATATATATATATATATATATATATATATATATATATAGAGAGAGAGAGAGAGAGAGAGAGAGAGAGAGAGAGAGAGCAAAACACCCCGATGGAAAGACAAATGCCAAAATAATTGCTTTATCTCACACCCTTCTGCAATATTACGCTGCCCCCTGCCCCTCACTGGCATCGGAATCAACCAATGAATAGCCGTTTTATATCTATAATTCTCTCTTCGAACAAGCCATTTTGTTCTTTAGGATTTCCGAATAAGGGGGGGATGCACTTGATATATATATATATATATATATATATATATATATATATATATATATATATATATATATATACAGATATACATATATATATATACACACACACACACACACATACACACACACACACATTATATATGTATATATATATATATATATATATATATATATATATATATATATATATATATATAATGCGTTTTTGTTTGAATTTTTGCCTAATAGTTCCTATTGGTAGGGCCTGAGGACCTGCATGTATTTAAGACCAGCAGTTCTTTACCTATGACCGTTCCTTTATGGCATCTGAAAAATACATGTCCATTTCAAAAACAAATTAGACTTTGATGATCTTTTCCTCTTGTAGACACTTCTATGATAAGATCTCTAAAATTGTTTGCATTTATCCAGGTGACATTGGGGCTTTATCTCCTTTTCTATAATCGTCACCATCTTTTCTTACGTAAAATCTTCACTGTTCAGTTGCCAGTCATCCCAGTTTCCCACAGCCATACGTTTCAGCTGCTTTAAAACAATTTCTCCGTTGAGATTTATTCTGTTTATTCTTCTGCAAACTACCCTTGACTCCCGATGTTTATTTTTTCAGATAAACAATTTTAATAAAAAAATTATTCATTCCTCCATTCTTTCGTTCTTCTAACGCATTTCGTTTCTTTCCTCTCCACTGAATCCCTGATTTGTTCATCACTTTCATATTCTGTTTCTATTTCGTTCATTATTTTCCCGTTTATTATTAGGCCGTTTCTAAACTATTCTACTCATTCTATTCCACATTTTCCAACTAACGTAAAACGTCATCTTTTCCTCAGGATTCCTTTTTTTACTTATTCTTTTCCACATTTTGCGACCATTTATTTCTTTTTTTCTTCCCTTGTTCTCAATTGTTCTTCCGGCTTATTTTTAGAAAACCTTCGATCAAAACTATTACGAAATCTGTCAGCACAAGGGTTCTCAATTTTCCAGTTGTTCTGGCTGGCTACGCATGTAGATATACATGTATATGTCTACCTATCATGCATACAGTCCGCACCAATCTGGTTAGAGTTATGGTTTTCTTAAGGGAGAGGGGGGTCCAATTTACCATATAAGTTTATGATACATTTATTCCTTACCTTTTGTCTGACAGGATTCACGCTTGCCTTTTTTCATCAATTTTTTTCTGACCACTCTCCATCAAAAGGCAAGAGACATAATTTACTCATCGATTGCCCCATTTTCCAATTTTTTTAAATTGATTACGACATGCTGCCGGGAGACGTTGGTCATGTGACTGTTTCTATTGGATGACAAAACAGACTTTTTCACTTATTAGTTTTCTTTTGACTGCATCTTATCGAACTTCGCAGACTACGTTTCACCTCGATCTGTTTTCAAAATACCGACTTTTTTTCTCCTTTTACATCTTCTCTGAAATGTTACATTCAGGCTAACCTAATCTAATGTACATGTTGTGTTATAAAATGAAATCAAGCAAATTTTAAGCGAACTGTTAAGAAAAAACTATGTCAGAATAATGGGAAGTAATAATAGTTCAGGCATTTGCTTTCTTTGCAAATCTGAAACATGCAACGCCTGCAGTCAAGGGCAATGTATTAATCCAATTACCTCGCTACTCTGCTGGCACTTTCAAGTTTGGCTAAGTGATGAAGCGATCGAATGGAGCAAATAAAAGGGAAGAATGATTGAGATTCCACACTCGGTCATAAGCTAAATGAACCCAGGACCAACTTTTACCCTTCAAACCAAATCAATTTACTTCTAATGAGAATTCTATTCGAAAGACTTACATTAAAGAAACGCAGCAAAACATTTTTTCATTGCTCGAAAGGATATTTACCAAAATTCAACTTTGTCCAGCTCAACCTGATATTGGATAAAGCACCAGTCTCCATTGAAAATCAGCATCAGATATCCAGTCTTTTAGATTTGCTCACACACTCGGATCTTTTGCGCCATCGTAATTACCGGTTGTACTGATATCGCTTGAGCTATAAACCAGGATGAAAAGGATGTCTGCACTAGTGCAAACAATCCCAGCTACACCATTTGTTGACATGGTGCTTTCTAACCTTATGTTCTGCCCTGTTAAAATCGATTTTCTGCCTTATGGGTTACATACACACCTATTTGCTACAAGCTAAATTGATCGATGTTTGAACTCTCATAAATTGCGACTTTCACGAAGGAAGTCATGGATTTTGGAACGATTTTCAGCAAAAAAGGATTCGATGAAACCAAATTCGAGCTCCAGTAGAGGCTGTTTACGTTCAATAAATTGATAATTTATCGTCTGTCGTTGGACATAGACCTCCCTTAAGGTTTGCCAGACCTCTCAATCATGGACGTTGCGGAATTATTACTTTCTGAAGTTGTCTAGTTCGTCTCGCTATCTCATATTCTGCTGTCTCAAGTTTCACATATGATTTTGGGGGATACATGTTGAGTTGTGATGCTGAGCCGTTGTCTAATATTCAGGAAACGTGACCAGCCCAGGGTCATTTGGATTTCTAATAGATCCCATGATGTCTCAGCCTTTTTCCCTTAAATACTGTGCTGTCTTCTGATCCCTTCATATTATGTTGCACGAGATTCTTTCATGTGCATGTTTCATGCCTCTCAGTTTGCGGGTCTGTCTCTTGGTTAAGTTCCATGTTTCAGTTCAATAGGTAAGTATCGGGAGGATGCGTTGGTTGTAGACCCTTCTTTCTAGGAAGAATGGGATTTTCTTGCTCATGGAGGTTGAGCTTGCACTACTGGAGGCTTACGACCCTTGACTGATTCTTTGCTTCATTTCATCTTCTTTGAAGATTTCATGGAGATCTCTTGTCCTAAGTAGATGTAGTGGTTTACTTTCACCCGTTATCTGTTTCCGTCTCCT
>OY735206.1:56543483-56555983 GCA_963457665.1 Thysanoteuthis rhombus | reverse complement strand
ATCAATGCAGTCTTTTAGAATATTGTCACATTAAGATTTATGAAAGCAGAAATGACGAGTGATATCCTGCGAATCCAATTAAATGTTTCAATTCAAATCCTTTTCAACCACTGCTCATGTCAAAATTTTCATTAAATTGGATCTGAACATTGGGGAATTTAATTATAATGAATTATATTCTCTTTTAACGCAGCATCTAGTTTTACCCACCCTACATAAATATTCACCCATTTCTCAATAAAATAATTTGCTCTCGATGGACAGCAAGGTACTGGTCATTATATTAAGGCTGCATTATATACTATTGCTTGTAGAATTTTATCAATAATATATTCTTGCACCCCAAATTATGCAGTCATGTTACTTACGCGTATGAGATAATTCTGAAATCCTATCTTCTGCCAATACAACAAAAAAATAGAGCTATCAAACAGAAAAAGATGAAGTAGCGCTCAAATGCCGGTATTACTCAAAATTCCTGTAAGAAACGTAACTTGATATCCTAGACATATGAATACTAAAAATTAAACAGCATAGCTATCTTATTCCACAGTTCATTCTTATGAACATTATCATTATTTAATACCCCAAGCCACTTTTAAGAACAACCTAATCACCATAATCATCTTTGACATATAGAATATATCCAAACCCAAAATGATTAATCTAAGAACTATGGTCATAGAAAAATGACTTATAATACCGAGAAACATATTTAAGTGAGAATATAATACTCTCAGAGTGGGAACTTCCACAAAGATCTGATGGTTTAACAACATACTGATAACGAAATACCTACAACATATCCTTTTTACTTATGATTTATAGCTGGCAAAAATCACAGTATCCCCACTAAAAGATCAGAAAAGCATAATAAACGATGACTAACCAATAATCAGGAAAAAAAGGAAAAAAGATATATAAATAGAATAAGTGGAATATCTTACAACCTAGAAAAAAGTCTATAGAACATATTCTGCGATGTATAACGCAGATTTATATAACCATACATCCAAATCTTTTGATAATTCCGAATTTAGGACTGCTAGGGTTTATCTAGCGGTCTTTCTGCGAATTGCAATTTTTTTCTTTGAGCGAATTCTGTTAAAAATGGTAAAATCTAATGCAGTAATATTTACTGACTCTTGCGAGCGAGTAAAAGCTTTCAAGCCGAGCTATAACTATTTTGTACATGGTCACCAAAATAACATTCAGTCTAGCGGTATCCTGATTGCGAATATCTCTGTAAAGATCCCGGATTCTTTTTGCCAATTTCTGCCATCAACTGGGAGCATAAATTGTTTGCTCCCCAGAAAAGATCACAAAGTAGATATTTTCTTACAGAGACATCGTATATACTTATCATTAACTTATTTGGAAGGACATAGTTTTTTTAGAATGGTTTGTTTGAGAATTTGATATGGACAAGTGTTTTATTTGCTGAACTAAGACAGCAAATCAACCGACGTATCTAAGATAGTGCAAATGTTTTTCATCGTTCAGTTTTGATATTTTGAGTCTATTGCACATATGTGGCATTTTATAACGTTGATCATTGTTGTTCTATGATTCATTTGTTGTCAACTTGAACCGTGGGAAGTCTTTTACTGGTGAATCCCCTGCAAAACCTCTTCAAATCTCCTTTGACATGTGCAGTGTCACAACAGTTTTTTCTATATACTGCATACAATCACAAACCATTTGGAAGGTGTTATCATCGCAATTTTAGCTCTCTTAAAAGGAAGGAAATCATGATATGCTCTTAGGTACTGCCTATTTATTTCCGCCTTCAGTTTTTGAGCCAGCAACAATGATTCATGTTGATAAATCAAAAAACAAAATAATAATAAATAAATGTGAGAGCATTTGAAACCCATTCAAAGATATTTTTGAATAAAACGCTTAAAATACCACTGATCGTCTAAAATAGAATGATCACCGACCATACTATATATATATATATATATATATATATATATATATATATATATATATATATATATATATATATATGTGTGTGTGTGTGTGTGTATGTGTGGTAATTACTTGCCTTAGATAAACGAGCTCATCCTTTGGCAGGGATTAACTTAGGACATATGATTAGGTTACAGAAACCTAAATGAAACGACAGAATGACCGCTTAGAAATCATTTTGTATGAATATAAACATCTTGAAAGACATCTTGCTTAAGTACATAATGCTAGCCATGACTTATGGATGTGAAATTCAGGAATCAACAAAATTAATAGCAAATAAAGATAGAATTGCACACAGAGCCTTTGAAATATCAATGTTAAGGATAACTTCATGAGATAGAAAAAGATCTATTAGAGAGAAAACTATAGTGAAAGATATTATACAACTAATTGATCAACAGGAATGGAGATGGGTTGGACATTTGGCAAGGACAAATGGCAACAGATGACGAGAAAAGTTAATTAAAGAGTGCGCATTGGACAGTGAATATAGCGAGAAGAGACCTGAAAAAAGATGGTGGAGTTACATTGAGAGGTTAGCCCGTAGGATATATATATATATATATATATATATATATATATATATATATATATTTCTTATATAATCAGTCAGATCAAGTGAATAATTTGTGAGTTGCTCGAAAAAATTAAGGAACAAGATGGGCACGACATGGAAAACAAATCTTGATATTCACACATTCGTCCTTTTCTCCCAGCTTGGTATAGAAAAAAATCCATTCTTACAAAAATCAGAACACCTTTTCAATTTTGACCTCAACACTTTTAACGTTGACTTCGGGAACTCTGAGTGTGACTCCAAAGTTTTCAACGTTGAGTCAGGACTTTTAATCCTGACTCCAGAAATTTTAAGATCGACTTAAAAAAAATGTTCCACAAAATTTGTGTATCAATTCTAACAGAGATATACTTTCACGTTCGTTATTATTTTCAGAGTTTGGTAGAACATAATGAATCAGGATACTTGGACCAGTGTTTCTAAAGATGGATTCCGCAAGATTATCAATATTATTTAAAAAATTAAAGCAAGGTTTTTCAGATATTATTTGATGAAATTTGGTATTCATCATTTTCTAAATCATAAGTTCGATGCCATGAAGTGTGAATTGGGGCTTGTCTAATTATATCAACGAAGAAAACAAAAAAAATTGTATCGTAACAGACTGGATGCTGTGCCAAATACTTGGTGAAATATGTGGTGTTCAGATGAAGGGTGAAACTGGAAAATGCTCAGCAGATAGTCAGGGGTCAAAAGCAAAACTGCATACATCTGAGTGCATGCGGGCAGAATAATGAAAAAGCCCCATGAAGTCGAAAGAAAACGAAGATTGACAACCGAACAAATGTAACAATTGTGTACATGGATTGAAAGAGATCCTTAGTTAACAATGGAGTAATTAGCAAATAAGCTGAAGGGCAAGTCCGAAGTCTCAAGTATCAGAGGTGACAGTCTGCCATTAACTACTGGTGCAATGAGTTACAATAAAGAAGACTTCAGTTAAGTCTTCCATAATGAATTCTGATGGAAACAAACGATATGATGAACAGGTGTTCCAATATGTTCAACAACAGAAGCTGGTAATATAAATGGACGAAACTTACACAACCTATTTTGCCGATGAGTTGAGTGTCGCTTACGAAAAAGCTAATGGGCGTTGATGTCATAGCCCAGGAATAAAGATCTAAATGTACATGTGATATCGTACCTGTCATCTTGAGAAATCATTTATGCCACCTGTCGAAGAGGTGCCTTCGAATCTGAAACTGCGAGGAAATGGGTACTTAAGGTGTTATCTCATCTTCCTGGAGATATGCTTGCATCAATTGTCGTCATGCGCGATAATGTTCCTTGCTACGATGAGCTACACGATCGTGCTATCCAATATCCTGAGTTTATTGTTCTTCAACCCGGTCCTTATTCACTTGAGATTAATCCTGTCGAAACACTATGGTGAGAAATGAAAAGCATCGTGAAGCAAAAGGTGATATTACCTTCAGTCGATTCATCCGCCGTTGGCAAGCACAGAATGGCTTTTCTAGGGTCCAAGAGCTTGCCTAGACCATATCTCCGGATTTTGTCAACGCTTATCAACATTCAGCTCCATTCTTCCCTTCTGTTCTGGATGATGAAAACTTGAACCCGGGAACATGATCGATTTGTAACGAACATTGCCTTTATGAGATCTTCATGCATAGTACGGGCTTCCGATAGACTTATTATACAATATCGTGTTCATTGATATATTTGTTCTTTGATTATATCTTATTTCATTTTCAATAGATCAAGATGACTCAATTTATTTTATTTTTTATGTCTTTTGCTTTAGAGTACTTAGTGTCGCTATAGATGAAGAATCATGATTGTGAATTGTACATGAACAATTTAAAGGAATAAATGAGAAAATTAGGTGGGTTTATCCACTAATTGCCCTATCATAAATTTTTCAAAATATTTCCGGGGAAAGTTGAAAGGCCAGTAATCAAAAAAAGGACAGGCAATGAGAATCAAAAACAAAACAAAAAAAAATCCAATTAGTCTTTAACACCTGAAAGGGATTCTAACAGCGAATTTCTGAAACTTGAACAAAGTGTTTATTTGCCAAACCACAACGATCATGTGAGTGGAAGAAAGAAATTCTTCCAAATTCAAGAACTGTTCCTTAATTTTTATGAATTCGTTTTGGTCCCCGCAGCCCTCCTTGTCAGGTCCATGGTTCCAATAATCAATTTAGTGAAAAAGATTCCCAGTAATTCTTTGCAATCAAAACAAGGTAATTTTTTCTATGGTGAAATACACAAATTATCTGGAGTCTTAAATCGATTCATACACGGCCAGAAAAAAATACTATCATTGTTGAATAAAGACGCAATGAATAAATGAAAGAATTATGTGTATTCATATATATATATATATATATATATATATATATATATATATATATATATATATATATATATATTTATATATATATATATATATAAATATATATATATATATACAAATATATATATATATATATATATATATATATATATATATATATATATATATATATATATATATATATATCATCAGCATCATCAGTCTTTAACGTCCGTTGTTGGACAGAGACCTTCCCCAGGATTCGGTACACTTCTCTGTCATGGGCGTCGCAGAGCCAGTACTTTCTGAATTTGTCTAGCTCGTCTTTCCATCTAATATTCTGCCGGCCTCGGTTGCGCAAGAGATCTTGGGGGATCCATGTCGTGAGTCGCGTTGTCCATCAGTCGTTCGCCATCCATGCAAAATGGCCAGCCCACTGCCATTTGAGACTCTCTGATGTCCCTGACTCATGTCTTCAACTAGATTTATTGTGCTGTCTTGCGATCTCTTCATGTGAGACCCAGCATAATTTTTTCATATGCCCATTGCATGGTTTTCATCCGATCTTAAAAGTTCCTTTTTCCATGTGTACCTACTCGTCTACATAATCATCCTTTTTTTAATTATACACTTGTGTGACCTAACATATTTCTATCTACATACCTATGCTAACTCATTTGCGTCACTGCATGTGTATGTACATTGATGTATTGGTATATATCCAAATGTATATGCAAAATATGAAAATGATCAATAATATTCGCGACCAAATTGATTTTAATGAATTTCCCTGGAGACATTTTGATTCTAAATGCATTGCAGTATTTTACCAATTAATTTCATCTCAATACATATTAGTTTTCATAATAGTCTTTGTTGCAGCCATAAGTTGAGGAAGTTTTCTTCCTCGCGAAGTATGATAAAACTTTTACAGTTTTAAGACCTATTTCTTTCAATGGAGACTTTAAAGTAGTTTTAATGGAAAGCTGAGATATTTTGTTTTTCTTGTAATATACAACAGTATGGTAACAGAAAGTATTTTTATGTTCTAAACTGAAGAGTCAGTAAGACGCTTTACTTTGTTCGTTTATCATATCACTTTATATTCCACCACAATAAAGCTGGTAGATACAATACAAACGAATTCAGCAAAAAGGTTATTTTTAATTGGTATTCATCCCAGACAATGTACATATCTCAAATGTTGAATCTGTTTAGTTCTTTTATTCCTATGCTTATATAATCCCGGTAGAAGGACGTGGGTAATGATCAGATTTATGCCATAAACTCTTGTCTCTGAATAAATTGCGAGTCATTGTCGTATAGTAGGCACTTCGATCAGAGAAAATGACAATGAACTTTACTCGGTCTTGCACAAGACAATTAGTGTGGAATGATGAGTAGACGTAATGATGGGTGAATGATCAATGGATATTGATTCTGATAGAATGATTCCAGGAAAATGATGAGTGGCAAATACTGAGTGATGGGTACAGAAAAGTAGAGATGAGGAATGATTAAGAGAGAACGATGAGTGGAGAATAATGAGCAGAGAATGATGAATGAAGCATGAAAAGTGCTGAGTAGAGAATAATGAGTGATGAGTAGAAAGTGAAGAGTTGAGTGATGAGTGGAGAGTGATGGAAATGAATAGTGGGGAGTACTGCACAGAGAATAATGGGTGATGAGCGGAAATGAAGAGTTGAGAGTGATGAATGGAAAGTGATGAGGATGATTAGTGAGAGTGCTGAGTGGAGGCTAATGAGCAATGAGTGGAAAATGAAGGGGTTAGTGTGATGAGTGGATAGTGATGGAAATGTATAGTGGAGAGTACTGAGCAGATAATACTGAGTGATGAGTGGAGAATGAGGAGTTGAGAATGATGAGTGGAAAGTGATGAGAATAGATAGTGGAGAGTGCTGAGTAGAGAATAATGAGTGATGAGTAGAGAATGTAGAGATTAGAGTGATGTGGCGAATTGTGATGAATACAAGAAGATGAATACACAATGGATGGAGAATGCTGAAGGGGAAATCATGAGGGAAGGATAATGAAGACAGAATTATGTGAATAATGAGTCGAGAATGATGACTTTGGAATGACTGGTGAAGAATGGTGGGTGGAAATGTCTGTAATTTCTCTTTGCATTAATGATTTAAACTTTTTTCTTAACGAGGACACTTCAAATCTAGGTTACCAGTACGAGTTTTAGGAAAATCACTCATTTAACCACCTGTCTCCCATCAAATGGAGAATGGCGAGGGTAGAATGATAGGATGATGAGTGGCAAATAAGGTGTGGAGAATGACGAGCACAGCAAAAGTAGAGAATAATCGATGAGGAATGATCAATGAAGAATGATTAATGGAGAATGATTTATGGAGAATGATTAGTGGAGAGTGATGAGTAGAGAATGATGAATGGAGAATGATGTGGCGTATAATGATAAATACAGTAAGTTGAGAAGGATGATGAAGCGAGAATGATGTGAATGATCAGTAAGGAATGATCAGTAGTGAATAATGACTGTAAATTAGTGCGTAGTGTATGATGAGAGCGGAATGATGAATGTGGAATGACTGGTGGAGAAAGGTGGGTGGGAATGTCAATGTAACGCTCTCCGCAATTCCTCTTTGAATTAATAATTGAAACTTTCTCCTTAACGAGAACACTTCATATCTAGGTCACCGGCACGCGTCTTTCAAATTTCAGTCATTTAACCATCTGTCTCTTATCAAATCTTTATAGAATTAATTAGATTGCCTTGCAGATTCTTTTCATGAGTGACTTTTTAATCATCAGAGAGTCACTGATTAATTAGAGAAATGCTCGATACAGGTTTTCCAATAATAATAATAGTAATAATAATAATAATGAAAATATTTTTTTTCCTTTCTAACAAAGGCGTTTAAAAAGTTGTAAGCATCGCTCAGTCGAACAACAATATTAGAGAAAAGTGACACCATCTATGTTTTTCTAAATCTTCTTTAAGATCATCCCAGGTAGATATAGACTAGTAGCGGGTGAGAGATTATTCGATGCGGGAAAAGATAAATAAGGGGATAAGGGAGTAACTCACAGTGAAAAAATTAAATTGTTACGTAAATGAATAACGAAATTAACCAAAAAATAAGTTGTTTCTAGATGAAGGAGAACTTTCAATATCCTCAATCAAACGCAATTTTGAGAATAAATTCTTGTCTGGATTTGGAAGGCTCGAATAGGCATTTTTTTTTAATTAGGAACTGATGGTTAAAACTCTTACTGTGCTGAAATTGCATTCTCATCAGGTATTCTAACACAGTGACCGAAAACAAAAAAAGTCAGGTGGTATCGTATTTGCTGGCATATTGACTTGGCTGAAGGGTAACGATCTTTGGTCCCGAAATCCCGCCAAACCCTAAAATAATTTTTTGAAGAAGAACTTCTAAGCAGCACAGCTATTTTTCTCGGCACCATGTGCATAAAATACATACATATACACATACCAACTATTAATGATAAGCAATCTTGATTCACTTGTTGTTAGCCGTGATTTCTCGAAAATTAATTAGTCTGTCAGTTATCCTGGAACAAACATTGCAATTATATTGTCATAAAATGTCATGTAACTGAGTGTACATATGATTAAGAATATGTGACTAATGTGCGTATAATTAAAGCAAGAGCTTTATGCTTGTACAAAAGTCACTATCAGTGCATTTGAAGTATATAGTGTGCTCAGAGTGTCGGTACATTCTTATAAACCGATTGCTACGAAATGAAGTTATCTTTTTTATCCTCTTGCTTCCAAATGTTCAAGCCTTGACTTACGAGTACTTTCCACTGATGAATTGAGAAGCAGGAGTTACTCAGTTGAAACGAAATGAATTAATCTTACTGGGATGTGAAAAAGGCTAAAATAATTACTGCGAGTGTATAACAATGGACATATTGCAGATTCAATATCCGGATACACTCCTTGACATTTTAATCAACGTCAATCTTTTAAAATTTCAAAGAGGAGCCCTACTTACAAGATTTCAGAATATTTTCTCAGGGGAAAACAAGGCTAAAAACGGGACAAATCAGAAAAAAATGATGTCAAATACTATATTGTGTGTTATCATGTGCCTATGTCAACCAAAAAAGAAAAAAAAGAATTGAAGTAAACCACAATTCTCCAAACATATCCGGTGTAATGTGGCTTGAATGAAGAAAGAAATGTCTTTTTCTGAAAAGTTTTCACAAAAAAGAGTCGTACTTATTTATTTAGTAACTAATCTACTGGTGGGAGAAGAAGAAACATATCCCATCACTCTTAGATTCAAACCGCTACGCTTTAAATGTCGATTATCTGACTGGGCTTTAAGTATCCATGTAAGTGAATCACCATTGATTACTAATTCAGAGACCTGAAAACCAATCGAATCCCGGAACACATTTTTAATACTAACGGTTTTATTAAATAGGCGACCTGTCAAATCGTAATTTTCCGGAAGGAAAAGTTATCCCCCTATACAGTGCCATATCTGTTCGTCAAAGAAAGAAACATGACTTAGTGTCTTGTCCCTGTTTTCTACTTGTGTAATATTGGAACCAGAGTAATCTTTAAATCAACGAATGTTGTACAAATAAGTAAAAACCACTTAAACATGAGCAACTACAGATAATTCAACATCACTCAAAATTACTTAAACCCATTGACTGCAAACCACTGTTATCAAGCGATTGTGGTGATAGCTATAAATACTCCTCTTCACCACCTGCCACGGTTGATGGGTAAGCGTGATGATGACAGTTTGTAAAATATTCATGAAAATTCCTTTTACCTTGTCAGTTGAACCAGTCACGGCTAGTTCACCAGAATCGGCCAGGTCACCAGCAAATATTGCACCAGTGTGACCAGTGAGAGTGTATTTCAGCTGGGGCTTGCTGACCTGCCAAATCTTTGCCTGGATTTTAAAAGGGAAAGAAGAAGAAGGAAGAAATACAATCAATCAGCGATTCAAATGGTCATGAAGTGTTGAGTTTCTGTGAAAGTCAAGTAAGCAACGAAACAATTCCTTGAAATACAAACACACTCAACACATGGCAATTCAAAATTTGAAAAAATGATAAAATAATACGTACACGGGATCACGATGAAATGTTCGTTGGCTGAATATCTCTCGGCAAAACGTCATCCGATTTCTCATCTTTTGTGGCTGGAGAAGACATAGAAGTTTGAGCCCAGTTCCCTGGAATCAATCTCCCGGGTTGTATCTCCAATTGCACTAAAATAGTTTTGGTTGATAGGTACTTTGTAATGCCTCGAACAGTATCTATATATAAGTACCCAATTTTGTTCTTCCCAAGCGCAAGAATCTATGGCTTCCCACTTATAAAATCCTTGTGTTGTAACTTATATCGGTAGAAAAACGTATTGAGTTGGATCTCTAATAGTAAGTACGCTTTTAGTAAGTACGCATCGGTCTGCCTAGGTGTTGTGCAAGGTGCGTTTTCCCCCAAAGTCTGACGCTCTCAGGAAGCACGGTTCGGTTTTCATGCGACCTTTTTCTTAAATATTTATCATTCCCTATTGCCTTGATATGACGTGATATGATCACTCTTGGAGACGTTGTCACAATAGGTTCTGAAACCGTTGTTCATTGATCATTGGCTCCTGGGTTGAGAATATCGTCCGATTTTCCTCAAGCTTCATCATCGGTATCCATGTTTTTAGACAAAAAACAAATTAGCAGCCTGAGGGGCATTATGTGTTGGTTTGATATCTCATGCATGAGGAGACTCTTTTGCCTGTCATTGCCCTCTCGACAGAAAGGGATCACTGTGTAAGCTTGTGTATTGTGTGATCATTACATTCACATTCACTTAGCTAGTGGTCACTTCACATCACTGCATCATCGATGTCAATATTTTTCATATATAGTCTGGGGTTGGCCCACGGCAGCATCTGACTTTTCCATAACTTGAAATCGTCGTTGAAGGGAAATTTCAGATGTGGGAGATGTAGAGGTGATGAGGCTGATAGTTATCCCAGAACAAAAATTCACAGTGTGTTATCAAAAGTTGCGCGATCATTGGGATAAGTATGTGAGATCTTAAAAGGAATAATCCTAGTAGTATCAGCTGAACTAACTTCTATGATAAACTCAATCTCGGAGGTGCCATTGTATGTATTGTTAATTCGCTCAATTTTCTGTCTTCCCCAACCAGACAAGTACGTAACACCGTCCAATATTTAATTCCTAATTAAAAAGTATTGAATCAAACAATAATATTCAATATCGATTAGCAGCTCAAAAAGTCTTCCTCACGATTCAAAACAACAAAGAAAAAAAAAACATTACTTTCAATAATCATCTTTCTATCTTTTAATTAAAATGATTCTTTTTTCCTTAGTTATGTCTTTTAGGTAACAAGGTGGTGAAAAATGAAAGCCTAATTGATTTCTGTCCACGACTCTTGTGACAGAAAACAGGTTATTAAGATATGAAGACGAAAAAGGCAAAACAAGATACGGCGAACGGTTGGGATGAAAACATTGGAAATTTAAAAAAAAAAAGATGTTCTAAAGACTGATGGCAATTTCAGCACGGATCTAAAACACATCTTTTAACTGTAGATTGGCGATAACGATTTTGTCCAAATCCAATACTCTCGAACCCCAAAGTCAGAAGTACGAAGCAAAAATCCATTCAATGAGTTAATTAAGTAAAATTGAGACATTACATTCGTCTTGTTTCCCGATATTCAATCCAATTTTCAACCGCTAATTTCATCATACCTTTCATTACGTTTAATCTAATTCCACGTATTTTCTTATTTGTGCTTATCTTTATCATTTATTTGCATTTTCAGAAAGTCGAAAATCGACTGTAAAAATCAATGCAATAATATCCTTTGATATCACTGTTTTGTTAATGGAATCTATGGAATATATTGAAGGGGTTTTTTCTTGGGGAATATTCGTAACATCTCAGTGTAGCTAAATGATTAGCAAGCTAGTTTAGTAATGCATCAACATAATCAAGAAGGTTGTGTAATATGAACTGCTCAACAATTGTGACCTTGTGTCATGCCGAGAATAATAGCGCATCTCATGTTTTTACAAGGAAAAGGTTTTAACCAAGGGAAATGAAATGAGAGAATTTTCTCCATTTTGTTGAATTGGGGTTATGGACCAAGCCGTAGCAATCTGGCAATTTTCAAAGAACCTTTCACCATACATTCCTCAAAGCCTAAGTTTACTTACATTGCCTGGATTGGTAGATTGAAGTGGCTTTCTGTAGAATATCCTTAATGGTTTAAATATGAGTTGAAAAAGCAAAAAGGAGAGAAAGGGGAGGAAATAAAGAAGATTGCTTATCTAATGGTTGAAGTAATTATGCATTCCCAACAGAGGTCAGTGTTCAAGTCCGTGTAAAAGATTCGACTGGTAATTATTAGTGGGCTATTTAATGTTTTTCAATGCAAATTTTGACTTAATGCCTTACTCAACCAGTTTAGAAAATATCATTTTTTTTTCTTTTGTAATATTCACATTTATTTCAATGTTTTGTTACTGCATTGGATGATTTGTTAAATGCCTTCTCTTGACCGAGGTATGTTTGGCATTCTTGCAAAATCAAATAAAAGTCTCTTTGCCGAGAAGATATGA
>OY735206.1:56480983-56540983 GCA_963457665.1 Thysanoteuthis rhombus | reverse complement strand
AACATCTTGTGTGGTTCACAATCTTTGAAACATTATCAGGACCATCAAATGATTTTCACTTGAAGATTTACTCTGAACTAAGCCCCCAAGAAGTTTCAACCTTCCATTTGGAGTGTCCTCCCGTTTCCCTTTTTTCGTATCCTTTTCTTTCCATCTCTGAATTCTCCTTTAACTCTTCATTTCCCTGTCTCGTTCTGTCTCTTTCTCTATCTCTCTCTCTCTTTCTCTCTGTGAAGGCTTCAATTCAGTTTTACCTTTTATATATAAGCCTTCTCCATGCTTCTTAATTGTAATCCACTTACATTTTTCTTTTATCATTTTCACAGGAACGATCACTACTCTTATAACTTCCATTCTTCATAATTACGTTGTATTGCAGTTATATACCTATACTTATACTTTCCATTCCTTCCTATTTTGGGTCCAGTTCATTTCCTAAGTACATTTGCCCGTCTTCTTGTCTTTTTTTCCATCTTTGTTTGCACGCAGCCTGTCTAGATAACATCTTTTATATTCAGAGTATAGGTCTGCAATCAAATCGACGGTGTTTTACTGCGTGTGCATTAACGTATACTCTCCTGTGAGATCACTCAGTTGGCAGTGAGAAACCATTGATTAAACTTGCATACTTGTGTGTATAAAGACAACCATGATCATACACTGGTCCATTCTTCACATCACCAGTAGTTTTTTTGGGTTTTTTTTGTTTGTTTTCAGCAAAACATCCGTCAGCCATCCACTGTCTGGATCAGACTCCTTGCGACTCCTTGCATCTCTAGCGAGATATAAGACAGTGGATAGGTAGAACATGACAAAAAGGCGGGGATTCAAGGGTAATTCTTCGCAAAAGAGAAAGAGGCCATTATCTTAGGTATGCTATTTTTTGTTAAGAATAAATTGCTGGATAATTTCTCGACAAAACCCGTATTTACTCAATATTGCATAATCAGGCACAAATTGCTTACACTGCTTGTTGGCCCCATGAGGTCACATATCCAAAAAACTGATTAGCTTCTACTTAACTTCCCGAGGAGATTCTAATTACTGCTTTCTAAATGATCCGACCGTAACTTTTTTTTTTTAAAGAAAAAAAATATTTCTTTCCTGTTTCGTTCTGTTCAACTACAACCCACGAAGCATCTGGTGCTACGTATCAATTGCCACCTTTGTATTATTAACTTATCTTCCATTCTCTTCTCGGCTCCAAATACCTTTCTTCCTTCTTTTCCTGTTTTGTCCCATTCTTCTGAATTTCTGCCAGGGATTGCACTTCTCCAAAACGGCGCTCTGTCTTCCGGCAAATCACATGGTCAACTGCGTTTAGCACCTGTGATCATCAGTTTGTCAATCCGTCTCAGGCGCTGTTCGTTTCGTTTGGGGCATAATTCAGTGTTTTATACATCTCCTCGGTAAAATCAATGAGTAAAAAAAACAACCAAGGTATGAAACCGAATAAAAAGAGTCTGAAATCATTAATTTTAGAGATTCTAAATTTAGGGAGGAGTAAGCAAATAGAAATAATTTTCATCCATCATGATATACTTCATGTTATTCAAATTATATCACAAATATTTTCTATCATTTTTCACGCAGTTTGAAGAATCGTTAAAAATCGATAAACTGCTCGAATGTATTACCTACAATTATTATTTTAAATGATAGCAAGCTAACGAAGATCATGAATCACAGACACCCACATCTTTCTACTACGTAAATTAATCTGTGGTGGTGGTGATATCAAGTCACTTGATAATAATGCAACCAAAAGGTTCCAAACATAGATTCATGATTGAAAGAAGAAGAAAAGGGGTTTGCTTAATCATTCAATGGAAAACCATCACATAACCAATGTTTTTGCAGCATGTCATGTTTGGAGTGCTCAATCAAAAATTTTGAAAGAGGATGATAAATGAATAATTTACTTCCTTCTGATTTTGTTGGTCAATGATCACTAAAAAAAATTTAAAAAAACAGTGTTGATTCCACCATACACAAACCAAGGGATCAAATTAACCATCAAACCAATTAGCCTACCGAGCATTGATATCAATAGCAGAATAAAAAAGACCGTTTTCCTTACTCACTTGGGTGTGTGTGTGTGTGTGTGCAAAAAAAATAAAAAATACCCAGATACATGTATTGGTTAGAACACATGAATAACCTAAATCCATCATCAGTGTTAAACTGGTTGTGGGTTGAAGTGGTTTAATACTTTTGTTTCCTGGTATTTTCTCTAGTCCGGCATTGGCTTGTTCTCAAGATTGCCGAATAAGAGAGATACTACTGGATCACAATTGTTTTCAATACTCATAATCATTGTTATTGTGTTACTTGTTTTATTCCCTCTTTTCGATATTCTCTTTTTTCTTCTTATTCTCATTCTTATTCTGACTTTTCATGAACTATCCGGTTTCCCCTCTTTCATCTTCACTTTCCCTCTTTAATCTCTCTACTCTGTGCTCTTGATAGCATCACTGCATTGCTTTAATGCACAACATTTTATGGTTATCGTTCCATCGAGGCGTAAGGTTATTTCAAGCGCGTCACATCCCTGGCCACCTGTGAAAAGAGTCTGCATTGAGCAAACCAACCATTGGGCATCGAATTTATGGCTATAGAAAAGAAAAAAAGTCATTCATCGAATCATTGGAGTAGGAACAGTGCAATGGTAATACGCCTGTGCGTAAAAAATGATCTCTTGACCTTCACACGGGGATATTCATTCGGCGGTTCAGTGGTTTTATCTTGGTCCATTTTTGAGATGTGGTAAGTGAAGCTAGGTTGCAGTTGATCATTTATTCCATGTTGCTCAGTGGAAGAAACGGAAGGTTTCCAGGAGGTTGTAAATATCGCCGAAGATATTTTATTGAGTTTTCTATTGGGAGTTATTGAATTTTTTTTTCCTGGGGTTGAACTGTTATATATTTATATATATATATATATATATATATATATATATAGAGAGAGAGAGAGAGAGAGAGAGAGAGAGAGAGACAGAGACAGAGACAGAGACAGACAGACAGACAGACAGACTGACAGATAGACAGACGGACAGAGTGTGTGAGAGAGAGAGAAAGAGAGTAAGGAATGTGTGTGTCTGCACAGGAATACAAAGCCAATTTCAAATATCTCGAGAACTGGACGAGCGAGCTTGATGTAAATTTGCAACCAATCAGGTGAACCCCTAATGCACATGCGTGACAAGACACTCTCTCTTGATGTCCATCATCCGGCAATGAATCTTTAAAGGAGCTCGTGTGTAAACCTTGTATCTGCAATGACAGAGCGAGGCCATTCCCCCCGTCTCTGGCATGGCTTATTTTGCAAAAAAAAAAAAAAAGACCTTATCCTATTTGGTGTCCTCTGAATATCTGAATTTGGCACTCGATGACATTTGGCCCCTTCGCTGTTAAATTCGTGCAGAGGCTCAAAACCATTGAAGAAAATGGCGAGAACAGGGACACGGCAGCCGATAGTGGCCTTAGAACTGTTTTGAAAAGAAAAATGAAATCTAAGGTAGATTCATATTGTCCCAAGGGCGAGTATTTTGAAGGGGACCAGGGTATCATTGCTTAACATAAGGCATTTTTCCGTTAATGCTAAATGACTGGATACTTTCTGGACACACTTCGTATATTTGCCTGTTGCAAAATATCCAAGAGATCATATGATTGATTGGATCTCTCTTTCTCTTTACACAACAAGTGTTTACACTCCTTTACCTCATGCTATAGCACTTCCATCCCTTTCTGACGGATCAACATGACCCTACTTGGACATGAATATACGAACCAAATGTCAAGTATGAAATAGCTCTTTGAATTTATAACCCTAGCTTTTATGTATCTGTCGTTTACATCGACGTGAGTCAGCCGAATCAAAACCATTGCTGCATCTAACAACAAGGTACCTCATTTATCTACTTGTCGAATGAAATATTTTCTGCATATATTCTCACACGTTGCCTACTTAAAAAGTTATTATCAACAGTTATAATTCGTTTTAAAAAGTAATCAACACTTAATACACGTATTTTTTTTTCTAAAAGTAGGTTTTTAACTTGATTATACTTGAAATTATGATAGAAATTCATACACGCTAAGGTCGACTGAACATTGCTTGCATTTTGTGCTAAAGTAATTTCAATTTCGTTTTTTTTTGATATCACATATATCCTCTGACGAATACATATAAACATTGATAGTCATTGAGTAAATTATATCTTTCACTCTGACAAAAAAAAAAAACGTAATTTGGAATTACGAATTAGATGAAAAGAAAATCAATGATCTCTGATGGAAACGATTGTTACGACATCTTTTGAGAAAAAAATGTCGTTCCTCTGACTATCTCGCTATCATTTCCCCATTAATTTTTTAACTAAGTTTATCATATAGTATTTTGTTTGTGCCTGAAATGAGATGTTTGCTTAACATTTATCATTATAGGTTATGTCTTCAACTGGTTTTCTTGATAGATAGTTTAGAAAAAAGTTTATTTGTCGATACATAGGTAGTCAAATACACTGTGACTGTCAATTCAGTACTTTGTTGGCATGGAGTTACCAATTATTCATTAATAAGTCGAATAAACTTTTAATTCAAATTTTCCTATTGCATGCATGTTTTGCCTGGCTTTCCATCAACTTGTCGCTCTGTCTGTCTGTCTCTTTCTCTCTCTCCATATATATATATATATATATATATATATATATATATATATATATATATATCGTTTTCGATTATCTCTCCACTACACCGACGATGTGTATATTTAGATTCCAAGAAGATCTATGGCGCTTGCACAGAATGTCTGACCAGGAGAAACAGTTCATAAGTAAAGAAAAAGAAAAAAACAAAATGTCTGTTTTGAATTAACAATAATGAGCATTTCATTTATGTGTATATAAGTGACAACGATCTCCTTGAACAATAAAGAAGCTTTTGCAATAATAATAAATAAAGTAGTTTCATGGAATGGCAGCCGATTCGGTTGAGACAGGATAATGCTACCGGCGCCTCCTAAATGGTGTTATAGTATGCTCCTCTGTGTTATTCTTTCCTCAAACAAGTTTATTGTTCCTGTTCCTTCCTTCCAACCACAGTGGTGCTCCGTGGCTCAGGTGTCGTGTCCAATTGCGTACAAATAGCAGCCGCCTTCGGTAATGACTTAAATTACCAACATATTTATTGGGACTCTGAGTTAGGCGGCTGGTAGAGCTTTTTGTTTTTTCAAGTTTCTTTCGCTTTTTTCATACCTCATATAGCCAGCAAATCAGAGCCGTCTTATGTACATACCCCTATTTGGAAAAAGAATGGTCAGTTGTAATAACCAATAAAACGACAGCCTTCTATGCTCTTCAATTCGTCGTTTCTGTCTACCAGAATGGAACATTCGGATAATCCAAATTAAGGTGAGATTTTTGGTTCTCAGCATTTCTCATGTGTACATTTAACAAAACCATTGCAATATAAAAGAAAAAACGGAAGTCATACGTCAATATTGGGAGACCAGGGTTGACAGAAGTGGAGCGGAGAAGAGTGGAGGGGGATATCAGAGAATTTTGGTGTGTCTGGGATAGGGCTTTGAGTTGTCAGTACGTACATTTGGGAGTGGAAGTTAGAGTGATATAGGACATTTTATTGTCTGAGATCTTTGGCATGTCTGTAGAACGTATAATAAGATCGGGGTTTCCAAACCTTTTTAGGGTCCCACACCTCCAGTGCATCATCTATTAAGTCCTCATACTCTCGACCATCGAGATAATCATCATCATTGTTCTCTGAAAAGCACACAGTGAAACAAAATAAACAAATGAATACTAAATAGATTTATTCCTCTGATGTACTTTCTTTTTACTTAATTAATTGAATTTTCAGTTTTGTTTTCCTGCTGTCAAAATATGGGATCTTGGCACATATTGGGTGAATGCTACTCACATGTCAGCAGGAGCATCAAGCTAATATCACGATCAATAACGCAGACAACTATTCTTCACAAAAATAGATCGTTGTAGAAAGGACCATAACTCGGGTTACCTTCATCGCCAGATAAGGGTAACATGAAATCTGCTCACACCAAGTCCGTTCGATATCAAGTTCAGGCATCTTGAAATCAGTTATCGTCCTCAGTCGTCTCAGAAATCGATCGATTCACCCTTTGTTGGATTGTTGTCGGAAGAGAAAGGATTATGGATCTAGAGCAATTCTTCAGCGATATGATTAACATTTAAGAAGCAAGCCCTGGGATTGGTAATCAGGATTACCAAACGATCTTTGGTCCCATTGGATACACAAACAGGTTATATTTTGTCTATATTTATATGGATGACGTGGAGAGTTTGAAAGCTTGCAAGGTTTCCAGTCTCAAAACGTCACCAAACTGTGACTCCAAGCAGATAATCTTCTTGTAAATATCCCAAATCTTCTCTTTCGCATGGTGTCTACCTCATTTCCCCGCATTGGCATTTGCAGTTTATTTAGGACGTGGAAAATATCGACGAAATAACCAAGAAAAACAATCAAATTCTCATTTTTAAAATGACTGGCAAGAGGTTTGCATTGATGCATGAGAAATTCGCATTTCTAATCCTAAAGTTTGACCACCTATGAGAATACCCAGCCAAGACATAACGGATGTACTTCTACTATTATTCCTATTATTATTTGGACTATCCTCATCTTGGTTGTTTTTCATACAACATTTTGGCCGTAATTCTCTACAGCCTTCATAAGGCATCATCTGGTGGGTGTGGGGAAGTAACGAACCCTTTATTTAACCGACTGGGGTATATAGACCGCACTCTTAGCAGTAGTAGTAATTTTCGAATTATTATTGTTCCACAGATTGAACCTAGAACCATTACATTACTTGCAGTAATTCTGTCTGATTCTGTAACCACTACGCTGTGTCCATGTCGGTTAAATAAAGGGTTTGATTCGTTACTTCCCCACACCTACCAGATGATACCTGATGAAGGCTGTAGAGTACAATGGCCGAAACGTTGTATGAAAAACAACCAAGATGAGGATAGTCCGAATAATAATAGAAACAATAGTAATACCTGATCTCAAAAATTCAGAGATACACGATGTACTTCTGTGTGATATAATAAAATCAAATTGTCCGCACGAATCTCATCAAATAATCTTTTTAAAAAAAGTTGATGATTCAGTGTTTAGACATGGATCAAGTTGACTCTTCTTTGTTTTTTTTTGGGGGGGGGGCATTTCAGACATTAATGTTTGGCAATGTACAATTGAGTGTACGGTCAGAACACGCAAACCTCTCTCCTTTACTGGACCAACAAATCCAGATTTCGTTTTTAGCAAAGCAAAAAAGAAATAAAAATAACTATTAATATAGCAATACAAATGAATGATATATTTTTAAAGATACATAGAATTATCAACATCAACAAAGAACTGAAAAACATGTTTCCGCCCCCTTTGCCTCAACCGATTAAAAACAAGGCGTCTTTCGTATTCCTACCCAAGTGTAACTCCAGGTGAACACAATGTGACCCAAGGTTATACCATTGGTTGAGAGCAAGGCAACGTTGGTAACCCTACCAAGAAATTCATATTTAACACCATGTATGCATATTTAATCATAATGATGATTAGATTTTTTTCATCGCACCCCAAACTTCAAGAATTTGGTTCCCATACGCTGGGTATATAGTTACCCCAGGACTTCTGGTTTAGGTGAAGTGAAAAACGCATCGGTGAGCACAGATACAAAATACCGAACGAGAGAGGTAGAGATTTTGTAAATTTTGTGACAACAGACGAGCTCAAATTCATTAACACCTTTAAAGACTTGTAAGAGGCCCGGTCACGAAACAAAGGACAAGATAGACTACATCCTTGTGGGCAAAGGTAACACTGTCAAAGATATATACGTCTTAAATCAAATGAATGTAGAAAGTGACCACAAAATGATAATTTAAAAAAAAAATACGAAAGATAGAACACACCAAACTTCAGCCACTTGGCTTTCAAAAAGAGCTTACCTGATCATTCAAAATGGAACTGAAAAGTAGACTGGAACTGCTCGCCAAACTAGATGAAAACATCAAAGATCTCAGCAATAACATAACAACCTCCTAAATGAAGACAGTTTGTGTAAGCCAAACAGCGTACATCCATGAGTAAACTCTCTGGGGAAACCAAGGATCTCATGGAAAAAGATAGAAAAACTGAAGCTGCCAACAACAACGATAGCAAAAATTGAGGCAACAGAACAGAACAAGACCATCAAAAAGAATGAAGACAAGACAAAGGAGATATGTGACAGCAGTCATTGAAAGAATTCTCGAAAACATTTTTTGAAACAGCAGAAAATCTCTCAATACAGGAAGAAAGCAAATAACTAGTGTGCTCGGAGCAAATTAATACTTGACAACAGAAAGGGACTGAATTCTCCAACGTGTCAAGGAATTTTACAAAAATCCCAATTCCTTCAAACAAAGGATACAGACAAATGAACAGGAAATACGAGCCGAAAGTTATTAATTCGTGGATTTCCAAGAAGTTACTCCACGGGAAGTGAAGCAAACCATCAAACAAAAAGAGTAAAGGCCTCTAGACCTGATAACATCACAATCCACTAAGTCAAGCAAGAAATATGGAAACATCATCACTGGCAAACTAGTCATTCTTTTCAACATGCCTTAAACAGAGTAAAGTCCCAGAAGATCGGAACATCACAATCATTATTCTGTCTTACAAAAAAGGAAACCCAAAAGACAACTGCAGGCCAATAAGCCAACTCAACTGCATCCACCAATTTTTCACCGAAATGATCACCAAGCAACTCACGAAAACGCTAGATGAAAGCCAACCGAGGGAACAGGCCAGCTCCAGGAAAAGATACTCAACCATCGACCATTTCTATTCAGTTAACCAACTGAAAGAAAAATCAGCAGAGAATAGAATGCCACTAGCTGTAACATTTGTGGACTCAAAAAAGGCTTCCAATATAGTGGGAATCCCCAAAAATATTGACAATATAGCACATCAAGGAACATATCCCATATGTCAGAGTACTTGAACATATCTACCGACACAGCAGTCCCTTCATCAGGCTACTCAATTCCTGACCCCTTTCAAGTAGGAAACAGTGTGATACAAGATAATATCAGTTCACCCAAACTTTCCACCGCCTGTCTTGAGATGATCATCCGAAAAGTAAGCTGGGAACACAAGGACATCATTATAGACGGTGGATACCTGCGGCCTCTGAATTACCGTCGACATTGCCTTTTTCACAAAAAAAAAACTTCATGATTTGCAAATAATGCTAGACGAACTAAATGAGGAAAGCAAAAAAAAAAACTTGGCTTCTACATATACTTCAGCAAAACACATGTCATGTGCAACAATTATGTTGAGGGTTAAGACACATTTATCAGAATTAAAAACAAAATACAAATGCTCAAAATAGAAAATAGACACTCATATCTACCTAGGACAACGAATCGCTATGAAACCCTCAAAAGAAGAAGTAAAGCAAAGAATCACACTAGGTTGACAAGCTTCTGATAGATCAAGCACTACTTTCAAGAATGAATGGATCCAACTAGTCCTGAGAAGAAGGGTATACAACCAATGTATCCTACTAATAGTCACCTATGGTGCTGGAAAATGGAACCTAATCAAAAGATTGACCTTCAAGTTGAAAACCATGCAACATGCACTTGAGAGAATCATGCTCAACCTCACATGGAGATATGTATTTTATTAGAGAAAAGGCAGGACTCAAACCATTAGAAAACTCAAACAGGGCTGGACATGTTGCAAGGATATCAGTCAACTGCTTGACATCGCGACTTGTTATGTGGATATCCATAGATCATATACAAGATAATGCCCGAAAGAGAGTAAGTTTTTCAGCGTTGACTATGATAGGTTTACGTTATTGTGATATTCCCGTGTTCAATTAATGCACTTAAATGGTCGTCAAGCTGTAGGTCCCTCTGGTATCTTTACACCCTTTTTCTTTTGGGGGGGGGTCCTCTTTAAAAAATGCATTTTGAGATCTCACCCCTCTTTTTTAATCTCTTCATTTCTGCTTTGCATAATCACAACCACCAATCCGTTGGATTGCACCTCATCAACACAGCAATATATATATATATATATATATATATATATATATATATATATATATATATATATATACCAGTGTGGTTGTGTGTCTGCATCAAAATTAGTGGCCAATTAAAGGTTTCTGTCGCTGAGAATTACAAATCTTGGCACTGATGAATTGATATTCTTGGCAAATGTCTGTTTAATATTCATGTCATTCATTGTTCATAGCTTTGTTATCTCCTATCCTCTCTCCTCTTCCTATCCATGTCAGAATCTGTGCCAACCCAAGAATATGTGAAAATATGTGAGTATCTGTGCCAACATTCTCTCACTGCAAGGGAAGATAATAATCTCACTGTTTGCCGAACCTCAAAATTCGTATGTGTCTTATCCATAATCGAGAAAGAAAACCATCAAAACCTGTTTTCACTGAAGCACATACAAATATTCTCTTTGATTGTTGGGAAACAAAACCTTTTTTCGAAAACCATTTTCATCTCATTTCCCACTTGAGAAGTTATACTGTGAAAGCATCATTTTTTCAGTGTACGTCACCAATAAAACTAAAAATTTTCACAAGTTGCTGTTCATAAATTGGGTGAATTTCAGTCAATTAATCTATCTATTCATCTCTCGAGTAAGCCAACATTGCCCATATATAACACTTCAAGCACGTATTTAAATCCTTTCACTTAAAATACAGTTGATTTTCTAAAACATTCACTCGAAGCCATTTCCTGATTTGATTTCCCTGAGCTTCTGAGTACATGCATGTCTAAAATGCGTACTGTAAATCAATTTACACACATGCACACATGCACACAAATACACACACACTCATGCATGCACACGCGAACTTATATATGTATGTGTGTGCCGTTTGTTATCATTTGGTTTTTCACTATTTCTGCAGCACAGGTTCATCGCAAAAATGATTAAAACAGATGAAAATATTTACTTTTTTGAAGATAACGAATTTACAAATCAAATAAAAGAGGAGAAAGGGAAGATTAACAGAGAGACCGAATTGAATCAGAACTGAGAGAGAGAGAGAGAGAATGAAGGGAGATATTCAAGTGATCGTTTTCCTGTGAGTTCGAACCCGCGCTGTTAATCAACTCTCCGCTCCCATCATCTATTGTCCTGTCCGATCCTTCATGTGATAATTTGACATTTTAACCGGACACAGTTCACCAGGATGAGTGCGCTGAGTTTGATTGACAGTCGAGGCCGATCGCATGAAATTGGTTTGTTTTGAAATGATATCAAATTTTTGGATGAACTATAAATACTTTTTTTGCCGTTGTTTTAAAATTATCCTTCCGTTTCTGATCGTGACAAGTGGCTTCAATGATTTAATTCCAGTAACCTTTACACCATGACATCTGAATAAATGATACATTTTCAGATATCTACGCTCTAAACATTCATGTAACCGTACATCTGGCAACTCCCACCTGCTCCTTGTTACTTTTTATGTACTATAATTTATACGTCCTCCCAAAATTATATGCACGTTGCAAGATTGCTCTCTTCAGAACCAGTACACAGATAATTGTACGCTGATATTTTTCTTTCTCTGGTATTTTTGTAGTTTGTTAGTGTTTTTTTTTTTTGGCTTTGATTTTTCCCTAATTCTGACAGATTTTGAGAAAATAGATTTGAACCGACCATTTGTTTTGAAACATAGCAAGAAGTACACAAATATCTCATGTAAAAACAGAAACCGTAAGTAAAATTCTTGGAATCAAACGTAACAATATTTAGATGTGAATATTACAAAATCATGAACAGACAAGTGAGTCAAAGTTATAAAGGATATCCTTCCTTTCACACTGGAAGTAAGTCACAGCTCTCACAAAGTTAATCTTGAACTTTTCTTTTTCTTTTTTTTTTTGTTGATATCTCATACACACCAGTCTCCTGTATTTCCCACCAACTAACATCCTACGACTTAGCTAGCTGACCACAACACGATGATCAGGCATTCCAGTATAGCAAACTTTTATTCCGATTTTCTTGTTTGACTTGAATGTTCAGGGATTTTTGAGGCATGCAGCTCCTTTCCATGCGGAATATTAGCATCAAACAAGTTTTGTACATATTTTGCTTTGTGTAGTATAGAGTTAAGCTCAGTACATGGCTGGTTGAATAGGAAAAATCCTTTGAGTTCAACGAAGCTTTATGGTTTTACAAATCATGGGTTTGAATACGAAGTAATGTATCAATGTTTGGAATGTTAACGGTTGCATGTAATGATCTTAAGTTGTCTGAATTTCTTACATGAGGCATTGTGATAACATTTAATTTTTTTTCACTAACTCTCCTTTCATCTTACTGTGTCAACATTAGACGGTCAATAGATCAAGGGAGAAAGATAGGGCGAAGGGAATTCAATCAACAAATCCGCAGCATGTAGGAGAAATCAGATAAAAGATTTTCGGCCAACGAACTAAATCAATACGTACATTAATATGAACATATCGTTGTCTTGATTTATCGCCATGGCTTCTTTGTAAAGAGAAAAAGGGCTCCAGAACACAAGAAATGAAAGACTAAGGGGTTTGTTTTCCTGCAAAACGTAATCCTGCCGTATGTATCCAGTCACTCGCAGCTTGAACGAATATAGGCGTGCTGTTCGTTCGACTTATGACAAAGCGCTTCAGAACATTCAAAAAGTAGTTGCCGAAATAAAATCGAAACAAGTGAAGTTTTCTGCAGAATGTTGTTCTCGTCTTGGTTCATCTTTTGAACACAAAGTGTCGACTGTTTTACCCTACGGCCGTCTTCGAGTGATAAATAGATGTACTCTTTTATCATCGGGAAGGTGTTGTCAGTTGCAAGGAAACATTCGTTTTCCATTGTCTTATATCGGGTGTTATTGATTCTTAGTTATTAGACGATACAATGCAAAAGTTTTATGCGTATGTTTTTGCTAATGGATGCATTTTCCGCTTGTTATATACATTTTCCTCTGCATGACTTATGGATTCGACTTTTCTCCCTCATTCACCTGTCCTGTTTTATAGCCGTCAACAATATTACCGAAATTTGTCTTCCTAATCATTAGCTTGTTAACGTCCGTCGTTGGTCATAGAACTTCCCCAATATTCGCCAAGCCTCTCTACTATTGGCATCGTAGAGCCAACACTTTCTACATTTATAGATCTCTTCACGCCATCTTTTAGTAGACCACAGGTTTGCTTATGACTTGTGTGGATCAACATTACGGGTTGTGATCTCCAGCAGTTGTCTGACATTCTTGAAAAATGTCCAGCCCAGTGCCATTTGAGTTTTCTGATAGTTTCTATGATATATTGTACTCCTGTTTTTCTTTTCTCTGATATACTGTGCTGTCTTCTGATCTCACTATGTGAGGTTGAACGTGATTGTCTTCTGTACACGTTGTCGTTGCATGGTTATCTGTTTGAGGGCCAATCTTTTGATTAGCTTTCATGTTTCAGCTCCATCAATGTCTATTGGGAGGATGCATTGGTTGTATACCCTTTATTTTTAGACTGGTAGGATTTTCTTGTTCTTGAAAGTCGAGCTTGCTTGTTAACCTAGTGTCATTCTCCACCGTATTACTTCTTCATTTGCGGTTTTCATTGAGATTCGTTGCCCTAGGTAGTTGTCTACTTCCCCTAGCTCTTTGTGATTCGATCATTGTGTTTTTGTCCCCCTGGTCAGCACTATGCCACTATGATCAGTTTAAATGGGAAAATCTTTTGAATTTCCGAGATTAAGCATTATCATTATCAGTTATGAAAAATAAAAAAACGATAACAGATTCTTGAAAAAGCTTGGTTTTTCATTCAATAGAAACAGTCACTTGACCAATGTCTTTTGGCAGCATGCAGTATTGGGGTGATCATTTAACAATTGAATAAAAAGAGGTAGTCAATTGATGAACAGCTTTTCTCACCTTTAATTGGGCAGTGGTCACTAAGAATGTAGAATTTCCAAGTATGAATGCTACAGGACTCAAAGTAAAAGACCAATCTTGCAAAAACTTTAATGGCTAATCAAACATCCCACTTAAAAGAGTACTTGAGTCAGTTTAAAACAATATCAACGAAAGGTTTTCTCATGGTTTAAATAGAATAAGGAGTAAATGTTTAAATGATCAACCCTAAGACTTGACCAGTGCAGCTTGAACGCGTTATACATACATACAAAACCATCTAGACTTCTGTCAACGGTCAGATTTGGTAAGCCTTTTTCTAAATAGTTTAGTTTATTTTGCATGTTTTGTCTTTAAGCAAGATGGTCAAATAATTTTCATTACTATCATATACATTTTTTTCTTTTCAAAATATTTTATCCATTTCCTTTCTTGAATATTGGACCTTTACAGGTGTTAAATACATCATCTACATCATAATTATTATTTAACAACCGTAGCCATCAAAGATGGCAAAGGTTTCTAATCTTTCTGATATATGCATGAGTTTGTATGCTTACATGTTTATGCGTTTGGTCTTTACAGCATTCTTCGTCATAACGTTTCATCTGAATATTAAAAAATTGGCCTCAGCACTTGTCTAAAACTTATCTGAAAATGTATTATATCTATTTTGGATCTTTTTTTAATGTTTGGAAGTTTTTTTCCGACGGATATATTTTTGTTGCGTGTTCCAGCTCCGCTGGCTCAACTGTTTTGTCTACAGACTGAACAATTTTTATCAGTCACCCACTAAACTCTTTTAATTTTCTGAAAAAAAAAACTTTTATGTCTTTTTCCGATGGATTTAAGAGTAACATCAAGATTTTCAAGAATAGAGATGTTCTTTTCATTCAATCTTAGATGTTTTCTATAGTAAAAAAAGGCCATTGATATCATTCAGAGATTTTATTTTGTCCATGTTTATTCTTTGAATGAATTTTCTCTACATGACTTCAGGCTTTGATACCATGGCTGTCCAGTTATTGACTGCGATGAAGAGTTATCATTATTATTATTATTATTATTATTATTATTATAAATAATAATAATAATAATAATAATAATAATAATAATAATAATAATAATAATAATAATAATAATAATAATAATAATTCGATTTCCTAGTCTTGTTTCTTTCTTCTTCAGAACTCGTGCTGTCTCATCCAATGTCCTGCAAGGTATTGTTGCCTGCCTGTCATTGGCAAACATTTTGTCGTATCAACTGAAAGTTCTTCACGCTTCCTCGGAAGAAAAAATATGCAAGGTCTAACTGAAAACCATGCATATCTGCATCTTTTATGTCCTGTGAAATGTGGCTGTCAACTATGGCTACGTGATATTTGCTTTTTTTTTGTCTTTCTTTTGTTTTTTCTACGCGTCTTATTTGCTTTTTGTTCATTAACGCTGTCCCCCCCCCTCCTCATTACCCACCACCCTCAATCACTGCCTTCGGGGAGGATTTTCTCTTATAGTCTGTCTCTCTCACTTTGATTTTTATCTTGCTTTCCTATTTCTTCCTTATCCCTTTTTCAAATCAACATCATTTTAAAATTATTTGTCTTTTCTTCACAATTTGATTTTTATAATGTTCTCATGTTCATTTTCTGCAATTTTTTCATATTAATATGACATTCTCCAGAAAGTATTTTTCTTCTCCACCAGTAGTAATATTTATGATCCAACTTCCCCGTCTCGTCCCCGTCTTTCTCTCACTATATATATATATATATATATATATATATGAAACTAATCCTTTTCTACTATATCTGTATGCATAGGTATGGATCGATTTTGTTTTACTTATATATGTGAATGTGGAACGTATACCTTTCCATATTTTGCGCTCATAATTCTAAAATATGTCTGCATATAATGTATAATTTTATGTTCCTAAACACAACAAGGTAAGTATAAAAATCATTGCTAATTATAGCAATCATTATAGACCTATTAATGATGATATCAAAAAGTATTCCAATTATCTAAACATCTTCTCTGAAGATTTTATATTCTATTTCAGTTGCAGAAAAAAAAACGGTATGAAGTTAGTCGAAAAAGAAGTCAATGTTTTTGTAATCATAATTTATCTTCGATTAGTCAATGTTTCTTTTCTGCCGACAAAAAGATGAAACTTTGTAACTATGGATAATGATGACGATAATATTAGGTTAAAATATAAGATTTGAGAAAAATCATTTGATATGATGTACACGTATAGTGAAAATACATTTGATTACAGTGGCTGCCTCTCATCTCTCAACATAGTTCAAAAGTTATGGTGATGTTGCGTAGCAATAAAGGATGAAATCCCTCTTCTATTTAAAATTTCCAAAATACAGTGCTTCATGGGGCTTATGTAGTATGAATGACAGAAATTGATGAATATGGTATTAAACGCCAAAACACGGCTTAGAGTGCTTGAAGTTTTATTATGATCATAGCTGCCGACTGTACGTTATAATTTATATGGCCAGTAGAATACAAGCATTTATGCTGAATTATTCGTGTCTATTCATTTAGACGAGTCTTGTCATTCTTTTCTTTCTTTCTATATTTCCACTTTATACTCATACCAACACACACACACACACACACACACACACACATATATATATATATATATATATATATATATATATATATATATATATATATATATATATATATATATATATATATACTGCCTCTGGAATAAAGCACTTTGATAGACGGGGAATCATACATAAGTAAATAAAGATTGCTTAGTTCGGTTCAACTGACCGTCCAGTTCTGCGTAGGGCACTGAACAAATGTCTGCCTTTTCGTCTAGAGCGAAGGTTTCGATCCTACCTCGTGGTACTGGATGTTGGATAATCTATCGTCACCCTGAAGAGTTGTAATACAATGAAACAGCAGTCTGTGGATAACATAATTATATATATATATATATATATATATATATATATATATATATATATATATATATATATATATATATATATATATATATGAGGAAAGCCCCCTACCACTAAATATGGAAGGGGAGTTAGAAAACCTGATTCCAACACTAGTAAGCAGTTTAGAAAACTTACTAAAACACTACTACACACCATCAAAACACTAAACTGAACAACCCTCACCACACAGAACACTAATACACACAACTCCTACCATTAATATCCTCACACCCACATCTTAGAAACATTCAATAATGGAAGCTTCAAAGTCACCTAGACTCATAGGAAAAACTTCACCTTAGCCTGTTATAACCCTTGTTCAACTCATACCCAAAACATTTTCAGTAACTTTTAAGGTTGATACCTATGTAGCTCCATAACCCCACCACCCCTCCTACACTACCCCAAACATACCAGAAAATCCACCTCTACAACACTACCCCCTACCTTGACACACTCTGCCCTCCCCAAGGCAAACTGCTGCTGCTTTACCAAAATCCCAATACCTGCTGGTCATTCTTACATTCAGCAGGAGGCATCTAGTAGCCCTGACAACAAAACTTACCCACAATGCATAGCCCCTGGCAGTGGACTCTGGTTCCACATGGTACATTTTAATCCACACTCACACAACATTCACCACTGATGATGGGAGAAATCCCGAAACATGTATGGACTATAGACATATAAGGATTAATAAACCTTACCACCAAAAACTTCACTCCCGAGTCTGTCTCACTCTCTAAAGTACACATTATATATATATATATATATATATGAACCATATGGAAAATATTTAGACCCAATATATTTATACGGTATCAAAATGCCACAGACAAAGTACTATGATGAGAACTAATATATTTACTTCCATTTTCAAGAATGTGAAAAATTAAAAAATATGAACGAATCATGATTCCATTAAAAGTCACGAATCTTGTCATGAAAAACTTTTTTGATCGAAATGAAACACAGACACTTACGAGGAATCACCAGGATTCAATTAAGGACTGAGTCAATAAGATTCATGCTTTTATTGAGTAATCATTAAATCCATCTTTATTTCACGAAGAAAGTGCTAATAAGAATGTTAAAGCCAAAGCTGATGATGAATCATTTGAAAAGACTTTGGCTAATTAGTATAATAATCATAATTGTCTTGTATGTCGTGATCCTACACCCAGTCAAAATTTAGACAATAGGACTTGGAAAACCAACAATGAGACACAAGAGCTTCATTTTGAGAAAACAAAACATAGGTGGAGTATAGTTTTGGAAAAAGCACGAGGTAGCCTAAGCTTTACATGGCCACCTTTTAGAACTGAGTCACAGGTGAGGAAAACCCATCGAATGAGGTGAAAGAACCGGTATCAGGGGGTCAGGGATTTCACCATGGCGAAGATGTCTGTCCATGTGGTGGCCATAACATCAGGGTTTATCGGTGATTGTGCCTCGCCCTCTGGTCTCGAGGATAATGACATCGTTTAAATGCTATACCCATAGAATTTTGGGTTCTCCTACGTTTATACAAAAGTTGCAGATAGGTTACTTTAGAGAGAAAACCTTCATCCATATACAGGGGAATAGAACTGAACGACAAATGCAGTTTTCAATTGACTTCCTTCAATCGATTTGCTGCTTTAACACCCTCTGAAAATGACTCTTTCACTGGTGTTCTGCAGCTGTGCTTTCCTTTGCATATTAATATTTGTTCCACATATCTTCACGCTGCCCTCTTGGTCCGTTTGTACGCATGCATCCTTACACATAAAAAGTATGCACAGTTTGTTTTGTGCTTTGGCATTTTCAACAAACAACATATGCCAGAGACGATCAGACTGTGTTATCGTACGCATAATTTATTGAAATTAATTTGGAGTCTCAACAAAAGCATTCTTGGAACTGAGATATCAAGTACTTTAATCACGATTTCCGGACATTCAGACGCCTTTACCGTAATAGCTTTTCAAAAGCTGCCAGACTGTTTCTTAAGAACGTTTGCAATTACGGTGACTCTTTCATGGAAACCATACTTATTTCGACTGTACAGGCTTTTACACGTACGGTTGCAGAACTAGTGTCCCTTTTACTATCATAAAATTATAAGTCATGCTTAGAAACAAAGTGATTTTTAAGAAAAGGAACGTGCAGGGAAGGGACCTCACACATTTTCTGTTGTTGGATATTTTTCTTGTGCACGGAAACCACTGAGTAAGTTAACTTATCGGCATTGTTCCCTCACAAAAAAAAACACTCACCAGTCTATACTCTCTTGAGAAGCATGAGCTCTCGGACATTTTGCCTTGAGTTTAAGAGTTTCAAAACCTTTTATTCTCTCTTTCAATTTTGTCGCATCAAGTAATTTTCAAGATGTTGGGAATCTTTACAGGACTTCTTTTGCTCTTTTTCTTTATTCAAATATTCTCATGAAAGATAAGTTTATCTCAAGGCATCGCCGCTTCCAGCTTCACTATAAAGATCAAGATGTTTGAACTTCCAAATACTTTGCTATTTGAATATCATATTTCCTTCCGTCTACTTCAATGCCCAACCTATTGAATTACCTCCTCTTTGTCTCTATAAACCTTTTTTTCCTCTGATTCATTTTTTTGAGTACACTGTTTTCTATCGTTAAAATGTTTCCCCTGTTCTTTTTTACGTGAATTTCTTTTTATTTCTATATATTTCAATATTACGCTTTTTATTTCCTTTCTGTGTGAAGACGTATTTTCATCCATTCATTCTTATCCTTTATCTTTTTATTCATATCTTTTTATTATTTTCTTCTTTTCCCTTGCACCCGATTTTCGCTCTTCATCTCCGCCACCCCAGACCATCTCTGCCGACCCTATGTTCTGCAATCACCTCACACTTAAGTGGACTGTGCACTTTCGTATGTTCAACACTTGCAAGGATTTGGACATAGATCTCTTTTTCTTTTCTCTAGACTTGATTGCAGTTGAAATGGTTACAGCGCGATTAGTTTTTTTAATAACATCAAAAGATGCTTTATAGAAGCAAAGTATTTAAGAAAACGTATAAAAGGAGGAAACACTAACAAAATTAAAGTAATCATGAAGATGCTGAAAATTAAGAAAAGAAGAGAATTTTATAGAATACATGTAAAGCAGATTTGAGAGAAAAAGTAAAGATAGCAACCATTAAGACAATGGGAACATGAACTGACGAAAACATTGCTACACTTCAATTTGTAGGAAATAAAGCCTTTGACAAAAAATGATTTGGTAATGTATTGCAAAAGTTCACGTAAAGGTGATCAGTTTTTAAGCGAGCAATAATTACGTAAGTGAGTCACTGTGCCCTTGCACGCATGCGTACGAGTCAAAATTGCACATGCGCATTCATCAACCTTAGCCTGTCTGTACATTTCATGTTACTAACATATGTCACTCGATTGTCGCATTCAAATGACTTTTGGATAGTATGGAAATAAACTTCTAATCCTTTGAGATACACTCACTCTTATATACACCTGTATTATATTCACGTACTTCAGAAGAGACCGATTCTTTTCACATAAATTCGTACGCATCTCTTTTTTCATGGAATTTCCAATTTTGCATGGTTCTACTTCATTGATGGCGGAAGCATCCTATATTTAAGCATCTTAGTGAGCAGAAATTGCATTCTTTCTGATGGAACCTCCAGAGTAATAAATCATATACGTAGCATATTGTAAATTTCCATACCTATGATTCCTTATATACATCTGATCATGTCTGAGATGCAACCCAAAAATTGAGGGAATTTTACTGTATTTTAGAAAAAATATTCTAATCCGTATTTCAATCCTTATCCCTAAAAAACCAAATCATCCCATATTTATTGTTTTTTTTTTCGTTACCTCCACTTTCGAGATTCCATGTAAAACTCCTTACTAAGTTCGATTCAAGTGGATTTCAAATCTTTTCTGCGTTATTCCTCGTGTACTAAAATTCAACGATACAATGTTTAAACTGCTTCTTTATACATCCGAAATGGGTTGGTGATTCCGGCACCTTTCGATGGACTACAGGTGAACGAGTTAGTTTCCGAGAGTATGCCTGCTGTTATGATTTTTTCACGAATGGTCGGCCCCCTTTCTATTGTACTGTGTCATGATAAGCTAAGCTTAGTAAATATCTTGGAGGTGCAAATAACCTAAATATTAATAACAACAAGTATGAAATCAGAGGATAGTTCAAATCTAAGCTATGACGGTGGGTAATAATTAAGTTGTTGGTGAGGGCATGAATCTTTCTCTTCTCGCCAAGCCTCCCCGATTAACCTGGTCCAATGATAAGTCTAACAAAACGTGGAAGTTTCAAATGTTCTGCTTTAACACTACATTAATTTGCATATTTTTACATTCATGATGGTATTCAAGTGAGAAATGTAAATTACGAGATGATTCCATGTTTACCTCATAACCGATTGATTCTATATTTTTCTTCGACTTTGCAGATGATTTGAATATTTTAGTTTAATTTATTGAATTACATTTCATGAAACCAGAACATACAACTGTTGAACAAAAATTGTTTCTTGTCATATCTGCGATTTGTTTATTAGCTGTGAAGTCAAAAAAAAGTTGTGTAAACATACTCTAAGTGTGCCGATTCCATAATTTCTTTATCCTTGGCAGCGTTGCACATATTTTATTGAAGGGGTTCACTACGAGTTATCATCAATTTAAGGCATAGAATAACTGAAGAGTTCAATATTAGCAATAATTTTGAATTGATGATATCATGGTTTGGCTCCATGAATAATGATTTTTGAGAGTCCTCCACCTCTGCTGCAGGCCTCTTCGATAGGTTCTAAAAGTTTTGCAGTCGAGGTTTTAACATCTATTTTATTAAGCCATTGTTTGTCCTGTACCTTAATTTCCAAGTATTACATAACATCGACCATTAAAATGCTTGAAAGTGGGGACGAAGGACGAAGGGGTAAAATTTAAGATAGAAGATCAGAGAAAGTCAAACATAATCAGGAGGAGAGATGAAAAATAAATTCAATTGCAAAAACTTAAATAAACTTTCCTCCAAAGAATTTCTACCAAAAAAAGTATTTATTTAATCGTTCATTTAATTATTCACATCTAAGGAGATTTTTGCCTGCTTGAAATCCTCAGATTTCCTCTTACGAACAGCATGTTTAATTGCATTTTCTTTCTTTTAAATGACTGAATTATTTACAAACGAAGAAACAAAGATCATATAATATATTTCATTTTTTCAAATCATTCCAACTTAATAATCCCCGAAAGAAAAAAAAACAAGCAGTCTATTATCTATCTATCTCACAATCTGTCCCAAAATTATGGATGTCTCCTGACGTACTTCTTTTTGGCATCCACTACAAGACAATATTTCCCTCCCATATAAATACAGATATAAACATAGGCATGCGAGCAGATGAATGAAATGCGATAGAAGTCCAGATGGGAATAAAATGGGTAATAATTGGTTGCGTCAAACTTCAAAATTGGCAGGCCTTCTGACCTTAAAAATCTGATTTGAATCCCTGGCTGAAACCCGGAACCGAACGTTGACTTCAAACACTGTTTGAAAAAATATGCAGCTTTTTAGTTCACTGAGAAAATTCCACAGATTCATGCATATTTGTAGAAGAAAATATATCAAAAAAATAAATTTCAGACAAACCTGCTTACCGTTTTGTCCTGAGAAGTAGACAGGAGGAGGTCACCATGACATACAAGTACCCACACTGGACCTCGGTGGCTGAGAAGTGTTCGTACAAGACTTCCCATTCTGATATTCCATATCTGAAAAAAATAAATCGTAATACACTAGAATTCATTACAATTTCAGAAAGTATCTCAGTTCACATATACGGTTTGTTACATTCATTTTTTTTATTGCTTTTTTTGGTGGGGGGCTCTGTAATCGCTAACAAAATATGGAATCAAGCGAAGTCTTGGATTTCAAATGCTAATTCCAACGTTCAAGAACTGACTATATGTTTTTAACTAAGTGCTTCCAACGACTTGTTTTCTGATTTCGGCTTCCAATTCCGTCAACATGAATGCTGATACTCTTTGGATTGTAAAATCAAAATTTCAGTCTGATGGCAGAATGCACAAGGCTATATATTAATGAAATACTTCTATGGGGAGATCGTCTTACTCAGTTGTCGAATTCCTTCGAAATGCAACATTTTTTTTTTTTACTATACAACCTCAGATACTGGACGGGGGATTAAGGTTGAAGGCCTTCCACGATCAATATATGTTCCCTGTAATGAAATATATTTGTCCAAATACACATTATATATATATACATATATATATATATATATATATATATATATATATATATATATATATATATATATATATGTGTGTGTGTGTGTGTGTGTGTGTGTATGTGTGTGTGTGTGTGTGTGCGTGTGCGTGTGTGCATATATATATATATATATATATATATATATATATGAGAACCATGATAAAAGTATAAAACAAGCGTGTGTATATGTAATAATGTTTTAAGTAGATTTTAGTTCACAAGAGTGCTCAATACCATTGGTAGAGAGCTTATAGAATGAGTAAAGATGTTTTCAATAGTTGATTAGAGATTGCATATTTCGTGTCACTTCAAATCATATTTGAGAAGGAATTCCATGAAACTTAGCATCTTCGGCAATGAGTTAGCATGAAATAGCAACACATGTAAGATTAGTAAATATGGGAAAAGAAGGATGAAGCAACATTTATACGTAAAGAGCACACTGGATGTTCATGCTGGTGCACTCTGGGACAAGAATGAAACTAAATTTTACAAAGTCAAAGAAATGTCTTGGTCTATTTTGAATCGGGAGTGGAGAATACAATGCTGCAAATCAACTATAGGACGAAAACTAAAAGAATCTGAACTTAAAATTGTTCTCTTTACTAGAACGAGAAATATGCGCAGGCCTCATTAGACTTTTGTAAAAAATACATGCTATGGACTTGAAAGTGATAGAGAAAAAAGGAAGCGACTATAGCAATATCCAATATGGTTTCAGAGGAGGAAATCAGACTATTTGGAGGAAAAAATCCTAAAGACTTGCGAACATTGCATGCATTAAAGTGCACTGTAGAATTTCTCCTTTCAATAATAGAACGGAGTTGAATATAACCGGAGAGCAGAAGTTACCAACAAATCGTTGAAGGTCAGATGGATTGATGACTTACTAAGAGGCCCAAAAGGGGAAACTGTTCCTTACAAAACTGGAAATTGAACCCCCAAAATCGGATATTCCAGCAAAGTAATGTCAGCTGCCATGTTGCACATTCTGTTTCACATTGGTTTTTCAGGAAGAAAATCCACGTACTAAACTGGCCAGCAAATTCTTTCGATTTCAATATAGTAGAAAACGTTTGCAGGAAACTCAAGTATGCTTTAGGTGAAGAATAGAAAAATAAAATGATGTCTCAAGATGTTTTAATAAGAGTAATCCAGTTTATCTGAGGAAATATAATAACAACTGAATGCATTCCTTATATGAGTTTATGTCGAAAAGAATTGGGGCAACATTACTCGCAGATGGATGAGTGCAAAATATTGACTATATCAGATTCAGTTGTCAAAATAAAAGACATTTCCACTGTCAATGTGGGTGTTACTAAAATGTAACATAGATTTTAGTACAGTTCATGCTACTAAAACAATTTTATCACTAACCATGTGTTTTATTATTCAGTGGAAGCTTTAGTCTGGCAACCAGATCATGAACGTAGACATTACTATTTAATTTATGATCACTACACGATAAACCTCTGAAAACAACTAAAGTTAATAATTATGTTGCTCACTTCTATAATAGATATGATACAATTTTGAATCGCTCACTATCTCACACCCTCTCTCTCTCTCTCTCTCTCTCTCTCTCTCTATATATATATATATATATATATATATATATTCATAATTATATGCTCATATATATTCATGTATATATTCATACATATCTATACATTCATACATACATATACACACACACACACACACACACACATATATATATATATATACATACACACACACACACACACACACACACACACATATATATATATATATATGTGTGTATGTGTGTGTGTGTGTGTGTACGTGTCTGGGTTCATTCAGACGAATGAGTTGGTGTATTTTAGATTCCTGTGCGGGACAATTTCTTGTAAAAGTGTTTAGGTAGGAGGAGTTTGTTTCATTTTATTTGGTTTGTAGTTGTGTTTATTTTCTGATGGTTATAAATTGCGAGTTGGGAAGTAGGTATAAGAGTTTGCATTGTCTGTTAGTATTTGTTGGTGTGGATTGTCTATGGTAGTGTTATTTACTTACTTGAATTTCTTAGATTTATATCCCTTGGCAAGGATTATTTTCTTTCATTGTATGATATCTGTTGGTTGCATGATTATCATTGGTTTGCTCTGCTTTTTCATGTTTAAATTGATTATGTTGATTGGATAATCCTTCAAGGCGGATCCGTGAATAAAATATCTACGTTTGTTGTTATTGGTATATTTGTATGTCCGTTATCGAGTTATTTTCTTTATAGAAATTTTGAGCTATGCCTACATTTTTACATTATTCCATTTTTTCTCTTTAATAAATCCGTTCTATGTTTTTTGTTTTATTGGCTAAACTGAGGATTTCAATTTTGTTTGGGTGGTTAGAGCTAGTATCGATGTATTTGATCACAGAACTTTCTTCTCCATATTGGTGCTTTTGGCTAAATCGAGAGAATCAACTAAGAGGCGTAGAATTTTAACATTAGCTTCGATTTCCACTTCAAAGTTCAGTTTTTCTTTAAATTCTTTGATGATATATTCTAATATTTTCGCATTTTTTGCGCATTGCTATCTTCTACGATTAGTTGGGTGTCCTAAATTGTTGGAATCTATTTCTTTTCTGGTGAAGTTATATAAATCATACAGACCGATTAGATTCGACATCTCGGCAGGAACAAGGCTGTCCATAGAAACATCAAAATTGCAGACATAGGTTTCTTTTGTCCACTATTCTTGATCGTGGAAAACTGCCATTCGTCTGCAATGTTAGATTATTTCTGTCGCTGTTGTTGATGTTGGTACATATTTTGGCAAATTCCAAGGCTTTCTCAAAGATACCTTCTGGTATGAAAGGGGTAGAAATGTAATTGTTTATTGGCGCAAGTATTTTTCTTCCTTATGTTGCTAAACTAGGTAATGGCATCGTTGGTAATAATCTGTTGATATCATTGTATTTGCTGTTTGATGGTATTGTTCATATTTTTTTACCGTTTCTTCTTACCTATGATTTAGTGAGGTTGATAAGTCTCTTTGTTGGCTTGTTTGTGAAATCATGTTTATAACCTTTATAAGTATATATGCATCATTTTTTTTTATAGATTTCCTACCCGATTGCTGGTGATTGACTTGTCTGTGATGCGTCTTCCTTTCTTGTTTATATCAATATATATATATATATATATATATATATATATATATATATTTTTTTTTTTTTTTTTTTTTTTGAGGTTGGTATCTAATTTTTTGTAGTTTGTGATGTCGTCGGTTAGAAGTTTGTTGACAGTCTGGAAGTTAATCTCACACGCTGTACTTTTATCTCCTTTAACGAATATGTTATTTGATTTGTTCAAATGTTCTATTTATTTGTTCAATTTTTTCAGGAGTGGGTTTGAATGTTTTAGATTGTGATGTTGGTGACTATCTCAAGGTTATATTGTTCAAAATCTTTTAGTAATCTGCAACGTGGTAGGTATTTTGTCTTTTAAAAGCAAAAAAAAAAAGTCTATCTTACTGTATACATATTAATGGAAAATGTGCGATAACAATTTCAAATCAACTGTAAAGAGGAACATGTTAAAACAAAAACACATACACCAAAAACATCGAAACCCCATGTCACCTATTCATAAATGAGAAATTTAAAATCCTCACATTTGCCAATAAAGCAAAAAAAACAAAACAAACTAGAACAGCAAAAATGCAATAGAGTTAAAATGTAATCACTGCTCATTATTTCTACTAACGAACATAACTCAATAATACACATGTAGATATATCAGTATCAAGTAACATGTTTTATTTACACAGCCATCTCAAAGGACAATTCAATCAACATAATCAACTTAGACATGAGGAAGTGCACCAAACCTGACATAATCATACTAATGAGCTCATAAAAAGAGAGAAAAAACAGATGGGGATCCTAGCAAAGGGGAATACATCTAAAAAATCTAAGCAAGAATGAAACACTCTAAGAGATTATGCAAATCAACAACCACTTACTGACTAAGTAAACAGTCACATCATATCCCCAACTTGCAATTTATAACAACCTGCAGATATTCATAAATCATGAATGGAATGAAAGAAAAGAAAAACTCCTTCCACTTAGACACAGCCACAAAAATGTCCCAAACAGGAATCTAAAATACAACTACTCATCCACTCTTAAAAGCCTAAACAAGACAGAAATATAGACCAGTTTGCGTAGCAAATCCCCATTCAGCTACATTTTCAGTTCTACTTTGAACCAACTCAATAGTTAAATTTTTGAAGTTGGATGTATCGAGCACTTATTGAAATAAACCCATCATTCATCGGATATTGCATTGTATTATACTATGTTATCTTACATCACTGATTTGTACAGTGTGGCTTATTTTAAATGTATATATGTATATATATATATATATATATATATATATATTTATGAATACCTATTCATCTATGTATACATATATACATACATGTCTCTTCATATGTACGTATATACATATATATATATATATATATAAGTGTATTTGATCATTCATATATATATATATATATATATATATTAATGTATACATACACTCATATGTATATATATATATATATATATATATATATATATATATATATATATATATATTCGTTGATATATACATATATGTATTTATTCTTTGATATACATATATGTACGTATATTCATGTGTGTATATGTGTTATTCATATACACACACATATATATATATATATATATATATATATATATATATATATATATATATATGTATGCATATGTATATCAATTCATATATATATGTATTTATTCATTTATAGAAATGTAAGTATTTATTCATATATATATATATATATGTTAATAAGTTACATTTCATGTTCTTCGTTGGGCATCATAAAAATGGTCTGAAATTCCAAAAGAAGAAACGTGAATGCTACAGGGCACAAATTAAGTAATCAAAAATTTTGTTTGCAAACTGAGACTTTCACCCCAACTGAAGACCTTTGTAATGGGATGATTTCCAAAAAAGAAAGTGAAAACACTCCCCCCAAAATAACAAGGAATGCATGGTTAGATTTCCGGCCCTCCAACTTCAGTGGTACGGTCTGTACCCATGACACAAGCAGAGGCTAGCCAGCCTGATCAATTGTAAAATTGGAGAAATCTTCGGTAACAGTTTTTCTGTGAATGTCTTGGCATCATATGTGAGATATTGTGAATGCCCCTGAATGCTTTCCCGACTGCGTGCACCCGTAATTATTTGTGCCCACCTGTGATATTAGTCCAGCCAATTCTGGCAGCTTTCCACGTGCATGTGTGTATATATAAATTTCCATTACCTCCTGCGTTTATCTGTAGATATACGTACATGATTTTTAGTAGTGTGCATGTCTTCAAATCTGTATTCATGACCATATACGTGTCTATAAAATGTACGGATATTTGGGGAGTGTTATTTTATTACGTATGCGTCAGTGATTTATTATCACGATCTTGAATTTTGTGCATCAGCTGGATATTTTTGTTTAAATTTTTACTTTATTATGAGAGCAGTTCTTCTGGAAATCTTCGCTTCCAGATTAATATGCAGCGATGTCTATGGAATCATTAATTGCAGGACTTCTGCACCAGCAAGCAACAAAAGCTACAAACGTTCGAGGTGCAGTAGGGACAACAATAGCAGCATCATATGCAATTAAGGAAATCAGTCGATGATGTCATCCCTAAGGCAAATTTGTTCTCGACGCGCAATGTTCATTCTAGAGGGTCGGAATTGCGTAAGAGATTCACAATGAGAAATATTAATTTTTTTGTTGAATAAAATATGGCAGAGTACAATTATGCTTTTTAAATCTTTTATGAAAAATCTAATTTAATCTTATTGAAATATTTTATGAAATATTTTTAATTGTTTGGAAACCTTTTGGAGGGTTGCTTTTTCAAAAGGGAAAAGTATTATCAGCCTAGAATATTTTTATGATTGAATGACTACACATGTATTTTTTTTAGTATCTCTCTATTCTCTGAACCTGGAATGTAAAGTTGATAAAGTTATACGTACATTTTTTAAATATTTATTTTTGATACGGGAAACTTTAGAAATAAACCCTTTCGAAGTTCATGGTTTACCAACATTCTATCTAATCGTTTATGATTAGTTTTTTAAGTGAGAAAAAAAAGCAAAGAAAAAAAAAACAAGTTAAAACACGAAAAATTAAATCCTTGAAGAAGTAAAAGAGAACATTACTCTGCAATTACAGAATAACATTCTATTAACCGGTGAAGGAATTATTTTACAGTTTGTTTAATATTTCAAATATTTTTAAGCGTATTTTGAATTCAATCTTTTATTCGTCTGAATTTTCGAGATGGGGAATCGTCATTATTACACACTGATTCATTCAAACTGTTGTCTTCATCTTGGTTGTTTTAGTCACTGCATTCAAGCTGTTGTACTTTTCCGCCATCTTCAGCTGCCTGTCGTACGCAGTAGCCTACTCGAATTGATGACCCTAACATTTTTTTTTATATACTTTTTTGGATCGTAATTTTTCGGCCGATACATTCGCCGGTCTTTTCTGGGGTGCACAATTAACATAGGAAAAGTGTTTATCCGTGTATCTCGGGAGTTCAAACAAGAATTTGCATCAGTAGGAATTTCATTATAACGGTATAAATGAGTACAGTAGTCTCAACAAATCAGAGAATGACTATGGCTCATCTCAGAATAATCATTTTATCTTCAAAAACACTAGCAAACAACGATATAAGAAGTCCAATTCACTGGAAGTATCTTGAAGATATTTGATGATATCCAGAAAAACACCTTGAACGATAATGATTTTTTCAAAGTTGCAAGGGATATATCGAAAAAGAAAAAATGAGACTGAACGAACAAAGACCCCTGGAATTATTGTGAGGCTTAAAAAAAAACATGACAAGAGATATTTCAAACCAAAAAAAAAAAAAAGGATCAAGAGTAAAAATTGAGTTCGGAATGAATGGGACCTCCTTAAATTACAGGGTGTATCGTAACAAAAAGGATGAAATTAGAAATCCAAACGGCTTCTGAAATGATTATCACACTTTCCTATGTAAGAGATATTAGCTCTAACAAATAGAAAGAGATGATTGGTTCGAATAACGTTTGGAATAATGAAACCCTTCTCAAAATTACCGAATATAAGTGGTCATTTATTGTTTCAATTGTATCTTCTCTTCACTGACTATACCGATATGAATTTCTCCAGGTTGTTGGCTCCAATTTTCTCTTTGGGAATTTTGTTTTGAAATTTCAATATCTAGGCAAAGAATATATTGATTATGTGGGGGAAATTCTAACTTAATAATTCATATCCATGCACGAATTGAATTTCATTCTTGCTTAGTTTGTCCCTATGACACAATATCAAAAATGTCCCCGGCTGTTTTACTTTTTAAAATGCCCAATAATACTGAGACTGAAGTAAGAGTTACAATGCAGCCATACATATATCTTCCATGTATTCAAACAGAACACAACACTATAATTGTTCAAGATGTATTATGTCAGGTATAATCGATGTTTTTGCAACATGTCATCGTCAATTGAGAAATGTTTTCTGGTTCTAAATGCAAAAATTCATGAAGAATTTTTTAGAAAATCAAATGCTTAAATGAATACAACAATTAGGTTTCCTATCTTACTCAAATTTTGTTCGGAAACAATTTGCAAAATGGTAACTCATATTGATAGTAGGAATAGTTGCCAAAATAGTAAGTAAAATTCCTTAGACTAGACATTCTGTATTTGAAAACATTGCAATGATAGGGTAGTATATACCGAGTGAGTGCTTTTTAAAATCTTTATGAGCAGTACAAACCAAAAAATAAATCTATATCAATATAGCACACACACACACACACACACACACACACACATACATACATACATACATATAAACCAAATATTTTTTTCCAATCAATATAACACACACATACACTAGAACGCAAAAGTAATCAACGGCCAGATTATTTTCTGATTTTCGTTTTCGGGAGTGATTTTGTGATATTTTTTCACTCAGTTGGTGTTGGTAAAACAATTTGCTGCCAGAACTGATAAAACAAATCAGAGAATCAATTTTGATAATTATTGTGTTCCCATAGTTATCAATACTTTATTATAATGACTTCTGAATGAGCTAGTTGAAGCTCCCTTCTTACCGATCAATGCAGAGAGACGTTTTTCTTAGCCTTCAGTGGAGGTTAAGTATCTCTTGACCAGTATTTCAATCATTCTTCTATGGAGAATCGTTCCTAATCTTTCAGATTCGATGGTCTCCATGTATGAACAACAATTCTTAATTCATGCCACAACTGTTCGATTGGATTCAATCCAAGAAATTGCTAAGGTCATTCTATTACCCTAACCTGATTCTTCTCGAACTATTCCGACGTGGTTTTTGAATAAGGCTTCGGGTTATTGTCTTGTTGGGAGATTAATCATTTTCCAAGGCTTCACTGGATTGCAGAGGGCAAAAGATTTTGCGAGAGAACACACTGACATTTTAGCAATTCAATCTTTGCAAATCTCTAGGTAACTGTTGCGCTAAAGCTGCCTAAAAATAATGATCTAACCCCATGTTTCACTCTCTTTTAAGTTGTGCATTGTTTCATTTTTCTCGTGCAAAAGTAACTTTGTAGTTTATCACTAAAATAATAACTTCTGTCTTGCCTAAAAAATGTATTGTATTCAAGTAATCATTTTGCCATTCCATAACAATCTGATAATTGCTAAACAAGCGTTTTTATGTGTTTTCCTCCGTTCTGGTCAATTCACATGTAACCCATCCGTAAAATCCCTCTCAATTAATTGTTTTGCATATTGCTTAGACGCATACATCTATTCCAGTACTCTAGAGATCCGTCTCGATATTCTGAAAGCTCTATTTCGGGTGACTGAAACTTTCCGTGTAATTTTAGTCACCCCTCGTGCTGAATTCTCCCTTGGATGCGTCTCAACGATTCAATCTTCCTTGAAGACGTTTCAACAATTCTATGTTGGAAGCATTGATAAGGTACTGATTTTTTTTCTATTCATGAACGACAGATAAGTGGAACAAGTTATATTAAACCGGTTGGAAATTTTCTCATAGCCTCCCCAGAGTGATAAGCCTCAATAAATTTCTTCTTTAAGTCCTCAAAGTTCTCTTTGGTTTTCGTCATAACCTCAAAAATGAATGAATGTTCAATCCGAAGAAAAAATCAATATAGGCCTTCCAAAGTGATGTTGGGTATTTTTAACTGATGTTCTTGTTTATTGCTAAATTTATTTCTTATCGGGAGTCAAATACTCATGAAAACGTTTTTATTGCCATGATGTGATTGAATTTTTAAAAGTTACTGTTTGTTGCTATTAACGACATCATAATCAAAAAAAAATTTCTCAAATTCTATCAAATAAAATTCATTAAACTGTTTTGTTTTTCTTTACTATTTGTTTTTCTTTATCGGAGGAAAATGGTGCAAGATGTAAAATATCTAATTTAACAACACTTGAAAGATGAACTGAAATACTTCGAAGCTGAAGTTTCGTACAACGGACAAAACATTGTTTTACATAACAAGTTTGGCAGGATACTCTATACACTATGGATTCCAGTCCCTTCAACATGCGCTTTTTGGATGGGCATGTCCCACTGATATCAAGTCTGGAAAGATTAATCAGTAAAAGAGGAAAATAATCAAAGGGTCGTATATTTTCCCGTACCATAGTATAAAAACAATCATATTTTATATTCATATGCCACATACATACATACATACATACATACATACACACAGTAGAGTATAAGTTTTCTTTATTCTTGCAGAATCCCATGGTTTTTTTAGCACTCTGTGAGGCTCAGAGCCACTACACTAGCGAATTGATGGTATGACGATTTGGCCAGATATCACACTGCAGCTAGCGTCCACTGTCTGTCACTCACACTTTCTCCCTGCGTGTGTGTGTGTGCGTCTATAAATCTTGCTGTGTGAATGTGGGGGTGATTACTGGGTTTAACTGATAATTCTAAGAAAAAAAGTGAAGTCTAAGAGCAACGGATGCACTGATATTCTTTGGAAAACACTTTAACAAAAATTCAGCTCGCTCAAATGTCTGGCTTAAGAGATTGGCGCCTGATTACGTTATAAACTCAAGTGTTTAATTATGTCCATTACTCTCCATGCCAACTGCACACATGATCGTTTTTTGTTTTATTTTAATCAGAAAAAAAGAAAATAAATAAACGTGTAAACACAACGCAGACTCCATTAGAAGCGTTTCATAAAAGAACAACATAGCTGAAGACGCCTGTCCTAAACAGCCAAATATTTTCATTTTTTAATCCATTCTTTTCCTAATCTATCTCACCCCTTTGTTTTTTTCTTTTTTACTAATTAATTTTTCAATTCTTGTTTTACATCCTGGGTTCAAGTTGTATTGGTTAAAGACCCGCATATAACACTTAGAACAGACTAAAGTTTCCCTGTTTAGTTTTCTTCCAAAAGTTTTTTAAAAGGAGAGCTTTTGATGATTTTTCCCCTTCCGCGATATTTCATGGTGTGATATGATTTTTTTTTCTTTAAATGAACTTTAAAAAAATGTTTTCTTTTCGATGATGGTGGAGAAACCTGAAATAACATGTTATGTTTTCCTGGCCGATTTCAAGAACGATTGAATTTGTTGGAGAGCACAGTCACAGCAGATACAGTGATGCATGTCTTTGCTTGCAACGGATTTATCTGAAGCTTTATTATATTAATTATAATGTAATTGGGCTGTGCAATGGCTTATTGTTAGCATTATTACAGATATCAAACAACTGATAGATACATTCAACTCAGTTACTAATTCCACTGTTGTGTCACTACGTGCATAACGTCATCATTGCACATGAACACTACAATGTCGTCTTTGAAAATTGAAAGATTTAATAACAACTGACATCCATGTTTTTTTTGTTTTTTGTCTTTGAATCTTCATTCCTTTGATCTTGAAAATGGACAGGATTACGACCGAAAGCGCTAGATCAAGCTTGTTTAGATAATACCGACACACACTTAATCTGGCTCAGTGCTTTCTAGTACGCAAAGCTGATTAAACTTTCTTTCAAAAAAGCTGACATTCCATGTCGTGAACAAAATATGTGTTGCAGACTTCTGTTTGAGTGAACAATATATATATATATATATATATATATATATATATATATATATATATATATATATATATATATATATATATATATATATATATATATTGCCGCTACTATCCTCATCACCAAAATCATCAGCTGTTATAATTCCATTACTTGAAAAGGTCCTTTCCCTTCTCCGTCCTTGGAGACTGTGATTCTTCTAACCATGTCTTACCAACAAAATGTCCCGTCTCATCCATATTTTTCTTACTGCATTTACTGTAATGGTCACCAATAGGTTAATCTTTTACTCCATGTGTTTTGCTTTCTTCTTCCTTGTTGCTCAATTCTTTACATGATTTCCTCCACCCTGATCCTCACTCGGATCTATTTTGATCTAACTTTATTCCAAACATTGCTCTTTCCTTTTGCACATCCTGAGCGATTTTGGGTTAGTTTTCTAGTGGTTTTGTATATTTTTAGGTTCTGCATTCATGGCTGGAATAATGCATTAATTATATACCTTACGTTTTAGGCCCATTGGTAAATTGCTATCTAGTATTTCTCTACTTATACTGAATGCTTTCCAACCAATCGTTATTCATCGTTTCGATGGTCTTTCTCCGGCTTATATATTCATATATATATATATATATATATATACATATATATATATATATATATATATATGTGTGTGTGTGTGTGTGTGTGTGTGTGTGTGTATGTATGTATGTATATATATACATATATATATGTGTGTGTGTGTGTGTGTGTGAGAGAGAGAGAGAGAAAGAGAGAGAGAGAGAATGTGTGTATAAATTTACTATTGAGGTGTCCAAAATATTTGGCAATTTATGATGAACGATTTGAAGGATACTGCGAGCGCAGTGAGGGGTTCACTAATGTAAAAAGTTCGAATATCATTTGTTTATCACCTATTCAGAAAAATCAAAACATAGTGAAAAGTATACGCCAATGGATTGTCACTTGCTGTGGGGAAATGTCTAGAGATTTACACCAGTAAATTATTGTTGAGTTTGTTTTTTACTAGATACTCAATCAATTAGTCATTTAATTGATTTGACGTGGACCCAACAAGAATGAGAATACAAAACAAAACTGGAAAACCTCCATAGAGCACATAATAGAATATCATCAGAATTCAATGAGAACTCGTGGAAAAGTCCTGTGGACACACACAGAGTTTGAGTGATGTTGACCGCCTTCCACGACATGTCTCCAAAATCCATTGATAATCTTATATTGTGTTGATTGCCATAAGAATATACAATGATGTTATTGAAGGAAAAACTAACAATATCTCTCAATTAGAGATGGTTCCTAGATCTTTCCCAAAATTTTACCCACTTCTTATCCCATTGTATACGTGGAACTTCCAGAGATATAGTTTGTGGACAGACATGCAATTTGGGCGATATTACGTGTTTTGGATATCTAATCACGACGTGGGGATGTTACTGTGCATGGATCTGCTTGAATATTTTATTGAATCCCCCGTTAAAATTGCCCATCTTTCCACAAATTCTGATTGAAATTCATGGCTAGCTTCTAGTGATAACCTATGGACCGGTAGAAAGTGGCAACGTTATGTGATTTTGACATATAACTGCAATATAAGAGGAAATAATTGTATAAGGATCTCTTCCAGCATCAAATCTTCCAACGTTTGAAACCCACTCCTCCAGATCCGACCCCTAATTTCCCCTCCGCTCTCTTATTCCACTTCTCAACAGTCTGCCCCGTTCACAATTCCGCAAAATTACATAGAAAATCATTAAAATATCGTGTGCGCAGACAAATTCGATGTGAGGGGGAGATAATTTTGCATAGGTCCTTTCCAAAAATATAATCAGTTCTCTCATCGCCTATAGTCCAGCCCATCACAAAATTTCATAGGAATTCATTGAGAACTCTTTGATTCGTCATTTGTACAGTCATGAGCGTTTGCATGAAAATCAGGATTCTGAGATCGGACCCCAAAGTTCAACCCCTCTTTCATCCTCCATTGCCCAGCTCCAACAAAGTTCAATTAACATTTATTCAGTAGTTTCGAGGATATGGTGTCAATAGACGTACAAACAGATGATCAGTCTTACCGAATTCACATATCTCTATCCAAATTCGTTGTCAGAGGCGAATTATGATAGTATACGAATCTTTTATATCAAGCATTTTAAATAATCATTTATTGTTTACTAGCACTGCTTTCATCTCATTTCTGCTCATGTCTCATCGCAAAATCAACATTATTATCCTACCATCGCTCAACAAATAGCAAGGATCAGAAATAAACATTCCATTTCAATTAAACTTCGTGTCTTTTATCCTTGGGAGCCAGTCCGTCCGTGACAACGCCTCACGAATCACGTTAGCTCAGGAGTCATTCTAAGGAACAATTCATCTATACCTTTTGCTCTTCCGAACGCCACTACCCCACCGATTTCCATGTTAATAGATTTTACACAAGTAGCATTACAAGTAATTTGATGCAGAATGTACTTTAAATTCCAGGTCTTTGTTGTCTTTTCTTTAGCGTATTAAACGCCCAAACGTTCAGCATCAGTGCATTCAGTAATTTGCCAGAAATATTGAACGAAACTATTTATTTGATAGACGGAATTTACTGCTCTCATTCATTTACTTGTCACATCCAATGTCATTTACATGGAATATATATGATGTTATCCTGTCTCCAAGGCCAGTGTCTATTTCTGTACTATCTGACACGAGGATTGAATTCATTATTTCCTGATAATCTGCTGAGCCTTACCAACTAGTCTAATCTCTTGATCAAGTAGTTCAGCAATGTACACAAGTTTCATGGTGAGTCAGATGAACACCAGAAGGAAGAACCAATGATTCACAGTCCTAAAACAACTGGAAAAGACATCAGACATAACAGGTAATAGCTTGAGTACAGATCCCAACGTTTAAATAAAATATTGTTATGTTTCCAAATACGTCTGACACCAGAAGACAGTCCTAGTAGAGCGGCTCAGACGTTGTCATTGTGACAAAAAGACGAAGAAATTGGTCGAAAAAGAGAAATGAATAATGATAACACAACGCTGAAAATGCTGAATGGTAACCCATTATTATAGAAATCAGTGGGTGAGAGAGTTGGTGTTATTTCGTCTTCTCACCCGACTGCTATATGTAAATAACTGGGCAGACTAGACTCTCTAGCCTTGGTTGGCAACCAATAATGAGGATGACAAATTCTCATTCTTAATTGAGAAAGTCCAACCCAACGTCCAGCCACTTGAGAGGCGGCCAGCAGAAAGAATGGGATGGTGTTCTTGGAACGTATAGACAACAGGGCTTAGATGAAGCTTCGATGGCTATAGTGAGCCTGAGGTGGATTATTATAAAACGCTCAAGTAATAGGGAGGATAAAGGGAAAAAAAGACAAAAAACGCAAATTCCCCTCTTGCAGCACCTCGACTTCAAGTAGAAGAATAAAAAAAATGAATTTTTTTTGACACGTCTTGAAATTAAATACTGAAATTAATTTGAACGCCCAAAAATGAGAGGATTCAGAAGGCTCAAATTTAAGGGCTGTTATCGTACAAATATGTATTTATACAGGTGCAAACATCACTTTGTTTGACATATTCGTTTTCGGAGATATAATCCGATAGAGTTAATAAGCATTGAGGGGAATTCATTGCAATAATTAACCCCAAGAGGCAAAACGGAAAGAAAAAAAAGGAATGAAGAGGATTAAACTCAACAAGCAAGACGGGTAGGATAGGGAAAAGGAAGGACTTTGAGCTTAAATGCCAATCATAATGGGCTTCGAGACGTGTAACAATATTATCTAAAGCATTGAAAATAAAGTATGATACTGAATATGTTATTTCAATACACATACACACACTTACACACGTAAATACAAGCTTGTATAAACACTTTATCAATCCACTGGACTATCATTTGTCAGTCAGTTAAAAACTGGTCTGTAATATTTCTAATATTATATTTATCGTAAACTTCTTTTGGAAAAGTAATGACTAGGTATAACAAGTTACTACCACATAAAGTATTTCTATTTTGTAGAGATACAAACATGCAATTCACATGCTATCGTATACGCATCTCCCTTTCTCTCTTTCACCTTACCTATCTATCTATCTGTCTCTCTCTCTCTCTCTTTATCTATCCTCTCTATCACCCCGTCTCTTTCTCTCTCCATACACACACACACATATATATATATATATATATATATATATATATATATATATATATATATATATATATATATATATATATATATATATATATATATATACATACAATGTGCCATCAAGCTCCAATCACATGTATTTTTTTGTGTCTATTTCAAGTGAAATTTCTGACAAAGATACATGCAATGGAATATATATATATATATATATATATATATATATTGCTAGTGTGCCATGTTAATATAACTGTCTTGTCTTTTTGAATCCCCGAAACAGTTAAATGATAAACATTGATGATCTTAACATTAGGAAATTTTGAATTGTACCATAATGAGGAGTATTGTGTAAAACAGGGGGAAAATAATGATGAATTAAAACGAAGTTCAAAAAGAGGCTGGCTCCAAAATGCTCACCATCGAGATGTCTGGACATTAAAAGGCTGATGAGGATGGCAAGTGTTGCCAAACGTCGAAATATAGTTGTTCCATTATCCTATTTTCTCACTAAGTATAGCTACAATTCCCTCTCATGGAATTCACCAATGATAGTGTTAATAAATCCGAAGATTGCTAAAAAGCACATTCATTGACTGAATAAAATCTTGATAATTCAGGCAATTTAGTTAATCTACGACTCATTAGATACAGTTCGAACATTAGGACATATTATTAATTAATATTTAATCTGTTGGACCGGTAATTGAATACGTGCATCTGCCTGCACATGCTGCTTGTTGAACCTGTTCTTTGTCAATTATGCAGTGTTTTGATTGACTGATAAGCTGTCAGTTAATCACAAACAGCACTGTACTTTACACGCGTTATTTTTTTTCTATCTTTCTAGATCATCTATATGATTTAAAATCTCTGATTCTGGGTATTCGTTCATGCTGTCCGGGTAGCTAAAATAGTGCATCATAGACGGCTAGTCTTAACTAAGGTATCCCTATAATCTGCTAGCTTCTATGCAAAAAGAAATCCGGGTGATTTCCAACATTCTAAGGGTTTTAGAGGTGGGTTCTGCTTATTATTCAACTATGAAGTAGCCCCTTTTTTGTGTTCACCGATTAAGAAAGCCATGATGTCCTAACAATGTTGTAAGAGAACTTTCAATTTCACCACATTAATTTAAAGATTTTCACGTAATGAAATATTCTGACGCCACTTGTTCAAAGTCAGAAGTGTCGTCAAAGTATCATTGTACTGCTGAGCTTGGCCCTCTCTCTCTGCCGTACTATAGCTTCAAACTATTGAAGCTATTTCCTTTTTCTTCATTCAAAAAACATTTTTCCAGTATATCCTTTGGGCAGTATCTATTTAAGAGTTCTGCTGGGCCCTATCTTTCAGTCAACTGTATGAAACCACTGATCTGACGTATCCCAGTTTTTACTTCATTGGGAAATCATTCGCAAAAACCTGAATATGGGTGTGTTATATATACGATTCAACAATACCGCTCTCTATCGTACAAAAATGAGTCGTTGAAGTATTTTGATTGCTACCCTTTTCTCCATTGAAAACATAATTTTCCCAAAACATAAAGTTTTTTTATTCTATCTTGTACGGAGATCCTATTTACGATATATCCATACCGCAAACTACACCTTCTTTTTCCATCCATTGTAAAAAATGTACAGTTTCAAAGTATCGCAGTCCTTTATTTCATTTTATTGAGAAATCACTGAACACGATTTTTTGGAAGGGTTTTTCTTACTATTTCTATACTTATGAACTGGACACTCAATTTCAATCCCTCGAAGAAACAACGACGTTGAAGTATTTCGGTTACATCTCTATTAAATTCTGTTCATCCTGATATTCTCTGGAGTAAATTTCAAAGTCTTACTCCTAAACCTAGGAAATTTGACAACAAAAATAATCAAACTAATTCCTCGTTTCCATAGTTTTATTTAAAGCACACCTGTTGGGTATATATACAGCTAACTCACAAAAAGCACTGCTTGAAACGAACAGCAGTAAAATTTTGGACAACATCGTACCATCTCTTTCAATGCAGTTCATTCGTTCAAAAAAAATCTTCACTTTTCAAAACGGAACTGTTCTAGGTCTTACGGTGATTTTTCAGCTCATACGAATGACATTATATGGGACATCAATACCTTTAATGAACAATACAAAACTAATTCAAACCTCTCTATTCATCCTATTCGTGTAGTCCCTTTCGATATGTATACAGCAATCTTTTAAATGGTACATATCTCAAAAGGCAGCGCCAAAATACTGTACTACATTTACTACAAAACATTTTTCCAATACATAGAACTTTTTTTAATCCACTGAGCGTTTTATTTTCCTATCACATCTTAAGATTCTGCAATAGATATACATGACTCCCAACCCCGATGATGGAACAATTTTTGACTGTCATCGTCATTATTTGAAAGAGGATTAACCTTTCTTTAGTCTGTTCTGTGTAACTGTTCTTTTTTCTTTCTTTCTTTTTCTTCAATTTTCTCTTTCTGCTTACCCATATCTGATCTTTTAGTTTCTCTCCTTTTCTCCTCCTAACAGTTTTGCATCTTGATTTCCTCAATAACCTCCTTTTATTGTTTATTCAAGTCCCACTCTGTAATACAATCAGTATATGCATTTTCATCCTTTCACTTTCTCAATCCATCTCTCCGTAACTCATTCAATCTTAATCATTCGCATCTCTGGACCATTTCCTTTCCATGTTATGTTCCGTTCTTTCTCGCTCCAAAGTATTTTCCCTCATAAGTTGTTGTTGTTGTTTTTTTCTACTCACCCGTATAGTCGTATCATAAGAACCGCTGATGACGATGTTATTCGTAAAGAAACGTACACACCACACGCCACGCTGATGCCCATGAAATGTTTGCTGCAGGTGTCCCGTATGAATACACCAAACTCGTACAGTCTTGTCGGAACTTCCGCTTGCAACGCGATCGGTATTAAGAGCCAACGTTAAAACCCTGTAAAGTAAATGAAACGAATTGAGTAAGTACTTTCTTGTTTCCTCTTTGTTTGACTGAATCGATATATGGGTCTTCAAGAAGAAATGACTTCCCAAACGTTTGATACCGGGAAAAAAAACTGTTACAACACTTTAGTTCAAAAAGATATAACCTGAGATAAACCACGAGTAAAGCACTGCAACACGTAAACAAATGAAACAGCACGCGATAAAAAACATGGTAGAGACGTTTGTTATCTCGGAACACGTGTGAAATCTTAAGGAATGTTTCTAACCCTTATAAAGTAACAGCAAATAAGGTGAAAAGCTAATAAATATACACAAAGATATGGCGAAGAAGTTTATGACGCTGGAACACGTGAAAAGATTATTATACATTGGTTATTATACAATATCCTGCTACCTCAAAATAAGTAGACCATAAGTTTCCCAGTCCATTGTCATGCAAAGCAAGATGACTCAACAACCGCTTTAATAACCAGCCAATTTAGTGACACTGCCTGGTTTAAAGTAATGAAATATATATATACATATATATATAAAATATGCAAATTAAGTCATTCACCTTTCATTTTTTATTCAGAGTCGATTTTATTTCAGCTTCAAAATAAATCAATTCGCCTTTGGGTGTAGCATTCATCAGTTTAAGAATCTCAAAGTCCAACTCCTAATCTCAATTTTAAAAAAAGCAATGTACATTTTTGATAATTCAGCTTTGACATTTACGGTTATATACTCACACTCGTTGTTTGTTTTATTCCATTCAGTGAGTAATTATAACTCCAAATAGTAAATAAAACTATAAAAACATTGGAACCACTGTTGACGGCAATTGCATAAAATTGTATTCTCAACAAATTAACAGACAGTCACCTATGACGAACCAATGAAAACAGCCATTACTAAGCAGAGGGGGGGGGCACAAATAAAGGAGTAAAAATAGAAAAACCCAAACAGAAGACAACCAGATAACAAGCAATTGCTCAGACATTTAATCTTTCTTCAAGGACAGTAAAATCGGTATCTGTAAATCGATTAAAAGTTAATATGGCTTGAAAAAATACGGTTTTATCTCGTTTCAATGAGATCTTATCTTTTAGTTAAACGGCAACATTCTGATAAAGATATTTTTAAAGCAGAATTTGTTTTTTTTATTAACGTTTCTATTTGTTTTTCCATATTTCTTCTTTCATTTGACATGACAGGTAAACACTAAAATATCACGGCAATTACATGATTCCTTCGCCTGATGTAAGATATTCTCATTTAGTTGACAAAATCAAAATCGTTATGGAGTAACAAAACACATATTGTCCTATAATAGGAAATAATATACCTCCCTTTGCACTGTCCTCCATTAAAGATCGTGTCATGCTTGAAAAGACTGTTTCGGTCATCGGTGCGACTGAAGCCATGCCAAGGGCGTTAATGCCAAGTTATCAGATTCATAGTTAGTCTCAACTTATATTAAGTCAGTGTACACTATAACTGATGTCAACTGCCAATGTCTATCCTTATTTGGGTGACAGTAAATACATTTCCCTTGGTCTAATATGCCTTTTCTTGAATTATTGGCGCCATCAGTGTTTGGTGGCACTACAAAATATATTTTCCCCAGGGTATCATGAATCGCTCTGAGCAACGGAAGATAGTGACTCAAGAAAATCAAAATCAAACCTCTAAACCAACCCTCTATTTTGATCTCGCACGACAAGACGTTGACTTAGGCCCTCTCACCGAGAATTTATTCTTTATTTCTGTTCACTATGATGCCGATGGTAACAGACCTGAGTGACGTGATCAAATGCAACTGAAAATTAAGATGGACGTGAGGAGTAGCTTTCCCTTAAGGCATTAATTCGGAATTATCATATGCATCGTCTGTCAGGACTTTTATCAGGTTAGCCTATTCTATGACTCACGTCCATTTTCATTTTTTTATCTTCATTGGAATGACAGTAAATACATGCCCTCTCAACCAGGCTTGCCTTGTGTAAGCAGCTTTTTTTTTTGTAATTCATTGACGTCATCAGAATGTAACTGCCCTACAAAAAATATGGCATGATGCTATCTCTTGTGTGTTATCAATTGTCCTTACCAACTGAGCATCGAAAGCTAGAGGCTGGCTGAAGTCCAAATCAGATCATCGAAACTACTTTGGACTTTGATTTTCTGTGACACAGCGTTAACCTTGTTTGCTCCTGCAACGAAGCCAGTTTCTACATCAGTCTATTCGTAATTTCCAAGCTTTGTTGTTTAATTACTACCTAAAGAAGTCGACCCAAGTGTTGAAATGAAGAAAAACAACTGAAAATATAAAATGGACGTGAATTAAAGAAAATAAGTTATATTAGCAGCAAACGTTTTAGATGCCAAGATACCTGTCTGCAGTACCGGCTTTTGTGGTGATCTAGTAGTCCGTTGCTGCTTTGATGTTCGATCTAAACTGGAAGCCTCACAACTGAAACCACGTGACAGTCTATGGTAAGCTTAACAATGAGCGATGAGGCTGCAAAATTGTCAACAACCTAGCCTTGCAGATTCTGTAATGTGTTAAATCCTCAGTGTAGGGCCTAAAGTTTTAAAGATTGAGGTCGGTTTAGCATCTCTTTATTTACTCTCCTACCAGGGCAAAATACGACACAAAGTCTGGGTTTTACGTGGGAAAAGGAGCAACCCGTCAAAAATAGATCCAGCCGACGCAACTTTGGTTGTCAAGCAACCGCAGTCACGAAAGCGTCAGGACAATCCCGACTTGTCCCTTTTAGAGCATTGGTACGGTGCTACGCTTGGGCAACGAACCCCCTGCAGCTGGGCTGAGTAATAGTGGAAGAGCCCAAGGACGAGTCCAAAGGCTTTGCGCAGCCTCAGTATAGCCTCATTGGCTGACGCACTCGGTCTATGATGTTCACCACAACACGATCCTAGCCCATTCCACAGGCAAATGTCAGTACTTGCGTCTCGGTCTCTGCCGGAGAACAGATACTAAACCTTAATCCGTGTCGAAAAGCCAAAAAAAAATGAGGTTTAGCAAATGTTTTAAAAGGGCACTGCCGTGATGTGTTTAACAAGCAGTCCACGTCTATCGTAGGGAATACGATCATTACTGGGTGCTCTGAACTTGTGGACTTATCCGAAAATTAACTTGGAAAAGAGCTACATTGTAAATTCATTGAATCTTTTTTTTATGTCGTGAATGCAAATTCAAGGTATTTGTGCAAAGCATCCAGCTATTTGATATTACCGGAAAAAAGCTTATCTACGGTTATAACCCCTTATTTCCTTCGAAACACTACATTTGGTCGTAAGGATCCAAATGCAAACTGTATGAGGCCAGACTGACCTGAACGGTGCTGTGCTTTGCTTAATAATCTGCATGTGACGAAAACGATCCACTCACTTCATCATTTTGAATGTGACAGTACACAATCTCACCCTATGGTGTCTCACTCATGACTGTACATCACCACGTGATGATGTATGTTCGAGCACACTCATCAAGATCGTTTCTGATTGATTGCCAAGTTATATCAAGTTCGTGCAGCTTAATATCTTGATACAATGCTTTCAATATATCAGGGAGATGTTACCAAAACGTCAGCATGACCTGATTTTTTTCACAGGAAAAAAAGAACGGTAAAAAATGTTTCTTTTTGATTTCGAGATTTATCTCACACGTGAGGCAAGACAAGAGAAGTTCTAGATTACATGACAGGTGATCCAGTTATTATCTTCTTTGATTACTTGGAGCTTTTTGATAGTACTTATATAAATTTCAAGGAATGGGGGACACAGGTGCTAGTTGTAAACAAGCGCAATTTGAATCACTTGCTTTAATTTTTGTTCCCTCTAAGTGTTGGTGCCATTGTTAGTCTCATTTTGAGCAGGAAAAATAGGCCATTGTTCTTCTTCTAAGTTTGAGTCATATCTGTGCATAAAGAACGTCAAGTAACTTTTTGTTTTGATAAACGAATGTCCATTTCATGTTGTGATGTGCAGTCCATGTGAATGATGTGACAATAAACGGTATATATATATACATATATATATATATATATATATGTATATATATATATATATATATATATATATTATTCCATGCATCTTTGTCAGAAATTTCACTTGGAATAGATAGTAAAAAATACGTGTGATTGGAACTTGATGGCACATTGTGAGTTAGTCTGCTTGGTTGCTGTAATTGTATGCAATTCACGCAGAGGAAAACAAAAAAGCCTGCAAAATGATACAACAAACTTTAGACAAGGCAAAAAGTATTCAGTGAAAATGAGGAAAGAAAGGAAAGAAAAGGAAAAACTAATAATGAATATATTGGGTCATGATTATCCTAAAATCTTTTCTTTAACTCAAATACATTTTCTATTACTGTTAATATTTCTGTCTGGTTTAAAGTTTTCTTTTCCCGAATATATCAACATGTTCATTGCATCTGTATTCGTCATGTCTATACCTACCATCAAGAGAATTAACTTAGCCAATCAGATTCTACTAAATACCCGAACTGTTGGCATAACTTGGTAGACATTTCCCCAGTGCGTACATGATTATACAATAAGCTTAACTAATGTTTTAGACTTAAAGTCTCCTTTTCATAGTAACTTTTGGTCAGAGTTGCGTTTCAATGAAATATCCTCGTACGGAGTATCTATTTAAGAAAAAGGTCTACCAACTAGCAGCATTTTTCCTACTCAGAGAACTTGATAGGCAGTTCACTTGGTATTATCCATATTGAGATTATGATACCTCATAAACAATTATGAATTATAAGTAGGCGCTTGATCCTTCTTCAGATTGATAAACATATGATAAATTACTTGTTTTTAGCGAAATTTGTTCTCGCATATTTCCTGTAACTAATAATTAAAATATTCTCTAATGATGAAAATCAAAGGAATAGTTTCTTTTGGCGATAATGAATTTTGTAAAACAATATCATTAAAAGGTTTTTCTCTAATCCAAAGTTCCGTAGATCTGATCTTCGCATGTCCACAGGGTGATTATTCTATCTGAGGAGAATGGAATTCCTCTATTCGAAACAAAAATTCATTTCGTATAAAAATAAGAGACCATAATTAAAACTTGTGTAAAAGATGACAAAATCAGAAAAGTGGAGAAAAATACAGTATAATCATTGTATAAAATGAGGAGACAGCTTAATTTGATTTGAAAAAATAGATGTTGCTGTCAAGGAGCCATTTTAAAAAGACGAAAAGAAAGATAGGGAGAATGTTGAGCAAATTTAGCAGAGAGAAATATGGGATAAATATCGAATGATAATGAAAAGGTGACATTGAAAATAAAGAATTATTTTTAAAAAATTCATCCGATACTTGTCAGTTTAAGACAGTTGTTAGGAGAGTCGTCCTTTAATCATATAGTTGTGATTTCAAATTACCGTCGGGTGATGTTTTTTCATACATTGGAAACTGGTTTAACAGTGAGTGGTTAACTCCACCGAACTTAGTGAGGAATTTCCTTGTTGTACTTGTGAGGGAAGAGCAAAGACAACAACTTGGAATAGAGTTTGGTCAATATGCCATTAAATAAGAAAAGCCTTTAAAAGGCTGAAACGAATTGGAAAGGACGGAAACAATAGAAGGATCAGACAAATTTAAAAGGAAAGATGAAAGCATTACTGCTGTTAAGAAGAGAATTTTCAAAGTACTAGGTCCATCAACACAGTATCAATCTGTTTAACATTATCGAAAAACAACCTATCTAGAACCATGGCTCCTAAGCTTGCTTCAAAGTACTTGGTCTTTCACCCTCTTATCCCAGCATCCCTTCACTCTTCTTACAGTCTTTAGTGACCACTCTCGGGATAACCACCCGGTTGTGCATTACATTATTCATTACTCTCGTCAGTGATATGAATTCATTTGAGTGGAACCTAGAAGTCACAGTGAGTGGGGTGCCAATCTGAACTTAGGGAGCCATTACAATTTTTTGCTAAAAGGAAAGCCTATGAAAAATGACTCGCTCAGTTTTTGTAAACCCAATGGTTGAACAATGCACAGACAAGCTCGATAACGTTTCAGTGCCCAATTAGTGACCAGACATAAGTGCTCTCCTGATTCTGACCCAGTAAGCTTATACCTGACTGGTAGCCAAATTTCATTAGGATGATGGGCCGGTTTTGGAAATATTCGAAACGTTATGACTGGTTACTTCCGGGAGTAGGAAATGATAACAGTTGTGATAATTTTAGTAGAAGTAATAAAAGTAATTATACATATAACATCAATAATAGTGATGATAATTATAATATCAATTTAACCGATGATTGCTCCACGTTCAATTATTATTACTGATGGTATAATTGACATATTGTTAACCGCATGAAAAAGGAGGGATTGGAGCAAAGATTAATAATAATAATATGAAGAAGAAGAAGAAGAAGAAGAAGAAGAAGAAGAAGAAGAAGAAGAAGAAGAAGAAGAAGAAGAAGAAGAAGAAAGGAGCAACAATATCAAGTAGAAAAGGGAGATCATAATGATGATGATGATGATGATGATGGTGATAGAAGACGATGATTAGAGGAATGAGAGCGATGGTTAATAATATTGCTCCAACGACAACATTTCTCAATAGACAAAGTCAACTGCTATAAGATGATGACGATAATTAAGAAAGAAAAGCTGGATTTTAAAGAGGAAAGAAGAAAAGAAAAAAAAGGCTTATAGTAAAGACAAGTGGGGAGGAGGGTTTGAAGAAGAGATAAGGTGAAGAATACAGTCCGGAAGTCTTTGGGAGATAAAGAAATAGGTTCGGAATTAAGGAGACGGAGATAAAAAGAGATAAGGAGAGTTAGATAGAGAGAAAGAGAACAAACAGCTGCTTGCGTCATCCATAACTCGGGGATACGGGGAGATGTTCGTTCAGATTAGATGACAGATAACGGATTACGCGATAGGAATAATTATTTTTAACCCTCTCGATGTTGACTCATTGCCGAGTACTCGTCGCCCGCAATATGGTAATAGTAGGGAAAAAGGGTGCTCTTTACTCAACCGCCCTGCCTTTGTTCTCTTGTTTCCGCCTGGTTACCGCTGTTATTGTTCAACTTTTTAAACGTTTGCATAATATTTAACTGTGTGGCTTTTGTGCTCTCGTTTCACGAAATAATTGTGCAATTGACAGGAGTTGGCTCTTCTTTACATTCAACGGGCATTGAGAAATGCACGCACGCTTTCATAGTACACGATTTAGCATGCAGAGCCCCTTCGTGGAGAATTGAATTAAACCCACAAAAATATTCTTATATTAAGGCAGAGGCGATTAAAATGAACTATTTGTAGAACAGTGGTTGTGCTATCCCTGGTATCAGTCTAGTCTAACTGACTCCTTGAAATAGTCTGATAGAAGAATGTGTACACTAAAAATGAACTTTGAACTTGGTTTCGTAGATATGGTTCATTATATCAAGATTCCGTGTCAAAGTTATATTTCAAATATGGAAGTTCATGACAGGCATACCGTGACAAATCAGGTGAATTGTGGCTCACGCATGAAATCTAACTAAATACATGAAATGTCTGGCATTAGCGGATGCTTAAAGGATATTTCTATTGACACATCCGATTTTAAAATTTATATTTAGTGGGTTGATCAGATTTCGAATCCAGAATTTTCGAGGATATCATACAACTGCAAAAGCTCTGATAAATTGTATACGCACTTGCAGCAAAAGTGATGAATGAGAAGATTGCCTTGATCAGATAGTACGTATTATAGTTGTTCTTCTGGTAAAAGGACAAAAAAGGTCAAGAGAGACGAATGATGATAGTAGTAGTAGTAGTAGTAGTAGTAAAATTCGATCTAATGTTGCCTAAAGGACTTCAGTGTGAAGGCAAGAGTGAACGAAAAATTGGTAAAATCCCAAGAACTTGTCCCGGGAATCCAAAAAGTGGAGAACGTGACGGTTGAATCGTGCCCATAGTGCACTATTAAACGTGCCAAAACTAATTTAATTAGTTTTGGATGAATTAGCTATTCGATGAAGGGTTAAACTGTCCAGACAACTTCTGGTGACCATGCAGATTCTTTGGAAAGTACTACGAAGGAATCCTATATTCGAAGTGATAGGATCCAAGTTTAAATTTTCCTTGGAAAAATTATGGACAAAAGTGGATATTATCAAGTCGAATACCAGAAGGAAACTGTTAGGGGGAATAAGGTGGACACTCTACTGTACTAAATTTGAGAATGCACATATTCTGCCCTATTTGAAAATCACCATTTAAAAAGCTGCCAATTATTTGGCTAGAATTATGACTACCAATGTCCCTTGGGAAATCTGCTTGTATCCCAGCCAAGATACACGCCTTATAGTAATGTAAAGAAATAAATTGAAGATACTTTATCGGTGTCACTTGATATAAATATTAGATACCGAGTATCGTTCTATTTTCCCGGGTTGTTTCGGTCAGAACTTTCCCAAATTTAACTTTGAGAGTTCTATTATAAATCGAGCCAAATTCAGGAGGAGAGATCAGGCTTTTGACGAACGTTTCCGTAGTGCTTTGGTGATTATTATTATTATTTTGATATAATTTCAACGCAAAGAGTATTCCATCGCTTCATTACGTACAGGTATGTGACATAGAGATGGATCCAAAAAACATGCTCGACGAAGTCACTTGATAATTGAGCAGTGCACAACTACACACACACACACACTCGAGTACATACCTTAAAAACAAAACCTCCAAAGAACTTACAAAACCTGCTAAATACGTCCACTATGTAGACGATATTATGATTTTAGCAAGAAATCTGAATGATATCGAAGAGCTAAAGGACAATTTAAAAAAAAATTCTTTTACTTGACTTTTTGATATTAAGAACACAATTCCGTCTAGACGTACTAATCAAAACTCTTAGCCATAACATTACTACTTTTGTATATAAAAAGAACGAATACTAACTAATGCCCCCTTGAGTACATTATTGAATTTCCATTAAATGCAAGAGATCGTTATGGAAAAAAAAATTACTAAACTAATATTGTCTGTAATATAATATTCTACAACGAAATTTAAAGCAATAAACAAACTTTCACTAACAACGAATCCCCTAACCACATTGTTGATGATCATATCAAACTAACATTAGACATCATTAATGAAAATAACAATTCTCATAAAAAACAACCACAGTAATCTATATTGCTTTAATTTTGAATAAGATGCAGAAGCCCCTGTGCACATAATCCATGAATATATATATCACCCATGAATCCAGATGAGCATCTATGACTTATTATTCATCACAAGAAATTCAAAACCAACATTACCAGCAATTTTTCTGCCTCATATAAATACCCATCACAAAAGACGGATGTTGAGTACTTGTACATTGGGAAATTACATCTTGAATAATAATTTAAAGAATCTAACATTTCATTCACAACCACCATACTTTCATGTCACCTACTTTGCCTCGTTTCTGAACGAAGTTCCATCTACCAACCGAAAAACAACCCATTTGCAAACAATAAAATGAAGCTAATAAAAATGTTGACTCAGCCAAAATTATTTGTCATGTTCAATGAAACTTATTTGAAAGAAAAAAAGCTGCCAAAAAATGCATTATTTAAGTATATATACGTATATTTTTATGGATACAAACGGATTTACCGGATTAATATCTCCTGAATCAACGTAATGACTCATTACACAAGAATACCCACGCACACAAATGCACTCTTACACATGTATTCTAACACATATATTTCTTGACTTGTCCATTTTTCTTTTAGTCACAAACTTCGCCGAATATCGGCTAATAGATTATCCCAGTGGTCTAGTCACTTACAATTACTGATGAATTTAGGAACATAAACAATCGCTAAGTACGGAAGATCAGTAGAATTATCGAATTCAGGTCTCTAATTTTCGTTTTCTGTCGGATGCTAGAAATACAGTTCAAGAACGAAGGGTAATGTTTAGATCATAAGTGCTTAACAAGAATTCTTCGACACCATTCAACGCAAAAGTTGTACTACCAATTCTTATTTTGTTTTCATTGACACTCGCTAAATCACAGTCAGCGTCCGTATCACACACGCGAAAACTCGTGCGTACGGACACATAAAAGAGGCATATCTGGTGAATATTAAATCATTTAATATGAACTTAAAGGAGTGGGGCCTGAGCCCCTTTCGATGTTTTGGGACCTTACACACGGACCTTCAAAACAGTCTACAAAACCCCCTCCTCTGGGATCAACATCAGCTACCTTGCTGCATTTTACTCGATTTTGCCCACGGTCTGGAATTTTTCGGCGGGGGGGAGGGGCAGTTCTGGATTGTTCCAGGGAAGTGTCTGGCAAAATCCAGTGGTGCAATGTTTAGTCAAAGCACCCTGCACGAAACGTGGAAAATGGACAGGCTAGGTAATTGTTACTCAGTGCACAAACTCATTCTATGGCTACCCTTTGCCGACTGAGCAACCCTACAGGGGAATGGTTAGCCATTCATATGCAGTATGATCCCTCTGATCGGCTTTCGGAATATTCAAGGCAGCGCAACCCTCGAGATATTCAAAATGGCTTTCTAGATTCATCACTTATACATATGCATTAGTCTGTGAATCTATAAGTTTATCAAAATACATGAAAATAAACGAAAAAAATGTATATGAATCTTTTGTTCAATACGTGGTACTACAGATAGGTAAAAAGACATTCTTTCCAGTCTAATCACCTTTTTTCCAATGCATCGGATCCACTTCTGCTTTATAGATTAAATAAGTCGAATATCATAAAATGAAAATTTAAAAAGAAATCAGCTAATGATCGTGTCAGTCTGCAGACTTTGGCCACTCTTTTATATGTGTGTGTATCAAAGTACAAATACGTCACTGTACCAAACAGGAAGCATGCGATTGATAAGCAAGATTGAAGAAAGGTGCATCAGTGTGTAGTAGTTACTGCCACATATATATATATATATATATATATATATATATATATATATATATATATATATATATATATATATATATATATACTGATGACTCAAAATATTTTGATCAGCGACATGTGACAGTTACAATCTTTTAACAGCTCTCTATGTCAGAGTCAAATCTACATTAGCTGGTGAGCCGATTTCGAGTAACTTTTTAATTTGTTTTGAATGTTTCAGTTATTTGTAAGTTGGATGATTTTGATTCATTCTAAATTAGGGTGGCCAGAACATTTGACCAAAGTGATACTGAAATGCCTCGACTGATGAGATGCTTTTGTTCAATTTTGGTGAGTACCTATCGAGGAAGGAAATGTCACCAGCTGCTGACAAGTATTTGGTGGTCAAGACTTATCGATGTGAGTCGTGTTCAAGGGAATTTCGCGTAAGAGTCAACAAGAGGGCTACCGTTGCACTAATTGCAGATAACTTCAATCAAGGTCAAGGAGGCAATGCGTCACAAAACACAGAGCATCGATTTTTGTTATGTACGAAGGGGGGGGCTACGTTGCCTCAGACGTGTCAAAGTGGCCATACTGAACAATGCCAATGAAAGAAAGCGTCTCTACTGTACATGCAGACCATAGCAGTGGCATCTGTCAGCAGGACAATGTGTCCTGCCACACTGCATGGATTGTAAGGAAATGGTTTCAGGGACATGAAAAGACCTCAACGTGTTGCCTGGCCACTTAACTCCCAAGATTTCAATCGCGCTGTGCGCGTTACTTGGGCGATGAATCAACGAGTATGCTCTTCAGAACATCCAACAGGTACCTTACAGTCGTTGAAGAGTTCATTGTTGACATCTCTGCTCCGAATCCCGGAGGTAAGCATTAGAAGTCTTGCAGAGCCAATGTCTGATCAGTTAAGATATTATCCGTTCATATGGCCAACATCTACCTTACTAGGTTGATGGTTATAGTATTTTGGTACATTAGTGTATTCATGTAATCATTTACTAAGGAGAGCCCAGTTTTGGCTCAATGTTATAGGCATTGGATACGTAGTTTGGAATGGACATGCTAACCATCAAAGACTGATATCGTATATATATATATATATATATATATATATATATATATATATATATATATATATATATACATATATATATATATATATGTGTGTGTGTGTGTGTGTGTGTGTGTGTGTGTGTGTGTAATATTGATTCCCGACATATGATTTCTTCACCTGAGGCAAATAAAAGAGCAGAAAACATCCGACCAAGCTCAGTTGATATTCCTCTCAGTTGTATTCTTATAACATAAGCAATTATTCGTTGTGATCATTGGCACTGAAACAGTGGAAACCCCAAATTCTTGGCTCTCTCATAAAAGAGCAACTAAGGAGAAAATACGCAAAGAGAGCAGATGAATCTCAGGTAGTTACGTCTTTATTAGCGTGCACTTAAAAGAAAAGAAATCGTTGTGATGATTAAAATGTAACACCAAAAAGGAAGAGAAAAATTGAAAAAAAAAACAAACAAATAATTGAAGAATACCGTAAAATGATAATTAATTCTTTCTAATTCGTCACTTTTAATTAAGTGACGTAATTTCCCTAATGACTTGAACCACGCCCACTCTTTGGTCTGTTGATCAAAAAGATCACATCAAAAAATAAAACAAAAGGATCTAATAAGAGAGAATGTGGGAAGTACGAAAAGAAGCTTAAAACATAAATTAAAATAGGAAATGAACACAGAAAAAGAAAAGGGGGGGCTAAAATGTTGAGCTTCGGTGTCGAAAGAGTGAGGCAGCGATAGAGAGGAATAAAGATCAAAGAGGGAAGAGAGGGTGTGAAAAGAGAAAAGGATAAGCAATAAAAAGGAGTGGTTAAAATGACAGCAGAACGATATTGATAAAGAGAGGAAGGAGAGAATAATAAATAGGAAGGAATAACACAGAGATGCAAGTGCGCAAACAAAGAATATTATGTCAAAGTTATGACTAAATATTATCAGGGGCAGACTGACATTTGTTTGAATCGAAACTACGAAGTTCTATAATTCATGTAAATCACTACATTTCACTATCATCAATCCATTAAATTTATTGGATTAAAAGAATTCCAACCAATTTATATTCTAGATATAAGTCTGTTATATATTTTGATCAATTACACACCTCAAATCATGTGTCAAGTAATCTTTTCTAGAATCTAAGTATTAATGGTCATCTTTTAGATCGAGTATAAGTAAAGCTCCAGAATCCTTTGTATTTTTGCATATTTCGCTAACAAGATCGTCTAGATCGAATCTTACTCATATTCTTTGTGAGAGTCTCAAGGTTTGTTCAGGCTGCTATATTTATTACTGGCACTACCTTATCCGTCATGTTAAACATTACATTCCATATAGTACGTCTTAATTTTTTTCCATTCATCATTCTCTACGACTTACACACCTGGTATAGGAAACTACACAATAATGAAAGGTGGAAGATCTATCCACTGTCACAATAACGGCTTGGGTCGATGGAAATTCAATGACGCCTGCAGTAGTATTTGTATAAAACTGGACAAGTTTAGGCTTTTCTGTTTTCACATATATAGATTTTTTTCTCAATTTTCTTCTGCCATGATAATTTGTCGGTAAAAGGGCCAGGTTATCGAGAAAATGAATGGCGGAAAAAAAGTATTATGAGTTATACTTACGTAGAGAATAGATATTTTTAGCACTTCAGTACGCATAAAAACTTTGTCTTCAATTCTACCAGAAAATATATCCGTTAAAAAAAAAAAAAATGAAGTTGATTGCCGCTTGATGCTACCTCAGCTTATTGGACAGTATTGACATTTAAGAAGTCACAAAGCACTAACGCTTGAGAACAAGAAATTTGCTAACAATCTTTGAGGTCACTAAGCCTGTCGAAGCTTCACTAGAGCCCCATTGATTGCACACTTGCTACTAATACCTTTTCAAACCGGGAGGTTTGACGTCAGAACTTGCCAAACTAGACCCGATCTATTTTGCCATTTATCCATACATTGGGAGAGATTTATGCTTTTCCCAAGAGCATCGGCGCAAAGAATACGCAATTCGTCTCAGCTGAAGATTTGATCTAGGTTTACTTATTCTATTTTTCGTGCTGCTAGATATCAGGCCACCCCAATCACTATTTAATACTCCAAGATTATCCAAACGTGGAACAAAGACACATTTATGGGTCTTAACATCATCTTCAAATTGACTAAGTAGCAATGATGAAAAGTGATGAGCTACCAAATCGACCTTTCGTCACAAGTCTTAAAAGTTTCTGTACGAAGAATTTATATCCTGGCATTTTTTTTTTTTTTTTTGTCTCACAACAAATTATTCATGCCACCTCTCTATGGTTATAGCAGTAACTGGCATCAATAAATTGATTTACAAGGTTTCGCTCTGTCTTGCAAAAAGATCCGATTAGTGGTTGACACAAAATATTAAATTTATATGACACATCCGGAAAAAAAAACTATTATAGAATTCAACACTTTCAATCCACACAAAACATTCGTCTTTAGGCTAATTTAAGAAAACAATTGATATTTTTCACCTTTTTTGTGCCATAAATCTAACCAGTGAACATCTTCTAGCAAGTGGTCAGTGAAGAAGACAGTTTTCAAAGAAATGGGTCGCTTATTTGTCCTTAAGAATTTTTTAGGGGGTACGGGAATGACCATGTCTGGTTCGTATTCAACCAACAACTGTAGCCTGGGAGGTCGGAGACTTCCCTAACAATGAGCTTGAAACTGCCCATTGGGTAAATCCGGTGATATCCTCATGAAAAAGAATCTGCTCATCCATGTATTTCGTTACTTCTTATTTTGCTCTCTCATAACCGAATAAGATGGACATATATTGTTCATTTTCATAAGCAATACCTGTTGTAACCTGACTTTTTATATATATATATATACACACACACACACACACAAATATATACACACACACATACATATATATATATATATATATATTATGTATATACACACATATATATGTGTGTGCTTAATTTGAGAATATGAAAATAGAAAATTTGAAAAAATAAGTGTGTCACATCTCAAATATCTGTTTTATCACTTTTAAAATTAGAAATGTAACTTCTTTTCTCAATTTTTATTCAAATTACCACCAACAATTTGTCCGATTACCTCGTATCCACAAAGAAACACACCCACCCACTGATGAACATATACACATACACTTATATATATATATATATATATATATATATATATATATATATGTGTGTGTGTGTGTGTGTGCGTGTGTATTCATATATGTATATATGTATAAATGAACATGTGTATGTGTGCGTATTGTGTGCATGTTCATTTTGTTTTTCTATGTGTGGGTAGATATCAAGAATCAGAGTCGAGAAATACAAAAGGGGTGAGAATTATGTAGTGTGTGAAAGCGTTTCACAGAATTCATGAAAGTTCGTCTGTCAGAGACAGTTTTGGGATGGTAAAAGGACGCTCAACCAATGAGAATATTGAAGTGTAACAAAGAAATCAGACTCTTTTCAATTTCAATATATGCTAGGTAGCCGATACAGAGAACGCAGGGAAACAGTGGCACTGCCGATAATGTACTCTTTATATGTTGGAACCAAAAGGTTAGAAACGAACAAAAAAATGAGAAAAAATTGAGAAGGGAAGGAAGGAAAACGCTTGGAAGATGTGGAAGAAAAAAAAAAAAGGAAACGACGGCTGGAAAAATGACTGAAGTTGGTAATGTTGCTTGAACTTCGAGTAAGAAATTTGAGAAAAATTGTGAAGGAAGCGAAGAAAGAAATACATTCTTGGAGATGAATGGTGAAACAAATGCCAAGTCGAAGCGGAAAAGACATTGCCTGTCCGATGGAATCCCAGAATATATTTTGGAAAAACAAGAGATAACCTTACGTTTTTTTTTTTTTACGTATCGAGGCCTTGATTTCAATTTAAAATTACAATATATTTGTTTGAATCAATCAATTTACTTCGAATCACGGTTCTGTGATTAAATCTTTCCATTATAAGTAAACGTTAACCAAAACTGTCTACAAAGGTTTGTTCAATATTCATGTTGGTCTAGCTGGCTGGCTGGCTGGCTGGCTGGCTGTCAATGCATGTTCGAAACTCGCGTACAGACCGTATCAATCAAGCAATAGGACTGAAGATAGAAATCTTTTCTTCTTATGTCTAGAGAAAGACTTTTTTTTTTAAATTTCACCCTGAATAGGCTTTCAAGGAGGTTTCAATTTGCTATGAAAGTTCATGCTAAACTGATCGCTTAGTTTGTGTCCGGTTGCATCTACAATTGTTTTCAGCAAGATCTAACTTTCAAAAGGCGAGAGAAATAACTCATTCCCTGGTCACCCCTTTCTCCATTTTTTATTAATCACCTTCAACACGGTATACTGACATAAGATGTTGTTTACATGATCGTTTCTACCGAATGACTAACCAGTTCTGTTGTCCTTTTTTTATCATTAGTCCTAATTTCATAATTATTTGTTGATATATATTATATATATTATATTTATACAGATTTGCTATTAGGTCGTTTGAGAGATTTAGAAATAAAGCAAAAGCTTCAGACGAAATTAAAAAATATCATCGCATTCCTCAGGAGCTATGTGTTATAATAATAGTAATATTTTTTCGTACTTCTTCGCTCTTTTATCTTTTTCTTCTTATGTATAATCTGTTCCACGGGAAAAAAGATAGGTGAAGAACTGTTTCTCTTATAGCACGAGTTATCTTTCTTGTCTTCTTTTCACTATCCTTATCAATTTCAATAGCATTAGTCTTACGAACGTCCATTTTTCATTACTTCCTTATGCTCACTCTTTCTTTCTTTCTTTCTTTCTTTCTTTCTTTCTTTCTTTTTTTTCTTTTCTCTCTCTCTCTCTCTCTCTCTCTCTCTATCTCTCTCTCTCTCTCTCTCTCTCTCCTGCCTATTTTTCCCTTTGTCTGTGTCTATTGGTATGTCTGTTCACTCTCTTCTTTTCTTCTACGGTATTTTGCGAAATATTTAATTGAAAAGTATAGATTCTTCCTGGAAGCTTTTTTTACTATAACCTCCTTGCTTTATTTTTAGTTTAAACATATACCGCTTCGTTCTAATTATTTAAGACAACAAGCAAGGAATCTTTTTCTCAAGTGGCCATATTGAAGGCAAAGCAACGCTGTGACAACACTCTCAATAATCTGCTAATAGATTCTAATTACCATTAGATCAAGATGTTCTTTTTAATTTTTTGCCAAATTATCTCTTTGATTGATTATTACCAGTCCAAACGCACCGAATGACAGGAGGTGACAACGTACAGCACTACTTATCTTTTTATCTTCTTCTATTCGCTATTCTTATCAGCTTCAATAGCATCTGCCTTGCAAACGTCCTTTGTTTGCCTTAGACCTTCCCAAAGATATCCTAAACATGTCCATCATGGATGTCTTAGAGACAGTGCTTCCTGATATTGTGTACTTCGTTATGACATCTTTCCATATAATCACCAGGGATCCAAGTTGTTAATGTTGACTTTCACATCAGCTTTCTTGCACACATTCCGTATTGCCAGTCTATAGCCATTTGCATCTTCTCAACATTTCTATGGTATTTCTGACCGCTGCCTGATTTCCCACTATACATTGATGTACTGTGACCATGTCTCTTCTTTGTGTTGATTATTCTCTCTCATTTCTTTCATTCTTTCTTTCTTACTGTATTCAAGTCATCTTCGTTTTTTCATTCCTTTCTTCCTTTCTGTATTTCTTACATTCTCTCAATCTTCATTGGGTTTAATTCTCTCTCACTCCCCTTCCTTCTCTCCCTTTTCTATGTTGGTACAAATAAAATAAATACCACCTTTTCTGTCGTTTTTGTTGCATAATGTAATATTTAGCAAGCTACACAGTCTAGCAGTCTATTTCTACTGTGTAGTGAATTTGATCCTCAAGGAGAGTTCACCTAGTGAAAAACTTTCTATCTTTAATGGCTTACAGTCAATCCACACAGAACGCGGTGATATTTCTCTATCCACTAAGTTTAGCAAAACCGAAAATGGTCTGCACTTAGATGGGAATATCATGTCTCCAGCTGCAAGTGTCAGATTGAGTTTATAAACTATTCATAGGAAGGGGAATCAATCACGCGAAGAGGCCGGCTTCAAGAGTAGGTATTCAACAATGAACGGCCTACATACAATAAACCAACTAATCCAAAAGTCGTTAGAATACAACGAAGCCACTTTCTTTGGCCCTTGTAGACGATAAGAAAGCATTTTACTTGACAGTTTTCAATTCAATGCGAAAACAAAATGATTACAAGAATTACATAAGAGTCATTTTGAACAAATATTAAAAATCGCACAGCAATGATTGGACCATATAAAGATACAAACAAGATGAAGATAGGTTGTCAAAAGAGTTGGGAATTTTTTTTCA
>OY735206.1:56453483-56475983 GCA_963457665.1 Thysanoteuthis rhombus | reverse complement strand
ATTTTTGCCATCATGCTTCCAACGTTGTAGATTTGGTTGTATTAATTCCGTAATTGTGGCTGTTTTGAGTGTTTAATGATTTTCAAGAAATTACAAAATCCTGCTATGTTTTGTTTAGATGAATATCAACTTTATATGAAAAGTGAAGGATGCATTCATTGATGGTAGTTTTTTATTCATTTTTAAGAGATATGAATAATAAAAAGCAAAATGCATATGTGACACTTCCCTTTTACATTGGTTATGAGACCGTTAGGCATCTAATTTTCCTTCAGCAAGGACTGTGAAATCAAGTTCACCAATACTATGCCTTTATTTATAAAGATATTCCAGTAAGGGGTGCTATTTATTCTACATGGTTCCATAACATATGCATACATAACTGCATGGATGGATAAATAGATGGATAAATGAAAAAAATCTCAAAATCAATTTCTTATCATCTCATAAAAGAATACAGGCATACACACGCACAGAAACGATGAGCAAATTTTATTTAGATTCAAGAGATATTTGAATTTTAGAATCCAATTAATGTAAAACTGTTTAATCGTTACCAAAATTAAAGCTCAACTGATATATCCGTAGACACAACTGAACAAAAAGTATGTATTCATCCTTCCATCGTTCCTTTTTAAATGTACCCATATGCATTGATGAGCGTGAGCATTTACACTATATATATATATATATATATATATATATATATATATATATATATGTGTGTGTGTGTGTGTGTGTGTGTGTGTGTATGTCTCTGTATGTGTCTGTGTCTGTATACATGGCAATCCTTTGGTAGAGTAAGTCCAACCTTTAGAGAGGTCCAACGGCGGACACTAAAATGATGATGATGATGATGATGATGATGATGATGATGATGATGAAGAATTCATTTTACAACGTCAAGATCCATGCATAATAATAAAATGGTCTGCATTCATCAGGTGATTTTTTCTCCGTCGTATCTATTGATTTGTCCACAATGTGAGAAAATATCCGTTTTTGTTCTTCTCCTTTCCTTCAATTTTGAGTCTAGACGATAAACAAGAAACCAGGTCATTCTTGTTATGCCTTTCTACGTCTGTGAGCGATGCTATGCGTCTCAAAATGTATGCACAACTCTCCTTTTTTTCTTCGCTATGTTTCTTCTATATCTTAGATAAAATTAAATCAAATACTTTTTTTTAGTTGAAAAAAAGCATGCATTAAAAACGGATACATGTGATCCGACAGAATTATTGTAAATTGCGTTACATCATGTAGAAAAAATTCTCAAATAATCTGTTATTACACAGTTAATGAATCACTCACCGAAGACAGCGTAAATAGAATAAACAATCAAAGAAATTGGGACTGCTGCAGGAATCGAGTCTGCAACCGATAAGGTAGCCGCTTCTGTGTAGTAATTCTCTTACCGTTGAGCAAAGCAGTTCTTTGAGCCTTCACTTCCTGCGGCTGTTCAACTTTGTTAGGTTGAAGTGACTACCTTATATGTTGCATTTTTGATTCTCATAGCAGCCCGATTTCCTTTGATTGTTTATTCTATTTACTAAGTCTTGGGTGAATGATATGTTTACCGTGAAATGTCGGGAGATCAAATAAAAAAGTTTTTTTACGCAATAAAACCTTATTTACAATCATATATATATATATATATATATATATATATATATATATATATATATATATACATATGTATATATATATATATATATATATATATATATGCTTGTGTGTGTGTGTATGTGTGTGTGTATGTGTGTGAATGAGAGTGGGCAAAAGTACCACATCATGATATCTAGTTTCCTCAGCAGTTGTTAGGTTATGTAAATGTCAAGAGAAAGATCTGATATCACCAGTTGCAAAGTGCAAAACCAATATGAACAGCAAGAACACAAATATGACTTAGCACCAACACCCCATAGTCGAAAAGAAAATACGCTTCGACTGAGGTTGACATCATCACCCTCAGAGATCATACAAAAGAAGGAGAGATGCTGTCCTTGCAAGTGTAACATCTGCAGCTGATAGAATGAGTTTTGCTGGAACTTTACAAAAGGTCACACGATTATCTTCTTTTTAAAAATATCCCACCGGGTTGAAGAACTCTCTAAATTTGTAATTAATTGAGGCGGTTGTCAATGTCAAAAGTCAACAACTATATAAATGTGAGAAAAGTTTCATCAGTTCTCAATAACCAAGCTGCGAATGCAATTTCTGGAAGTGGTTTTAGAACTGCTTTGGAATGATATAATCATGCTGCGCTCATCGTTTCATTACAGGCAGTGATCTTTGATGTATATGCTATGCTTAGGGAAGTTACAACTGAAAAGGCTTTAGCTATTTGGCGGAACGAAGTGCAAAATAAACCTATCCTCACGAAACGTAGCTGAATTTCGATGGTCAACTTTTTTTAAAATAATTTTTGTCATTCTATACAAAGTTTTTTGATAACTTTTGCGTCAAAGGTCTAATAATTTGGGAGGTATTTATACCACGGAATCAAAACTTAGAAGAACTTATCAAAATCTAAATTAAAGTTACATTTTTAAAAACAAAGGCAAAATGACAAAAAAAAAACAACAAAAGCGACCGATGAGAATTATAAGAATTAAGAATGAAGAGCATTAAGAGGATAAAAGAAGATTACTATTAAGACATTTGTCCACGCGAGATTCAAAAATGTTAAGATTGTATTGTTTGGGAAACACTCCGAAGGGATTTAATTTCACATGCAGGATATTCTTAGCTAAGTTATTAACGTTTCCTCTACAGACAATGCATTTGCAGTTAAGGTTAAGTCAAATGTATATCGACAAGAAAATGGCTCTCCTATGGGATCACCACTATCTCCTGTGAATTTTAATGTATATCAAATCATTTTTAGCATTTAGCCTGTTGAAAAGGTTCATTTGCATGGATGGCAATTTTGTAATCTGTATAGAGCATTACTCATATGGCATTACATGTGGATTTTAAAAAGTAACAATACTCCATATTATATTACTTCTGGAGTGGGATATCGCAGAACGGACACTAGAAGTACCAACTATGTAGGTATAACAAGACTTCCAGTTGTAAAGGAGCAGCTGAAGCCAGTTGATTTGAGAATGAAGTGGTTTTCAACAGCACAATCAATCCTCACATTTTCACCAGTGATAAGCGTTGAAGAAGAAAGTATGTAAAAATGATTGAAAATATGATATCAGTACGAATGTGGAAGCAACTACAAGGTGAAAATGTCAATCCCATGAAAGTCATATCCAAAGAAGAAGAGAAAAGGTCTGGTAGTATAGCCCCAATCGTTGAGTGGAAGGGGTCATATTTCTTCTCCTGGTGAGTTCCAGGTAATACACTCAGATAAAAGATTCATTGGGAAGTGGAAAAATTGTTGGAAACAGTGTGCATTGGACTAGAATACATATTCAGCCCAATGTGAACATTAACGCATTAGGACTTGCCTGGAAGAGAAAAAATTATAAAGCAAACTTGCTTATAAAAATATGCATTCACCTGTATCACATACTGTTTCAGTAATGGGCTGATTTGATCAGTGAAGTGTACGATTTAAAACAGAAGAAAAAACGAAAGATGAAAAAGAAACTATTACAGGGACAGGCACGCGCATTTTCACAACTTACAATACCTAAAATTCCTGTCAAAAACCTATATTTTGTATCATGACACGTGAACTCTGCTCAGATCCTTTTCATGCCTAGTCGTTTTTATTTTTGTTCTGAGGCCACATCGGTCAGCCATTAATATAAACTCAATTAGAATTTATATTATGATTATTTAAAAATGAATGAATAAATATGAGAAACTACTGTATATATAGCATCGAATATACCTAGAGTTAACTCCATTGAGAAATCAGGTCACCATCATTTAGATTATCATTATGAGCGCACTATTATGATTGCTACTACTACTACTACAAATTTGAGTTGAGACTGCTATACTCTCTAGGCTAGAGCTTTGTAACTGTATTCTGCTGACAATACCATGTTGTGATGAGCTGTTTTAGCCTGGTTACGTTGACAGACATAAAAACAAATATACTTAAATATTGTAGATTAATTCCATGTTATATTCATGCAAACTCCTGTCGCCTTTAGCCCATATCGTTTATCACACTATATTTTAGCATATACCAAAAGTTCATCTAAATAATATCGCTAAACGGTCTTCAATTGGTAGAACAGAACTGACTTATGGGTCGAATAATGCATATTTGTTTTTGCCTTTCCTAGACATAGCAGCCAAACACACAAAGATAAGCGCTGCCTATTCGACAAAATCCGTGGCGGGTTTCATTCATTGTCCGAAAGCTTGAAAACCGCTCTGTGCACGAAGCTTATCGAGCGGGAAGTTAATCCAAGTGCATTAATATAACTCGATCGTAATCGTCAAAATGTAAATGAAGCTGAGAAATCGGCAAGGCTGAAATGCAAAGATATGAGCCGAGAGGACATTAATGAATTTATAATGATTACATTTGTTTGGTAGCACGGAATCAGACCTATGGGCGCCTTCTTAGGAACAAGTGTATTTGACCTCCAACCAATCAGAAGTCGTTAAGGCAACATTAAAATCTAATGATAAGATCTCCACCTGTCGAGAATCTTGATTAGCTAATCCTATTAGCTGAACCAATTCTAGAGACATTGGAGTTTATTTTAATTCGCATAGGTTGCATCTACAGCCAAACAGTTTCCATATTCACTTGGGGTGTCCACACTTGAATCAGATCCAAGGAAGCCGACAGAATTGAGATAGAAAGTTGGACGGACGAATTCCTCGGGTGAAAAAGGAAGATATCGGAGAAGAGATTAAACAGCATAAATCTCTACGAAAGGAACAAACTCATTGTTTATATCTTTCGTAAGATATTCTGGACCATTCCTAGACTCGACAAGACGAGAAAAGTTACATAAAATTGAGAAACAGGTGTATATCTCAATAAAAATCGTTTCTGCGTTCCATGTTGAAGGTGATCAATCAAAAAATTGTCAGAAAGGTGATCAACGAATGAATTACTTACTTGCCTTTTGTTGGGCGGTGATCATAAAAAATGTCCAAATTAGAAAAAAAAAACTAGCGTAAATGTTACTGGACACAAACTGGAAGATTCTATTGAGCATAAACGTAAATAGTTAATTAAAACCCCAGCTGAAGACCTTGGGGGTTGAAAGAACAAAATGTTAAAATTTTAGTCCTCCAGCTCAATTGATGCGGCCTGTACTGGCGGTATATACGTACATATGCAGCTAACCAGCCAAACCAACTTGAAAACTGAAGAAACCTTTTTGGTGGTTTAGGTGACAGTTCGATGATTAAAAAAATGGGCTGATTGGATAAGTAAATAACTCATGAACGAAGAAATGTTAAAATGTGCAATAGAAAAAATCGCACATAAACTACAAAAAAAAGTCTGACGTGTCACTCAATAGAAACTTGATGTAACATATATAAGAGACAATGAATCAAAAAATGAGGAAAAATGAATAAATGAATAAGATCCGTCAGTCATCTTTTGTTTGGCAGTGATTTCCTCAAAAAGTGAAACAAAAACAACAACAAAAAAAAAACAGTTAGGTATAATACTCGAAACAAACGAAGGGAATATTTCAGCCAGGGAGTTAATGTTTACATGTTCAGATCTCTAGCAGTCTATGCAGAGCAAGCCATTTAACCAGCCGGACAGGACAAGTTATAAACTGAAGATACCTATGTTGATGCAGGCTATGTTAATGTTGACAGTTTCCATTGGCGGTTTTTAAAAAACTGAAACCCAAAATTTAAAAGAAAACACTATGAAGCATACATCATCATTATCATCATCATCATCAGTCTTCTATTGTCCGTCATTGGACATAGACCTTCCCCAGGATTCGCATCACTTCTCTATCATGGGCGTTGCAGAGTCAGTACTTTTTGAATTTGTCTAGCTCGTCTCACCATCTAATATTCTGCCAGTTTCAGTTGTGCATGTGATCTCGGGGGAATCAATGTGGTGAGTCATGATGTCCATCGGTTGTTTGCTATTCTTGCAACATGGTCAGCCCACTGCCATTTGAGATTTTTAATGGATTCTACGATGTCCCTGACTCTTGTCTTTTCTCGGATGTACTGTGTTGTCTTGTGGTCTTGCCATGTGAAGCCCAGCATAATTCTCCAATGTGCACGTTGCATGGTTCTCAATTTGCGGATCTATCTCTTGCTTAGGTTCTATGTTTCAGCTCCATGAGTGACTATTGGATGGTGCATTGATTATACATCCTTCTTTAATGGGATCATCTTAATTCTAAGGGTTGAGCTTGCCCTGCTAAAGGCTTGTGTGGTTCTTCGCTTGATTTCTTCTTTTGAGGGTCTCACGGAAATTCGTTGTCCTAGGTAGATGTAGTGATCTACTTTCTCCAGTTCTGTGTCCTTGATTTTATTCTTAGTGTTCTTATATCCGATGTAGTTGATACACAAAATCATTGTCTTGCTGAAGTCCATGTGTAGGCCGACTTTCTTGTTGTTTTCATTTACTTCATATATCATTAGTTGGAAGTCGTGTTGGCTCACTGCGAAAAGGGCAATGTCGTCTGCAAATCTGAGGTTCCTCAGTTACTCACCGTCAATTCTAATTCCTTTACTCTCCCAGTTTAGTCTTCTGAAGATCATTTCGAGGCCGGCTGTGAAGAGTTTGGGTGAGCTGGTATCACCTTGTCGCATTCCTTGTTGAGTGATGCCCTCCATGACCTTAGTGATTTCTACTGAGTCAAATGCCTTTTGGAAGTCGATAAATGCTACAGCGAGAGGTAGTTTATATTCTGCTGCTTTTTCTCTTTCAGCTGATTTATCGAATACAGGTGGTCCATGGTCGAGTAGCTTCTTCTAAAGCCAACTTGCTCTTGTGGTTGGTTTTCATCGAGTATTTTTGCGAAAAGATTGTATAAACAGTTGAATAAGCTTATAGGCCTGTAGTTGTTGAGGTCTTTCGGGTTTCCTTTTTTATATAAAAATATCATGATAGCAGTGTTCTAATCGTGTGGGACTTTACCGTATTTTAGACTCAAGTTGAAGAGGACAGCCAGTTTCTTAGCGGTGATTTTATCAGCTTTTTCGAAATAGATCGATGGTAATGTTATCTGGTCCAGGACCGTTCCTTTCTTCGTCTATTTAATGGCTTCTTTCACCTCCCATGGAGTTACTTTTGGGAAGTCATCAAGTTGATAGCTCACGTCTTGCGTATCCTGCTCATTGTTTTGTAGTCTTTATTTGAACGAATAAAGTTTTTGGTAAAATTCTTTGGCACATTTGACAATCCTGTCTCTGTTTGTCGTTAGGTTTCCATTTTCCTCGAGTATGCTAGTTATTTGCTTTTGTCCTGAGTTGAGGAGTTTGTTTATAGCTTTGAAGCCCAGACCTCTTTCAAGAGTCAATTCGATGACTGCCGTCGTGTATCTCCTTCTGTCTTCCCTTTGTTTTCTCTTGATCAATTTATTCAGTTCAGCCTCTTCAATTTTCTCTCTTGTTGTTGTCGGTGACTTCTGGTTTCTGCGATTTTCCATGAGATTTCTGGTTTCATCTGAGATTTTACTAATTGTTTGTTTCTTCATTGGTTTGAATGTAGTGGCGACTCCAATTATTGATGCCGTCATTTTGTTGCTTAGTTCGTTCATGTTGGTGTCGTCTTGTTCAGTAAAAATTCTGAATCTGTTTTTCAGTTCGAACTTAAAAGTTCGACCATGCTCTTTTTGTATACAAGCGGTAAAAAAATAGCAGACGAGAATAATATGGAGTGTTTATGCGATACCTGTTAGACCACAGTATCACTAATAGTGTAGGCTTAGAGTCCTAAAACAAACTACACATTTCTCAGACAAAATTATTGAAGCTGCTGACAAAATTTGCAAATAAAAAAATTATCAATCATCTTTGCACAACAATTTTCATCCACTCAAATTAATCATTTTGAGTTTGAACAATTTCATTAAAGAATAATCCTTACCGTCATTGTTTTGCTTTCATGTTAGACTATGCAAATATCTATGTTACAAACTCAGAAAATATGTAGCTCATTCTTTCATTACAGAACAGTACATCTTGTAAACTTTCAATCTCGTTTCAGCATCCAGTATACAAGAATATAATTATTTTCTCTACGTAGCTGTGTAATTGTAAGCAATAACAGTACGTTTTGAAATTTTCAATCTCGTTTCAGCATCCAGTATACTAGAATATAATTATTTTCTCTACATAGCTGTGTAATTGTGGGCAATAATCATGTTATGATACTTCACAAATTTCGTATCATTATTCAAGAATACAGTCTGGACAGAAATAGATAAGATACAATGAAATTAGCAAAAGACAACCGTTTGGAGATGGAGACGAAATGTTAAATTGTGTATGTAATTGATATATAAATGCTGCAATTCAGTTCAACGTTTATAAAACTAACTTGTGACTGGATGGATACGATGATTTTTCAGTAACTCTGCAAAAGATCTGATTCAAATATACAGACCGATGGTAGAATCAAGAACCAAAGCTGTCTGTAAAGACAGATATATGTTTATTTTCTTTGGGACCATAGAATTCAGACGGATCATTGATTCTTGATCAAAAGACAAAATTTAGCTATAATATTATAGGTTGGTCATATTTGTCGGTGGAGTAAGCCATTGTGCTAGACTACACAGAAAAGGCGAAGGAAAGTGAAAAAAAATTATGAATATATGGATCTTGCGAGATCAATAAAATAAATCATTGTACATAGAAGTGACAGTGGTATTCGGGTATTTAGGCACTTGAGATTATACCGAAAGTTCTTGAAGAAATTTAAAGCCAAAGAAAAAAAAGAAATTGGAATGAAAATTGACATAATCTGCTCTAGAAGCAAAATCCAGACGCCATCATCAAAAGTCATGAAGTATTATCCATTATGCTTTCGATTTGAAAGTTATTAGCCCATCTATGTTTCAAGCAGAGAGAAGTAAAAACATCCAAATTTTGGATGTTGCCGTTCTAATCGACTACGTATTAAAAATGAGGGAAAAGAAATAGAAAAATGTCAAAACCCTACCCGTGAGTTGTGTAAATTGTGACATGAAATGGAGTGTAGGTGCCGAGTAGGACGCTGGGAAACAGTCCCAAAGATCTTTGCAAAAAGAGTGGAAGGTTGAAAATCCAACTGAAAAACCCAGACAGTTTATATCATCGTCATGTCAAAGTACGGCTCTTGTAGAATCTCCGAGCTAACAACCGTAGTAAGAGTAATCAAAAGAAAAAAAATGCGTATAATGATATCAATCATAAACGGCATTCGAAAAAAAACAAACAAAACAAAACAGAAACGATGAATTCGTATTTGACTCTTGTGTAACAAAACCCAGAACGTGAGTTATTTTTGTTACAACAATGATCAAAACTTAATGATGACAATATGCGTTCATCGTTTTCTTTCTTGAATAGATTTCACAATACGTCGTCTATGGCAGCTATTTCCTTTTTATGGCTAATTCATAAACAACTATATTTACTGAAACCATTTACAATGGATTTAATTCTGACTATTTTTTTTATCCTATGTAATATCCGATCCCAAGTTTAATGGTAATGGTTGGCTAGATTAAAGTGCTAATCATGGTCTCACAGATGTAACATCATTTTGTTAATAATTTTAATGATGAAAAACATTATCATTTTTACTATTGATGATAGTGATGATGGTCATATTGATGATGGTGTTGGTGATGATATGGATGATAGTGATGGTCCTCATCATGATAATGATCATAAAAATCATAGAATGACACCACTATCATTTTCAACAAGATCTGTCGGATGTAGACAAGTCCAGCTTTATCTTCTGTAAAAATGAGAAGGCTTGTGAAAGGCAGTATAAATGAAAAGAGCCGTCGTAGACGACTGAACGCCCTGTGACTATGCAAGAAGAGTGCTGAATAGACTTCCCGGCGATGGATCCAGGATCCCACTTTTTTTTTCACATTCCCAATTTCGCGTTTGAAATTGTGTTATGGCCAATACCATGAAAAATGTTGGGCACCTTGATTGTTTAACGACTTGCATGTAAACGCCAAATAGCGATTCCCCAGTACTCCGTACGGTAAATAGATTCAACTAATTATGCACCCTTCACTGATAAGATAATTGGACTGAAAAAAAAGTTACCGCTGCAGCTATTATGAAAAATGGCTGCAGCGGGTGAAATATTGATAATTCATGATGGTTCAGTAGCCAAATTTTCTTACAATGAGTTTGGTAGAGCGAATGATAGGCTTTCATCACAAAATGCACAAGTGTTTAGCCATACTGTCCTCCTGAAACTCATAAGCATCAATAAAACTATCACAATGATAATCGATCTAAAATGATTTGGATGGATGAATTCTAAAAAAATGAAAATACTGGTTTCTTCTGATGAAACTTGTGATCTTTCAGGGTAAAATGATGAAATATCAAAAGATATATACATTGTCATTCGATACGTTATGCTCAAGTTATATGACATCTTCTTTTAGTGAACTATACGTGATATATATATATATATATATATATATATATATATATATATATATATATATATATATATATATATATATATATTTTTAATTATATTCATTCAATAATTTTCTAGTCGACTTCTTTGTGAGGTATATCATGAATCGTGACTACATATGTTAAAAATCAAGGGTTATCCTGTAAACACAATCGAATCGATCTCATGCAAGAAATAGCATACCGGGGGCAATAGCGACTCTTATTGAAAGTATTATCCTTGGGACGTAACATGCTTAACCCAGCGTCCCACACTCTTTTCAATAAAAGTCTGTGAAGTCATCTTCTATGATTGCCATCACCTGCATTGCACTAATAAAGCCAAAGGTGACAAAGAGCAAATTCGGACTATCAGAAGACAGTGAATGGATGATGCAAAGAATGACTCGTTGTTTCATTGTGAATGTTACGATCACCAAGTACACAAACTCAATCAATGATGATCCACTGCCGACCGCCGTATAACCCAACAAGAGAGAGAGAGAGAAAGAGAGAGAAAGAGAATGCCAGTCCGTGACCGCAATAAGGTCCTTCTGATCGTTTGAAAAGTTACATCAAAAATGACTCAACCGGTTGACGAGATATTCCAAATGGATATATACATCCCAAGAAAGCCTTGTATATACCTCACACAGAGAAGCTCCCCATCGGGGTATAAGTGAAGAGTCCAGAAAAATCCTCATTAAGAGAAATTCCTCGGTGCATTCAGAAGCTAATCGAGTTTCCTCTAAGCTGTCAGATTAGAATGAGAATATCCCTGTGATTGACTCGCATCCTACCATATAGGTGTAAAGCCAGGGTCTCGACCACAGTCACCGGTCGTTAAACACCGTATGGAGGAGTGTCTTATTGGAAGACAGACGCTTTCTGATATTTATTTTGAAAAAGGGATGCAGGAGAGCGGGCAACAGAAGTTCATAGTCAAAGGGAACTTTCAAAGAAGAGAAGGATGTGACTCATGTTCCCCGCTTTCATTTTTTTCAGCCTTCATTTGTAAAGATATGTCAGACGGAATGTGCGTACACAATACCTACATAATGACCTTCTAATTAACAACGGCAAAATGAAAAAAAAAACATCAATGATGGACACTTTTTTGAACGTCTTCCTCTGTCTATCCTAAACAATACCCGGGGGGTCATGTTTTTATCCATTTTTCCAGGAGAGCAGGGGTAATAATGATAATAATAATAATTATTATTATTACTATTATTATTATTATTATTATTATTATTATTATCATCATCATCATCATCATCAATAATAATAATAATGATAATGATAATGATAATTATTATTATTATTATTATTATTATTATTATTATTATTATTATTATGATTATTATTATTATTATTATTATTATTATAATGGCAGCAACAATGACAATTATACCACTGGTGTTAAAGCTCACTGAGTACGAAGTAGTAGTAGTAGTAGTAGTAGTAGTAGTAGTAGTAGTAGTAGTAGTAGTAGTAGTAGTGGTAGTAGTAGTAGTAGTAAGTATAATTATAACATCGATGATGATAATGATGGTAATAATTCAGATAGCAAAAGACAAAAAAAGCAAGATAAGAGTTAATGAACACCTTAACAAAGACGATGATGGTAAAAAGGAGGAAGAAGAAGAAGAAGAAGAAAGAGACGAAGAAGAAGAACAAAAGAAGAAGAAAAAGAAGAAGAAGATGAAAAACAAGAAGAAGAAAAACAAAAAGGAGATTGCAGTAACTGTGCAACGAGTTTCAACCTTTGTGACACGAATAATCTAACTCATTAGTTGTCGTTTTCCTGGCGTGATACTCAATTTCCTTGTTCGACATGTAACAATGGACCTTAATATGGATCTTCTTTTTTATATGTTTTGTCCTTTTTCCAGTGTTTTGGAAACAGGTGTGTTTCCAGAGAACATTTGGCAACGAACATTGTGCTTTATGAGTTCCTTCATTCCATTCGCTAATTTATACATTGAATACTGTTACATTAAGTCAGGATAGAAACCTTGAAAGGTCCTCCTCAAGGAGCATTGAAAATACAACCCTATTCGTGAGACAAAAGAGTGTGAAAAAGGTTTTCTCGAACTCTCACTCTTCCCCTCTCTCTCTCTCTCTCTCTCTCTCTCTCTCTCGATATATATATATATATATATATATATATATATATATATATAGGTAGTAAAAAATGATGTCCAGCCAACAAAAGATGGCGTTTAACCCTTCATTCAAGCATATAATTAAATATTCAGGAAGTATGTTTGGCTGTTGCATTCGAGTAATGAAGCCAGTGTAGGGTTCTAATTGTTGTATGTGCGATGTTACATTGAAACAAATCGAATAATGCGTATATTTTTGCCAAAGCTATCATACGGAACGTAAACGTTTTTTCCCTGGCCTAACATTAATCAAAGAGTGAATCACCATTTCGTAAGTATTGGCTATTCTATCAGACGTTATTCTGTAGGTTTTGGTCAAATGAACAGTAAAAATGAGCTATATGCTGCAAAAAGGAGGATGATTTCAAAATGTCTCTAAATTACCTCTGGATATCGTGCATGTGCCTGGTATGATCGATTTCACTACCTGCAAAGCTAGGGATAATTCTGAGAGACAGAAAAGATCAACATGGATCAGTGGAAATGTTAGAGTGATTGATATTATACGAATAATCAAGTAATAGAAATGGAGATTGGCAGGAGACGTAGTGAGAGCTAATTGGTATCCATGGGACAGTAAACGCAGTGGGAAAAGAATCAAGATGGAAGGATGCGATAAAGAGGTTTAACAGTAAAGCTTTGAATGATTTTAGTGTAATAGTGGTTGTCATGAAAAGAGATTTGGAAGGCTTTCGCCGAGTAGTGGACCCTTAACGGCTGATGAAACAGTACGGGAGTGCATGTGTGTGCGAGAAGGAGACAGGGTTAGAGAAAAAGAATATGGAATCGGCAAGCTGAGTTCGAATTTTGGCTGATCATGCTAGTGTCTAAATTTGGAGGAGTACCTTTTGGAAAGGTATAAATCCACATTTTTCTTCCTGTTTTATTGACCGATATCTAAATGAGAATACCTTGTTCCTGGCAAAGCATGATGCTAAACAGAGTAGAGTGAGCTTGTGCGAAAAAACTAAAACATAACACCCCCAAAACTACTACTGAGGTTGTCATGACTATAGAAAGTCCTCACACCCCTTGTCAACCTTGACGGTGGCTGGCATGAAATATCATGTGTCTGATTAAACTTGAGCAAAGGTTTTTGTGTGCAGTGTCCGCTCATATACACGAATAGATGGACATGCGCAGTTTAAGTATACAATACGAAGCTGTATGTACTGAGAGAAAGATGGATTATACTGTACAGAATGATACCAGATAGTATTGATGGCATACGAGATTTCATACGACAGAGCTTGCAGACGTTATGCACACAGATATGAAAATGAAAAACATTTAACCGTATATTTTGATGAATAGAACCATACCAGTAGACATCAATAGGAAAAATATTATTTCCTTTTAGACCGGAAATCTAATTTCAATTTTGGATAACTTTTGTTTATTTCACTTGTCTTCTACAAAATGTACCAAGCTTTCCCTTTGTTTTGAGGAATGTCTTTTGTTTCAAACTCTTTTGTTTTTATCCTAACTTGCTTATCCCAATGAATTACATCTTCAAGTTTCGAACAAGTTGAATAAGAGCAACCCTGGCTGCTGCAGGGTCAAACTTCATTTCCCTTTCTATTCAAACTTTTATACTTACTGCAACTTTTGGAAAGTAAATTCGTTATTATACGAAACTTGTCAGTTTGAATCAGTTGTTGCAAGAGCCGCCTATTCAATCCCAAAGTTGAGATTTCAAATTATGGTAACGAAATATTAATCTTATATATCCGTCTGGTCTAACGTGATGGGGTAGACGAACAAAGAAAATTTATTTCCCCGGAAATTGGGTGAGGATTGTTCTTATTACTGCAGCGATTAAACTCTCACTTTGACTGGAATGTTAGAAAGGAAAATGATTTTATAATTTGTCAGAATCTCAAATTGACCGTAAGTAGGTGTATAATCTCTTAGCCGAAACTAGTACCGTTGTGAAGATAAACAATTTATACAATTGTTTCGGAATGGCACCGTACAATCAGCGAATCTCGTGTCTGTTGGATAGGTGGATGGCAGGAGACATGTTATTTCACCTATACATTTTCGTTTTGTTGTAATAAAGCATTCCTAAGAAAGATACTTTTTTTATACCATGGGAAAAACGATTTTAATATTAGTGCTAACATCAGATTTTCAAAGAACGTTGAGTGAAAATCTTCCCATATCATTGAAACTTTGCCACAGGTCGAAAGAATACACCGTTGGTACAATAAACACTGAAGTTGTGGTCTTTTATGGTTCGTATTTTCAATTTTAAGCATATATTTTTCGCTTCAACGAGACTCCGGCTCGATTAGTGCCAAAAGCATTGACTTGGGTCAACTGATTCGACCCTGAAAGCGAGGTCGAATCAAAACAGAACCTTTCCGGAGGATCTGATCTGCAAGTCAATTTCAAGGCAGAAAAAGCGCTTTTCCATTCTAATCTCGGTATATTTTCCGAAGGACACGGTACAATCTAGGGAGCCAATTATGAAGGAGTTTCAAGAGAAAATTTTGAAACTGCATTTTCGAGAGAACGGCCACTTATGCTCTATCGGGGAAGTTTTTTTTTCCATTACAACAATGCACCTGCTCATCACTCAAAGATTTCAATGGAAAACCTATCCAATCCACCCTCTAGCACTAATCTTACCTTTTGAGGCTTCTTTATGTTTCCAAGACTCAGAGAAAATTCAAAAGAAACAGGATTCGAGTCTCCTGATTTTGCTGAAACTGCTGTTTTGACGTTATGTAAATGGAAAGACACAGAATACATCATATGGAGGTTATAAAGAAAAGAATGCATCACTGCACACCCCAGGTATTGTTTACTCCCAGTTGGAGGGTATGTCAAAAGTATTTGTTTCAAATACTGTTAATTTTGTCTATTTCTGATGTTTATGACTTTGTAACAATACTTTATGACTTACCCTCGTTCAACCAAAGATAGCTTGCAATACGCACAATACAATACAAGCGTACGGAAGTATATTTGATGAGACATTTGTCAGAGGAAACTAGTAATTGTTGTTAACGGAAGATGTTTGTTATTCATTGAATCTATTGGGTGTTGATTGTTCTTCTGCTGTTGAAAATAACATCGATAAGACAACAGAAAATAAATTTGATCATCTGATATACGCACGGCTGATAAATCTACTAATTGACTAACACTTTTTTTAATTATTGTTGTCCTTGCGCTGTAATATTTGTTTAGTAATGAAACTAATTAGATATGTTGCAGGGACTTTCAGTCTAGAAGCGTTACAGATTTCGATGGAATCAATGAGAGATTTCCAAAGTACTCTACAGGATTTTGTCTTATTGATATCATCATCTGTTTGAAATGTAACCTTTTCAGGAACTTAAAAACAAAACACTCATAATAACATGACCCCCATCAGTGTCGATGGAGGACAATTCTCTCATGCTTTGATTTCAATATTTATCTTGCTATATTATTTTCAGGGTCATGTCATAATACTTTTAGTGAGTAATTTTATGTAAGGTATTATCATATAGTATTGTTTGTAGATGTTATTGTATATCACACCATCGGACATTTCGAAACTAAAGGCTTACTCACGTACGCTACTCCTAAAACATTTTTCTGTTGAGTGTTTACCTAAATATATGGTATACGGGTACTTTTCGTAGTTGGAAGATGTCTGAGCTGGCTATAGTGTTCTATCGTTCCATTGGAGTATGATAAAAAAAACATACGACTGTCTGCATCTTCAAGCACAGATCTTAAAAACAGTGTATCTTCAAGCACAAATTCTAGACACTTTAATAGAAGCAGATGCACACTGATTGTGGAGATCTGCTACCCGCTCGAATATATATATATATATATATATATATATATATATATATATATATATATATATATATATATATATATATATATATATCAAAGACATTAAAGTCCTAAATTAAGTCAACATAGGGAGCGACCACGAAATGGTAAGATAAAACAATGCCAAAAGAAAAAAACTCGCAAAGAAAGTAGATGTTCCACTCCCAACCGCAAGCACTAAACGTACCAGAAACGCCGATTCGATCCTTCAAGCTTGAACTGGAAAAACAGATATTACAATCTTACCAAAGAGGGAGTATATTTAAATCAATAAAAACACAGACCATTCGTGAAATCTCACATGAAACCAGGAATCATGTGGAAAAACACAAAAACCTGAAGCAACCAACGACAAGAAGTGAGAAAATCGAAGCAACCAAATCGAATATAACAATCAAATAAAAACTAAGAGAAGATAAACAACAGCAATCCGCTGAACAAATCTAGAAAAAAGTCGAAGCTTCAAAGTTATGAACAAACTCTCAGTATTGAATGGAAACGTATAACTTGAATACTCGAAGATAATGGAGACCTAAGATCCGATAGGAACAGGATAGTCGAACGTGCTACAATTCTACCCGGACCATATCCATCCTAAAAATGACAGCAAAATGATAAACAGGATACGTAGGATGCAAGCAATCGTTTCGAAAATTTTCCAGAGGTTACATTATGGCAGATGAAACAAGCCATCAAACAAAGAAAAACTCCCTGGATCAGATAACACCACCATCGATCTACTCGAAGAAGCTAGTAAGATCATTACTAGGAAACTAGCTATATTATTCAACTTATACATGAAACAAAGTAAGGTCCCAGATGATTGGAACGTGGCAATCATAATGATTTTATATGAGAAAAAAGAGAACCCGAAAATCTTCAACAGTTACTGATCTTTAATTACTCAACTGCATCTACAAACTTTTCATAAAATCCTCACTAAACGAATCAAAGAAGTATTAGGTAAAAACCAACCAAAGGAATAGCCAGCTTTAGGAGAAATTATTCGACCATGGACCATCTCCATTCGAAAACTCAGCTTGAGTAAAGAGCATTTATCGACTTCGAGAAGGCCTTCGAAGCTTTGGAGATTCCAATGGTCATAACGACTATAACTCTTTTACCCTAAATACGTCAGAGCACTGCAACATATATGCAGTCATGGCAGCTACGTTATCAGGCCAAATTGTGCCCTTTCAGCACAAAAAAGGATAAAACAAGGTGATAACAGCTCATCCAAACTTTTCATTGCCTGCCTTTAGATCTTCAGAAACAGATATTGGGGAAGATGAAGGAATCAAAATAGATGGCAATCACCTGAGCAATCTCAGATAAGCAGACACTTTCGTCCTTTTTGTAAACGTACACGTCCTCCAAATGATGTACGATGAACTAAATGAAGCATACACTTTAGCAAAAGTAAGGTCATGTGCAACAATCACGAAGGAAATGAGAATACAACGATAGAAATCAAAGGTACACTTTGAGAAAGTAGATCACCACATCTATTTAGGACCACAAATATCCATGAAATCCTCAAAAGAAAAAGGAATCAAGCGAAAAATCACTGTAATATGACAAACATTTGGCAGAGCTAGCTCAAACTTCAAGAACAATAAAGTCCCATCAGTCCTAAAAAGAAAGGAATACAACCAATGCATTTTCCCGATAGGCAATTTTGGTGCTGAAGAGTGGAACCCAACCAAAAGGGTTTGAGCTGAAAGGCATGCAACGTGCATATGAAAGAACCATGCTCAACCTCACATGGATAGACCACAATATATCAAAGAAAAAAATGGAGTCTGAGACATCATAGAATCCGTTAGAAAATTCCGATGGCAGTAGGCTGGTCATGTTACAAGGTTGGCAGAAAATCGTTCGACATAACGACTCACAACATGGATACCCAAAGATCACCTGCGTAACAGCAGCCAGCAGAATACAAGATGGGGAAAGTAACTAAACAAATTAAGAAAGTACTGGCTCTGTGACACCCGTGAGGGAGAGAGAGGTCTGGCAAATTTCCAGGAAGGTCTATGTCCAACTATGGACGTTAAAAGACTGACGATTACTCTAATGTAGTCTACAATTCAACAATACTTTTATTGAATGTACATGTGTTTTCACTGTCTGTTTCGTGTAAGTCACTCAATCTTATTTCGATTCACTGTTCTATGTGATACGATTCACAGTGTACTAATTGTGGAGCACAGTGAATCAAAAATATTTTTTGAATAAACATGCGTACCCGCCTGGTGACGTATAATTACGGCCCTAACTCAATACGAACTATTTCAAAGTCAGCATTAATGAGATTGACTTCTTTTTTCAGATCCACTAAATCACAGTCTCCCCGTGTTATATATATATATATATATATATATATATATATATATATAGTAGATTGTGGATTCGCTAAACAAATTAACCCATGTTTTTGCCCTCTCTGGGCCTCATCAGGCGAATAATTATCTGTTTTTTGGTCTATTTATTGGGAATTCGGTGATATTGTTGTGAGTGTGGTAGTAAGAGGGGTTTAAGCTCCATGTAGGGGTCATAAAAATAACTCAACTCCATGAGTAAAATGTTGTATGTATCGAGCACTCTATGAAATAAATCCATTGTATTTCAGGAGTGACTTTATATTATTGGTATATTATTATATTATGTTATACTTTGTACCACATATACTGTGTATATACATACATACATACATACATATATATATATATATATATATATATATATATATATATATATATATATATATATGCTTCACAATGTGAATGTTTGTATATGCATATGTTTTTGCACATATCTTTGCGTCTGTGTGTATTGTATATTGATCATATAAAGGTATATGTGCGAAGAGTGGTTTCCCATACTTATCAGTGTGTCCTTTCAGCTCAAGAGTCTGACAGAATCCTCCGACCCAGTTTGCCTGCAGATTTTTATTGGCCTTGTAAATGTCTTTCCATGATGTCCTTCTCGCTATCAACTCTTTTGGCAAAGTGAAACGCGTCTGTTTGCATTTCACTTTCCAAACATCATCACAGCTGGCCAACTGTCGCCATTTCGTACACACCTGCAGATAACAACAAAGAGAAATTTAAAATTGGTTCAATGGATTGAAGGAAAAGTACATAAAAGACATGGTGAGTTACCGCCCATAAAATGACGAATCATGTTTTCGAAAAAAGAGTCGTCTTACAATGTAATGATTATATCTATAATATAATGATTATATCATATATCTTTATCATGTGCTCAGCGTATGTGACGTTATGATACAACGTTGTGACATCATAAGAGAACGTATGATCTGATTTCAGTTATTTTTTTTTTCATCAAAGTTAAATTAAACCAGGCTTCATCATCCGATCGATCCTTTCGAACGTGTGGGTAGAGGAAACAGGTGACATTCTTTTTTTTCGAAAGAGAGGCGATGATTTTTTTCTTCTGTTTTTGAAGTTTTCGTTTCAGGGACTTGATCAGAGGAGGGCCTTCTTTTCCCTTTCAATGGATAAAAAATGAGGTGAATATTTTTCATGTGTAGGGGTCAAAGGTGATCAAAGGTTATCAAACCTTTTTCCTTTTTAAAGATTAAACGTAAGGGGAAGCATTTTCTACTTGCAGGGAAAATGATGAAGTTTGAGTACTTTCCCTCATATATTTTAAATAATGAATTTGATAGAAATTTGATACATAATACGTGATTTAACATTGAGCCAAATGGCCGTCGCTGGAGTCTTCAAAATTCAATAAAGGACGGGAAATTATTCATCTGCTTTCAACGTTTCGTCCTGCAGCATCTCCACATTTACTTAGAGGCTGCCTAAAACTCAGAGCATGCCAACAGTAATCGTTATTAAGGGTTCGTTGTAACCAGACTGTCGATACGTATGTATAGCATTGTTTCTAAAGCGATGATCAGCCCCAAAACCCACCCAAAATATTCTCTCTATGTCTGTCGTTCTTACATTTAGCACACGGCCCATACAAGATCTGCCAGGCTTCTTTGATATAATGAAATTCATCTTGTTTACGAATGCACACAACTGATTCAAATAAATCAGATGATCACAGACGCAGTTCAAAATTATGGTGGCTTGATGCTGACATATTGTGCCCAGTGAAAGAGCTTGGAAGAATCACTTCTGTTGCTTGGGAGACACGCTGCCATAACTTCTCGCAGCCCCCCAAAACGGTATTTTTGCTCCTTATTCTTCTTCATGAAAATGGGTCTCTTCAGATTAGTAATAGCAGAATGTAACGTAGATTTTTCATAAAAGTGAGTTGATGTAAAGTAAAATTTAGAAAAATGAAGGGTATATGTATCTTTTCAAGTTTTCAATGGTCAAGTTTGAATTGATTGCTATTTTTTCAACACCAAAAAGAAAATATTCGTATATCTCCAAATGTGTATATCGTAATAAAAGTATTCAGATAGAACCTAGGCAACAATATGCTATATGGAGTTTTATAAGATGCTTCCCCATGAAAGATTACGCTTACGTAAACATTTTTCCGAATTTTAGGGCGATTTTACTTGGATTAAGTCCGAAAAAGACCATTAAATGAAACAAAAACCTTTGTTACAGGGACCCAAGAAAGTAATACCAGAACAAATTATATCAGGAAAATTTTGCTGTGGGGCGAGATTAAATGCTAATAAACTATCATCAATCAATCCTGCCAATTGGATCCAGTAAGATTTTTAAATTGATACAATTTAGTATAGGAAAAGTAGAATGCTATAGGACTGAGAAGTGAAATACACAAGTTGAGACTGGCATGAGTTGAACATTAGGACTATAAACATATAGCGAAAGAGCCGTAAAGATATTGGGAAATGGGTTTGTAGTTTATCGGAAAGAGAAAGTTATCATTTTTAGTAGGAAAAATTTTGGCAACAAGTTTAAAATCGAAAGACCATCCAAATCGATGCCAGCTTTTCTATAGACTTTAATGACAGATATTTCGGATTTCAAAATGGATGGCTGTGAATGTACATTTCTTCCAATTATGTGTCACGGTCGATGGATTCGTCGAAGAATTCAATCTCTTTTGTAGCCTATTGTCCACTGTTGGACAAAGATTTATTGAAATTCCCTGAAAACTTCTGGAGATATCCTATTAAAGGTTTGGAGAGAAAAGATAAAAATGAATAAGATAGTGAAATGAGAATTAATCTCGATCAAATATGATTTTCCGTACTTCATTGATTACCTATGCACGGAATTTAATTGAAATTCATCGAAAAACGTCGGAGAAGTCGTGTAAAAAAGGCCGGGATGAATATGAAAAGGGAACATATAAATATAGCTTTCCATTTTTTTTAACCCTCCAGCTCTGGAAGGTACTCCAACTAAAATGATTTTTATCCTACAGAAAAAAAGTGCAGCATGTGAAGACTAAAAATCAATCTCCTCTCTGGTGACTCCTGCAGCCAAAGAAGCCGTCTGCTATGACGTCACATCGTATCACAGAAAAAACACATTGGAGCCAAAGAAAGTGAAGCCGTATCTGTTCAGACACCCAGCCCCTCTGCCCCAAAATGCAATCCTCAATGCAGCCGCAGACATTGTCGGAAATATGGTCAAATAACATTATGGCACACAAGTGCTTGCGAGAGACACATTTTTATAACCACTTGCGGCCCAGTTAATCTTTTTTCCTGGCAAGCACAACACGTCTTTTTTCTAAAATTCTGCCAGGTCACATAGGTCATTCCTAAAAATCGATACCCATTGAGGCTCAACCAACCTCAAGCTTTTTAAACTAGGGCTTTTAAAAAAAAATTTCTACAGTTTGCAAAGCTGATTCTTTTGTAGGAATCGCTCTTCCTTTTCACCATCACTTCCGATTACTTTGTTCTTAGACACCTCTGAATCTGTTTTTTTCAATAGCCCTTCGTCCGGTTGTTTTGCTATCATAA
>OY735206.1:56440983-56450983 GCA_963457665.1 Thysanoteuthis rhombus | reverse complement strand
CAAACTAAAAGAGTAAATTCTTGTGTAACCCTTCCTATGAGCTAAAAAAAAAAGAGAGAGAGAGATTACCATCCCGATAGCACTGACGTAACTAAATCTCAAATCAGATCTAAGACAATAAGGGTTAGGGGATCGGACCTAGATCTAGAGCTTAGGTTCATAGGTTTAGAGCTTAAGGCCATAGCTCCTCTGTAATTAGTGTAAGAATATCACTGTGTTATCTCTCAAAGTGTTGCACACAACGATATGCTTTGTCATCATTAAAGAATATTATTGGTGCCAAGAACCTCTGCAGCTCTGATTTTATGCTGAATGAAATCAGTTTTAATCAATCAATCAAGCTCCCGTGATATCTCAAGGCACCACAAACGTGACCAATATGACAGTACAACAGAATCAATTTACCGCAAAAATGGGGCAAATATTCAAGACATGTGTGTAATTACCGATCAGTGTTCCTTTGTTAGCCACCCAGAGAGTTGTTGGCCAAACTTCAGACTTATGTTCCCTCAATGTTCTTCAAGAAAGACACAGTCGTTACCGAGTGGCTTTTGGCCAAAACCTCGACTCGAGTCCCCTTGATGACTGTTAGCGGGGACACAACAATCACTGAGCGGCTGTTGTCCAGAATAAGAAGAGAAATTGAACAGAAGGGTACATCGAATTAGTAATGTATTGCTACTTTGAAAGCAAGCCATCTGAGTGACCAATTGAGAAACATGGAGGGAGAAGTCTGCATCGAATCAGCGTCTGGTTGGTTGAGTAAATGAAATCCTGACAAGTAAATGATCATCGGAGATAAAACTGCAGGAAATCCTTAAAAAAATGAAGAAAAAAATGTGGCTTACCGGCGGGGAATACTCCAACACAACCAACATGATAAACGACAAAACGGAAACGATATACAAAGAAGAGACGTCGACAAAGAAAAAAACGAAACAATAAAAACTCTCAAAGGAATGAGGCGAGAAGATAAGAAGACACTGCCATCTTTTAGGGGCACAAAATCGGGACAAGTAAGAGAGCCAAATGGACATGGAAACTGCCTCTCACAACATATTGGAACGAACGATATAACAGAGCTCAACAACCTGGAGAGTACATCGCACATGAACAGACAACCTGCAAGTCTATGGGACAAATACACGATAAGTAAAGAGTCATACCCGCTGTAGTAGAAGAAACACACCAACGAACCCTAACCTAATAAGTAAGACTAAACAGATATAAACAAAGAACTACCCAATAAACACAATCACATGGAAAAATTTTTTATGAAGACTTTAACGGAGAAAGACGACATAATATATAGCCAGATGCCACGGAGTTAAAGAACACACTGGAGCACCAAAATGTTCTTTTTGATGTTCAGGAATGGCAAGACCCCATCAAATGAGAACTCTAACACATAGATGAAAGTGAACATATTGTATTGAATGAAACCACAATGGGGGAAAAAACCTTCCCCCAAAATAGCCGATGGAGGTCACCAGGACCTGATGGGAACAACGGATATTGGTTCAAGTATATCACTGCATTACACAACAACTCATTCATCAACTGCTAAGATGCCTTTATGAAAGAGAAGTTCCCATAGTGATGACAAAAAATAATAGCCATTTATCTAAAAGGACACTGAGAAAGGGAACCATGCAAGCAATTATAGACCCATAATACGCTTACAGCTGACCTGGGAATTATTGACCAGATGGATAGCACACAATATATTTCCATAAATATAACAGGACTATCACAAGATTAGTGAAACAGTGGTCATATTTTAACCAACTTTATGAAAAACTTGAAAGTAAACTTGGCACTTATATGAAAAAACTTTGCTGAGGTACGTATAAAAGAGAATTTTTTTCAGAGAGCTCTCTCCACTCAACAGAATCCTGAAAAACACCAAAGTATACCGCGAAACAATGGAAAGTCAACGACTTCATGTACATAAATGACAATTGGAAAGAACAGGGAAGATTTGCAATGCTGCTCAACAAAGTGAAAGGATATAGCAACAACATTGGTATAGAGTTCGGATCAGAGGAATGCACACTAATAGTAATGTACAAAGGAAGGATCAAAGCAGCAGGAAGCCTCCAGTTTATCAACATCATCATTCTTCAATCGTCCGTCGTTGGACATTGACCTTCTTCAGGATCCACCACGTTTCTATAACGTTGGCATTGCAGATCCAATACTTTCTGAAGTTGTCTGGTTCATCTCTCCCTCTCCCCTATTTTTCGCATGTGATCTCTGGAGATCCATGTTGTGAGTCGTAATGTCCATCAGTTGTCCGCTATTCTTGCAACATGGCCTGCCCATTGCCATTCAAGCGCTCTTGTCGATCAAATGATGTCTTAGACTCCATTTTTTTCCTAATGTACTTTGCTGTGTTGTAATCTCTCCATGAGAGGCTGACCATGATTCTGTCTCTTGGTTAGGTTCCATGTTTCAGTTCCATAAGTGACTAGCGTGAGGATGCATTAGTTGTACACCCTTTATCGGGCTATATAAAAACTCTTGAACTCTTCTAACTCCAAAAATGAGTAAGGCAAGGTGATACTAGCTCACCCAAACTCTCCACAGCCTGCCTCGAGATGATCTTCCGGGACTTGGACTTAGAGAGTAAAATAATCAAAATAGATGGCAAATATCCGAGGAACAGATTTGCAGACGACATCGTCATTTTCACAGGGAACCTACGCAGCCTCCAACTAATGCCAGATGATCTATATGAAGAAAGCAAGAAAGTAAGCTCACACATGGCCAACGTATGAATTTCAGTAAAACGAATCATGTGCAACAACAACATCGAGAATAAGAACACAACAATCAAAACCGAAGATGCAAAACTGGAGAGGGTAGACCCCTACATTTACCAAGAACAACGAATCTCTTAGAGGTCCTCGAATATGACACAATAACACGGGGAAAATGAACAAATTTTTTTCTTCCAAATACTTTGTGAGGATAAGAAAAATATAAGAAACAATGTAAATAGCAGAAATGTGATGAATAGAATGAACACATTGGTAGTACGGAGTCAAAACCACAGGTCTATTTTCTTGGATGTACAAAAGATCACCGAACAAGGGACAGGTGAAGAAGGAAGCTTATGACAATGCACAAAGCTTCATACCCCAAAAATGACCCATGGAGAAGAAGTAAAGTGATAGAGGACTCATCAGCAAAGAAGAATGTGTTTAAAAATTAGGAAGAAATAGTGAAGACATTATAAGAAGCGCTCGAAGCAGAACAAGAAACAACAATAAAGTAGCAAACAAAGGAGCTGCACAAGGGTCAATAAGAAAGAAATGGGAACAGAAAAAATACACTGGATTCAAAGGATAGATAGAAAAAATATCAGAGATAAGAGATCATGTACATGTGTAATGCAAAAGAAATCTGAAGAAAGAAACCGAACTGCTAATCATGATAGTACCCTCCGAATGCATCAGGACAAACTAAGTCAAGGGGGAAATCGACAGGACCGAAACAGTAAATATCGCTTATGTTGAGAAAGGGACAAGAATGTAAACCACTTCTCCAGTGATTGTTGTCAACTAACCTAGAAAGAGTAGAAAAACAGACACAGCTTGGTTGCAACCTGAACAAACCTGCTGATTGTTGAAAAGGGAGGTGAACTTGCAAAACAATAGAACGTTGCCGTTCCTGCGGATCGCACAAGAAATACCAAAGGGAATAAAAAATTAAAAAAAACTTGGGAAATACCAGAACCTGGCAAGGGAAATAAAGATGGTATGGACTATGAAAGTCAGGGAATACCAGTGATTGCAGATGCACATGGAACGGTACCAATAACACCAAAAACGATGTTAGGGAAAAACGGAGATATGAGGGAGGATTAAGACTATGCAGACTCAAGTACTGAAGTGAGTACTGGAAAAAAGAGATCTACGAACCCCAGTTGTTATCCTAAAAGTCAGGAAAACACATCATTGAAAAGTTGCAAACCGCAGCGCTGCTATGGTATGTGAGAACAATATGAGAGAAGGGCTGGAGACCTGAGTAGACTTATAGTCACTCAAACATCAACGATAGCCACCAGTGAACTAGTGTCAAACTGTAAACCACAGCTAATCTTCAAACTATTGGAGTGCGGAGTGGAGAATTGAAGAGACTTGCTGTTACTCAGTCTCCATCAGTGACCACCAGGCATCACCAGAAAATTCAAAATATAATAATCAATGCCTTTGAAATCATAGTGAATACCCTGGGTTGTAGACTGAGACTGACTATACATTTCTCTGTTTATCTTTAAGTTAAAGAAAAAGATGAACCTCTACGCTACCAGTCTTTTTGCTGGGCCAATGCTTCAATGCCCTATTTTCCAGTGGTTTTTTACTGCAACCTTGACGTTTAAAAACATATGTGCCTTCCGCTGGTCGTCTGCTTGTGTCTTGATAAAACAATTACAATGAATATATCAACAACTTTCGTATAACTGGCGACTCGTATATCTCTATTTTTTATCTGCCAACGCTGCTTGGAAAATAATCACTTCTTTTCTGCTTCTTCCTCCTTCACTGTTTCTTTTATTCATCCTTATGTTATCTCTTTTCGTTCTGACTTCTCTTTTTTTTCAACGTGGTATCCAATTACTAATGGACTTTAGGTAAGGATATGCACCCAAAGCTGCTGCTGCTGCTGATTGACGTCTGCTCAATTATCGCCCTTTGTATGTTTGCTTTCAATAAAAATGATCCTAACGTATGGATATATAACCAAAACTAGGCAGGTAGGTCCATTGTTTCAAATGGTTGACAAGAAATGATTTCGTCTGCAAAATTGTTATTTATACGTGAAAGACCCCTGCGTTATAGAGAAACAAACAGAAAAAATATCACACAGTTCATTATATTTACAAGCCAATTACGGGTATCCGGGCAGTAATGATGATAACAAGGATAATTACTGTCACTTGATCTCTATAATTCATTTAAACGACGTTTGCAGTGGTGGCAATAGTGGGGGATGTAGAGGTATCACGTTTACCTATTTCTCAATGTCCTGGTTTGTTCAATGTTTATTGATGGAGAGATTACCGTATTTTGCAAAGCCCAGTCTTACCTTACACTTAGTTTCCCGAACTTTTCTCTATTACTGAACACAGGAAAGTGTGATTTGTCTAATTTAATTGATTTTCACGTATACCATTCGTTTGCATTGTAAAATTCTAGTCGTCTGCATGATTCCCAGGGAACTCCAATGAAAATCTATTCTTACTTTTTCTTGCTGATTCATTGCATTAACTTATTGATGGTTTTCCCTTCCTCAAGTCCCATCAATAATTTTGCTCTAAGAAGAGGAGATATCAGCTCACTTAATTATCCGCATCCTGCTTTGAGATCATCTTATTAAACTTAGAATGGGCTAATAGGGGAATCAGAGTTGACATATTCCTAAGTAACCCCAGATATGTGGACGATTTCCTTCTTTTTATTGAACACAAACATGATCTCAAACAATGCTAGAAGAATTGGATGAAAAAAGAAATAAAGTTGATTTTCACTTAAACAGTGATGGTTCATGCAACAAACATACAAAGACACAACGATTACAATGTGTATGATAGTATACTATTACATGTATCCGGGACAACAAATCTCCATGTAAACCCCAAAACAAGAGGAAATCAGGCGATGGCCATGGTTTAGTTTATTCTTATACACTCATTCTGGTTGGCTATTTATAAGGATTCAGTTCATATCTTCAAATGTCCTGAGCAAACGAATGGATACCGATGCTCCTCGTGTGTATTTTGAAATCTCCTCGTTGTTTTTCTTTGTTTATGATTGGATATTTCTCTTTTTAGTCAGTTAAAATGCATCTCCTGGCTGCCCCTAATCTATTTATTATCTCCCTTTAATGTGTATACTCCCTCGGTACTTTGATAAGTTGTTCGACATAAGCTTCGATTCTGTTATTTTCTCCATCCTCTCCCTTTGTTACATATTTCATACGTTCGTTCGACGTCGTATGTGGACCTTCGATATTCCTTGATATTCATAGTGCTTTATTTAGGTCAAATTAATGCTAATGTCTTGATGCAGTTCAATTCCTTCTGTTGTTTACTGTTTACTAAGTTTTTTTCAGTTTTTTCAGATTGGTCAGGTTTGCTGGCTATATATATATATATGTACCACATTGGTAGCACCAAAGGTGCTACGGGGCTGATTATCTATGCATTTGCTCATTATTATGTATTGAAAAACTTTTTTCAACCCTTTCCGTCAAAAATGTACGATTCATACGTATACCAGATTGATTCCTACTTAATGCTCAAATGCGTTTTTAGAGATCCAAAAATAATGATCGTGGTATCTTAGGCTGAGTCTTCAGAATTCAGGATGATATGACACACAGGACACAGGGTATAGCAGAAGGGATAAAAAGGATGTAGGGTTCTTCTATGATGAATTGCCTAGAAATAAACGTTGAACATTATTTTTGCTTCCAGTCAACATCATCAGGCCTTTAGCCTCAGTCGTTGGACATAGACCTTCCCAAAGATTCGACAGACTTCTGTATCATGGGCGTCGCTGAGCCATTACTTTCTGAAGTTTCTGAATTTTTAGCAAGTAATTCCATCTTACTTTCCGTCGGCCATAATTTTGCATTTGAGCTCTGGGGATCCACGATGTGTGTTCTGATGCCCAGCAAATGTCTGACATTTTTGCAACATGTTTAGCCCAGAGCCATTTGAGTTTTCTGTTTCTATGATATCTTGGACCTTCCTCTACTGTGTTATACTGTACAGTGCTGTCTTTGGATCTTTACATATAAGGTTGAACACGATTCTCTGATGTGCGTATTGAATAGTTCACAGTTTAGGGATCAATGTTTCGGTTATGTTCCATGTTTTAACTCCATAGATGACTTTTGGTAGGATGTATTGGTTATATACCTTTTTTTAAAGAATTCGTATGTTCTTGAAAGTCGAGATTGCTCTACCAAAAGGTTGCCAACCTAATGTGATTATTTGCTTTATTCCTTTTTCTTTGATGGCTTCATGAAGAGTCGCGGTCCTTGGTTGTTATATTGGTCTACATTCTCCAATTCAGTGTTTTTGATTTCGATTGTATTGTCTTTGTTCCCAATATGTCTGTTGTACATGGCATTTGTTTTACTGAAGTTCACGGGGAGGCCAACATTTTTTGCTTGCTTCTTTTAGTTTGTCTAACATTATTTGGAGAAATAGCAGACAGCATATGAATATCATGACTCGGAACATGGATCTTAAGAGATCACATGCGTAACTGAAGCCGGCAGAATAAAGGATAGAGAGACGAACTAGACAAGCTCAGAAAGTATTGGCTCTGCAACACCCATGATAGAGAGATCTGGCACTTTCCAGGGAAGGTCTATGTGTAACAACAGATGTTAAAAGACAGATGTTAATAATGATAATGACGATGATGATGATTATTATGAAGGTTCTTTTTGGTTAATAGAGACGAAAATTGGCGTTGAGCAAGCTCTCAAGAATCTTCGACTAACTGTAGTATCGTTATCAATAAACTTGTTTCTTTCAATGATATAGTCAACGTTTTGATATTATTAAGGAGGGTGAAAAAGACATGAATAGAAGTAATTCAACGAAGAGGAAGCAAGAACAAATTCGGTTGGAATATAACGAAGATGATAGCAAAATAATAAATCAAACAGTCCAGAAATTGAAAAAAAACCTGTAGGAGCTAAATGTAATTCTGATATTATTTCTCCCAGAAGAATTACCATAGCATCTAAGTATAATTGGGGAGAAAAAAAATAGGCCTGGACGAATCAAAAACATGCTCTCAAGCAACCACGAAATTCACATGACCAACTAAAGCATAAAACACGTGGTGCCACCACATCTGCAAGTAAACATCTCTGAAAACGAAGTACAAATTGCAAAACAATTCATTCTATCCCAATTTGACACGAAAACGCAGAAAAAATAGCTCGAGGGTAGAGAAACTGGCGTCGGGAAGAACCGGGAAAACATCTCCAGGGTATTTGTAATACCGGATATACCCTGGAGATATCGAAGATTTTGCAAGTGCAGGTACGTAGACGGAGACAAATACAATATAGCTTATAATGCAAAAGTACAATCTGATATTTTTAGTATTTGATGCTATCATCGGTTGCAAAGCCTTGAACACGCCAGTAATTTATATAATAATTTAATTGGCTGAACAACTCGATAATATGGATCAGACGAAAACATTCGATTTTCGAATCATTTCTATTTCTATTTATTTCTTATATAATCTAAAACTGCACGTGTTAGCCAATGTGATGTCTCATTCGTATGCTGAACAGTCCAAACTGCTATATGAAACTGAACCAGACAAAATCTCAACAGCAAGCCGGCGAGAAGATATCCGAAGACTTAAATAAGCAGTAACTATGGAGATTTGGTTACTAGGAACGTTCTGCTTCCACCATAAATGCCTAATTATGAATATGATCAACACAAGGGGAAAGGTATGCATAGATTTGGATAAAATACACAGTAAAATGACAATTAGCCTTAATGAGGAGTCAAGCAGAGAGTTTTTCATTGAAGGGCTATTAAATTTCCAACTTTTTTTTTCATTCCAAGTATTTCTACGATTATCGAATGTATGTGGATTTCTTTTTACAAACATAAAGATTATTTGATTACTTAGTTCGGTTAGTCACTGAAAAACTATTACATGACGACGGTTACCGATTAAAAAGATTAGAAAAAGGGTTAATCAAGTTACTTTTCTCACACTTGTTAGGCAGTGATCAATGGAAAAAACAAAAAAAAAACGTGAATGCTGACGGACACAAAGTAAAGGATCAATTTAGCATAATCTTACATTGCAATATCAACCCCCAAGGAATACTTATTAAAGGCAAAACTACAAGAAATTAGCGAAGTAATTGCAGTCCTTGTAGACACATTGACACAATCGGTAAATGTGATAAATACTGATATAGCCAGCCAGGCAGACGGACAGAAATTGGAATCTGAATAAACCTATGTCGGCAGTTTTGATGACAGTGTTGGTGACAGATTCTGTTGACGGTTTTTGTCAAGTTGCTTCATGCAAGGGATAAGTCGTTTAAAAGAATTATATGGAACATAACCAAGATATTGCGCAACGTGCACATAAAAAAATTATGCTGAACCTCACATAGAGTCACCACAAGACAGCGCAGTACTCCTGAGGAAAGACAAGAGTCGTGGACATTATAGAATCTATTAAAAATCTCAAATGTCAATGGGCTGGCCATGTTGCAAGAATGGCGGACAACCTCTGGACATCGCGACTCACGATATGGATCCCCCAAGATCACTTGCGCAACTGAGGCTGGCAGGATATTTGATCGGGAGATGAGCTAGTACAAACTCAGAAAGTATTGGCTCTATGACGCCCATGATAGAGAAGAGTATTGAATCCCGGGGATGGTCTATATCCAACGACGGACGTTAAAAGATTGATGATGATGATGATGATGATGATGATGATGATGATGATGATGATGAGGTTAACGAATTTCTGTGGAAGAAAATCTGGTTGGTAGATTATCCTGCATATTGGAAATATTTTTGTCCTATTGATTTGGCTAAATCATTTTCTAATGCATTAATACTTTTCAAACAAACTACCAGCACGATAGCTCTGTGAATGTACAGTATTATGCTGTACCGTTTCAATTGTTATCAACCTCTTTGTTCATCCATTAATGTCACCATCTTGTTTTGTAGTCAACAACAAATATTACGTAAACTATTTACAGGGTGACCCTGAACTCCTTACATTGTGTTGACTACACCTTATTCAAGTTTTTATTGGGCTATAAGAAAAAAAAAGTATTTAGCTCATTAGTTCCTGATATATACCCTTTGAAGTGAAGTTGATGGATGAATTACTTACGGGGGCTGTAGAGTTGATGAATTCATGAAGTGGAATCGAGTTACCCCTCAGATATTCACTGGGTAACATTTGGGGCA
>OY735206.1:56395983-56435983 GCA_963457665.1 Thysanoteuthis rhombus | reverse complement strand
CCATTCCATATTGACTATCATACTTGTCTGGAAATTCTCAGCTGAAATGAAACCACCATTTACTGTTCCCGCGAATTTCCTAAGTGACAATCGTCCAATTTTAAGTATGCATATATTTGAGTACATATATACACGTACTCATGCATACACCTCTATGATTTCATACTCATGCACACCTATTCATACACGCACACATACATTGTCAGTTGAGAATCTTTTTTATATGCAACGCTACATTCGTGCCTTTTTTTGCTATTTCTCAACGTCTTCAAACGCATTACAGAATCTGAATTCAGTCACATAATTTCCGGAGTTAAACGAGTCTTTTTATGTTTCGGGGAGGGGGGGCAAGATTTTGAATTCGACTATATGCATTTTGCTCATAAGATGAATGTATATATATGGATATATGACCAGTTTATCCAGGTGGATCTTGAATCACCCAATAATATTACAAAAACAAAAATTAAAAGCCCATGTCGTGAACAAGTGGGATTTTTTTTTCGCATTTCGCCAGTTCATACTAACTTCTTCAGAAAAGTGATTGAATCACCAGCAGTTGTCTGTTATAGAGTGCCCATGTCTGATTGTTTAGTCATTTAAAATGGATTTTAAGTGTTCACAAAATTGAGACAGTGATCTGCTTTTGAACGTCAGCTTGCCTGTGCATATTATATTGCACCGAGGGTATAACCCTTCCTTCACACCTGTACTCACACGTGCACGAATAAACTTCGACTTTACCCTCTCTAAGAATACGCTACTACAAATAAAGCCCATGCAGTCTAATTTTATAATGACAAATTCCAATGGCTCTTCTCTGATTGGTATTCTAATAGGTCTGATTCGGTAGGTACTTGCTTCTCCTGACAAAGCTCATAGTGTAGAACTCCCTTTCATTTCAACTATGAACTCAGCATTTCCTTTTTTGGTGATGACAAGCCTTTGGTACAGTTTGAGGTTGTTCAGTTAACTTATCTAAAAAAATATGGTTCGTTCCATTGTTGTACACTTTTTCATCTCCTGTTACTATTTCTTTAATGAGATTTAAGTGCACGTACATTTATCTTCAGTCTCTGGCTTAACTTTCAGTAAATTCAAGTATCAAGTGACTGTCTTAAAAAAAGATGGTGCAAGAGATTTCCAACGCTTTGCTTGGATATTTTGAGTATGTTGGATGCATACTGCATAATATGATGTTAATCACTAACAACGTATGACTTGATTTGAGCAATATCTAGTTTTACTGGTTTTAAGTTTTCAATCTTTTTTGTATATATCTTTGGTTTTTGTATCCAGTATATCGATATTGTTTTTTGGTCAAAATTTCATCAAGTTTGAGGTTGTATAATTTACTTAAAACTAACTTTTTGAAATATATCGTATTATTTTTGCACTTACTGTATAATAAATATGACTTCAATTCATTTTTTTTTAATTTCGAAATTCATGACAGAATAGGATTGAAAATCGTCAACATCGTTTCTGACGATTTCTTTTTTGGTTGCTTATTTGCGCTTATGTCTCATTGGAACGCATTAATCTACGCTGACACTCAACAGATTAAGATTTATTATTTTTTTCATTTACACAATTTCATTTATTTTCTTTGTTTCTGAATCTCCAACGTGTTATCTGAATATAGATAGGTTGTCTAATCGAATTAATGCAAACTTTCTGCAAGTGATTTTTTTTTTTGCTTGTAGAATGATTCAAGCAGGAAAGTTATTTCTCTTTGGAGGTAAAAAAAAAACAAACAAAAAAACATTATGGAGAGAGAGAACTAAACCTTTTGAAAATCCCCAAGTACAATGTACATTTCTTTATCTAATCTTCAATACATCACACTAGATGCAACCTGTTGAGAGCAAAATACTTATTGTAAATAAACCAGCAAAAATGAGGTAATTGGTAGCCTAGAGTATTTATCAAAGATTCTTGTCAGGTTAAAATATAAGAACACCTTTTTTTGAATTTCTGAAAAAAATTCTCATCGGAAACTGTATTGAATTCATCATGCCAGTCACTACCATTATATGATGTATATCCCCCTGCATGGTGACAGCTGTACCATTTTTGTAAAACTCCTAACGAAAACAGTTAACCAAACCGTCAACATAGGTTTTTCCAGTTTTTAGGTCGGTCTGGCCAGCTGGCTGCTTATGTAAATCTGGATTATCACGCGTACAAGCCATGCTAATGGAGCTATAGGACTGCAAATGTACACATTTACACCTAATTATATCTAGAAAAACTGCCTATTGATATCCGAAAATTCCCCCTAGATATTTCTTTAGCGGATGTTCAGTTTACTGTACAAGTTTATGCTAAATTGGGTGCCTAGATTGTGTCAGGCACTATTCATACTTATTATTGATTTTGTTTAATTTTGACTTTTGGGAGTAAAAAAAAAAGTAGCTTATTTATTGATAACACTTTTTCCATTTTTTGATTGATCACCCCAAACACATCATTCTGCCTGAAGACATCAGACAATTGATGGTTTCTATTGATAGACTAACCAGACCTGTTTTGTTTTTGTTTTTTGTTTCAACTTTTATAAGGTTTACGAAATCATTCAAGTTCGTCTTCGACTTTTCATTCAGAAATAACATCTTTTATACGAATGAAAATTTGATTAAAACTATCAACTTATACGGTACAGAGTTTCATGAGCTTTGAACTAAATTATCGATTTTTAAGATTTTAGTAAAAACAATGTTTGTTTTTTTTAGTTTTCTTTTCTTTTTTTTTTTTTTTAAAGAAATTGAATAGATTTCTTCCAGTGGAGTACAAAAGATCATGGTTTTCTTACTCAGCCAATACCAGTACTGCAAGGATATGGATATCACGTGGTAAAAAAATTGATATCATTTGCTAAAACTTACTGCTTTATTATATTGTTCAGCTAATTATTGTTCCAGTTCTTTGGGGGCAAACATGACCCATTCTGTTTACAACTTTAGGGACAAGCCTTGACATGTCAATTTTTTTTTGGACATTCTAAACTCTTCTTTCCATTTTTGAAGGTTGATACAAGGTTCTGGCCGATTCATCTATGGTGTTATTCTGATGTAAAAGTGAGTCTCTCTTATCGGTCACTTCCACCAGCGATTCAAAGCCTCAAAAAAATGGGGATGAAGAGACATACAGATAAAATGAACTCTCTCTCTCTCTCTCTCTCTCTCTCTCTCTCTCTCTCTCTCTCTCTCTCTTTTTATTTTTACGGATATCACATGAAGAAGCTCGTCGAATGAATCGACCGAAACACTGTGTCAACATCAAAGATTGGAAGAACAGAGTTGATTGCCTGGAAAAAAGATTTTAATGATAACATTACGTGTAATTCTACGATTTTTAAAAACTTGGCTAATGATTATTTCTCCGAGAATCAGAGAAAAACAGCAAATAAAGAAAACCAGAAGAGAAGGTTTGCACGAGATTTACAAAGCAAATAAACTCTAAGGAAGATAGAAGAATAAAAAAATATCCTTGTTATTTCTAACATGTCAAACAAATACTCAATTGTTTTAGCAGATTCAAGAGAGGAAATATCCTCTTTCATTCAGATGAAGCTTGCTTGGAAGAAAAACCGATCTATGTTTATAGAATGTGACGCATTGAAAGAAACAAACGGGAAAAAATGGTTTATAAAACGAATATCGATGATTGACAACCTGAAACAAAAGACGCTCGAAAGACAAAAAAAGTGAGAAAAAGAGGAAGATATCAAACTAGTATTCCAAGGAAAATTATGAATCGTCGGCACACATAAATGCTTCTGTGTGCCTTGCAATCGAAGCATTGGTGGTGGTATGAATTTATTACCTTGATAGAAATATTACCAGCGTGATTTGAACCATGAATTAATGATTAAAACAAATGGGTCTTGTTTGACACTCAATTAAGCGGTCATGTGACCAATATTAATAAAAAATATGGCGTGTTGGGCATGATCAATTAAAAAAGAGAGAAAACGGAGTGATCAATAAGACAGCTCTTTCTCTAGCATTCTGTAGAGTGGTGATCACTAAATAAGTCAGACTTTTCAAAAAAGAAGAATGAATACTACAGGACTCGAAATAAGATGTCAATTTAGGCAACTCAGATTGCAAATTAAACTGCAAACTAAAAAAAAGACACTATTTAGGGACAGGGTCTACAAAAACAGTGTCTTTTCTACTAATTGAAGGGAATGTGAGCGCAGATTATCAAGTTTCTATTATGAACGCTTAGGGGCTTGGTAAAATCTGGTTACGTCATCAAACTTAGATTTCAGAATTGATGAATAATCTAAACCGATGAACGGTGTTTAAACTGGTCTGTGTTTTGCAGCATTGATTAACAATGTAATTCTGATATGAAATTTCGGACATTTCATCCTTTACATACATTTTTCTCCTTAGGTAACGCGATTTAAAGATCAGGGGGCCATTGAACAGTTGCTACGAAACTGATTCCTTGGGCAGTTATAATTGACGTGAGTTTGGCTTTCACTGGGTGCTTTACTTATTTGATTTTATGTTAGAGTGATCTAGGCTTTAAAGATGCATTGGAAAGGAAGAATAAGAGTATCACTAAACGATACCTTTCAAAAATACAACTGCTTTGGGAAATATATGACGTCAGTTCAAAAAATTGTTTGGCCATTTTGAATATCTCGAGAACCGGTTACACAGTTTTGCTGTAACTTGACCACGGATCCGAAAGATCCTCACTTTGTAGGGTTTAAAAAATATTCTCTCGTTGATTTGCTCAGCCAGTAAGTGACTCCATTGTGTGAGCTTGTCACATTCACGATAGCCGAGTATACGCGTTCGTCACACATTTAAACATCAACAGGGCGCCATTGTCTTACGTTGGCTATTTTTTCCGTTAATATTGAATGGCTTAATACTTTAGAACTCGGAAATTGCACACTGAAAAGTGGGGAAATTGGGGATTTATTTGTTACGAATCGGTGCAAATGCTACGGACTTCTTCTCTTATGAATGATACTAATTTCGAGTAATAATGAAAATGAAAGTTTAGTCTAACGATTGATATACCATTCCATGATATTTTCCAGCAGCATTGATATTCATGCTGTCTCAGCCCTTAGGTACAACTGTAGATAGATACACACACCAATTGGATAGATGTATATAAGAATTGATCAGTCTATCAAAAGAAAAGAAATATTGTTTTTGTTGAACCTCTGTGCAATTAATCATAAGATACAATGAGTGCAGTATCATTTCAAATGTCTACGTATCAATCAATAATTGTATGTTTGTCTTAATATTATGTTCATTATTTCCCATCCAAAGTAAGTGTAAGAGAAAGATAGCAACGTTTGGGATTTTTTTCATCTTCATTCATCCGTCAAATGCCAGAAACCCGAACTATAAACATAAGTACGTTGTCGAAGGGTGCATGAAGAGAAAGAGGGAAACCCAAGAAACTTGAACGAACTAGAGAAGAGAGAGCAAAAAAAGGGTCTCCCAAGATGTCTTCTTGTTGAATCCAGCCAACACTTACAACAGGATTGAGGGGGAGGGTACTTGACGGAAGAAAACGTAAGATAGAAAGTTGTTTGAGGATGAGAACGTGAGAAAAAAACTGATTATTATCCTGACACTCGTCGCATGTTCTTGTTGTGAGGTGCAAATTATTTGTCAGAATCCAACGCCTAGTTTTCTATCATTTAACGGATGTTTCTGACCAGTGACCTGATGATTTTTTTTTAGATTCCTACGATGTTTCTTTCTATCTCTATCAATCCCCGGTCCTCTGTCCCTCTCTCTCTCTCTCTCTCTCTCTCTCTCACACACACACACACACACACACACACATATATATATATATATATATATATATATATATATATATATATATATATATATATATTATATATATATATATATATATATATCATGAAATAGAAGATTCACTACACATGCACACTCGTGTTACTGCCTCTCAGGCCTCTTTAATCAGATATTTTTTGGTTATATATATATATATATATATATATATATATATATATATATATATATATATATATATATATGTATATATATATGTGTGTGTGTGTGTATGTATGTATATATATATATATATATATATAAATATGTATACATATATATATATATAAATATTTATATATATATATATATATACACATACATATATATATATATATATATATATATATATATATATATATATATATATGCGTGTGTGTGTGTGTGTTTTGTGAAATCCATCTGAGTAAAGTACAGGAACTACAAATAAAGTAATTTAAGGAAACCCTCTGGTATACACCACCATTCAATATACAAGTAAAAACTAACATAGGGTAAATTTTCCTCAAATTAATAGAAGACCGATTCCTCCTGGATAGCTTACTGTGTTAAATATTCAACAAGAACAAACTTAAAATTATTCATAGTTGTATGGACAACCTCCAAAAATGATAAAAAAATCGATGAAGTAATAAGGAATAATGATACGAAAGAAAAAATAAATAACTTAAACTGCAAATGTACCAGCAGCCATAGGTACCCCTTTCAAACATATTTCACAAATCGAATATTGTAAATCAAGCTGAGATGTTACCCAAGAGGAACCTTTACAAGCGAAATATTATATCAGAATATCAAATGTACCCTTAGAAATAACCATATATTTTCCTCCAAAAACTATAAATACGAAAACAATACATCACTATCCACATATTCCTGGGAACTAACAGACGGCAGTTTTACTCTCACAGTAAAATGGAAAATATTAAGACAAACATACGCCAGAACATTAAAACCGCATCTTACCTACCCCTAAATAAGAAATTATAGATTCTGACCTCCACTAAAAAAACGGAATTTCTACTCTATTTTGTAATTTTCAGCAAGTCTTCATAACAAGAGGGCGATTCCATACTCCTAGGCTATACATGATGCAAGGGAGAGAGAAAATTAAAACTTACCTGAATAAGATCTGACAGGTAGTACATCTGCCTAGCATCTAAAGCCATGAGCAATTTCTTTAGAAATGCTACCCGCTTTAAATCTTGAAGGAAAGAAAGATTTTCTGAATTAAAAATATGAATATTATTTATGTTGAGCCATTAAAACAATTTAAAACTGAAAGAAAAAAAAAGTAAACAAAGGTGGACTTATTATTTTACAGTTTCTTTCAATTCACCCAAAGACATCAAGAATAGAAAAAAAGGAATTTGGATTCAGATCATTCAATGAATTCTGTGTCATCAGTGATTATTAAAAAATACCTGATGTAGTTCGTCAAAATATAATGTTGATGTAACAACACGGGAGAGATTACTTTAATGTATTTTTCTTACACAGCACGACAAATTAGAAAAATTATTTAATCTTATTTGCACATGCTAAAGCTAAATGTCTTAAAAGCTAAATATGTTCCACCAGCTCATTCGTTGGTGTCCCAGCTCAAGTCATAAGCCGGGACTTCGTAAGGTGATAATCGTTACAGAGAAGCCCATTCCATTTTGAAAATTGATGCATATCTTCAAAAAAGCTTCATAGAGACATATATCGGGATAGAAGGTCATAAAATTAATTTCACGTGTTTACAATGATGTACAAAAAAGATGGACTTGCAATCATACAGAGATAGAAAAATCTTCATGCCCAATCCATCAGATACAAAAGTACGATAATTCAAATAATACTCATGAATAAACAATTACAAACTCAAGCAGAGAATACGAATATAATCACACATGTTTCCAGGAAGATAAGCAATGTCTCAACTTGCTTGCAGTAATAGCTAGCTGTGATACTCTTTTTACAAATGCATTTAGTTGTAAAGGTATTCATTTCATTACACCTTGAATATCTACGTTGATTTCAAGCGCTCTCTGATGTATGAGATTTGATACGCATATTAAAACACGAGGTTAAAGACACACGGTCACGAGTTACTGCATGATCTCTTGCTTCAAATCGATTAACATGGCTGAGGGCAGCAGGTAAATTTCGACATAAGATGGCGTGTTGCTGACAAGAGCTGATATCAGCGGTGCCAAAGTGGTCAGTTTGGTATCTTATTCTAGACATTCAGCTAATCAGAACGATCAACAACGTATTACAAAGTCGTATATAGATGTTTCGTGTTCTATCAAAATATCTACAGGCCCTCTAACCATGCATTATCAAGATTTGTAATCCTGATCGATCGGTCAGATAGTTGTATATTTCCCAAAAGCACCAGTTGTGGGTGTTCGAGTCGATGTCAAAAGCCAAGATAGTGAAACCTTATATCTAACCTTTTTCTCTCATCATATTGGTGTTCATGTGAACATTTGGAATAGTATCTGTGATTTCTATGATTAATGAAATTTTGCTTGTTAGGGCTTTAACCGATCGGATGATAGTATTAGAAAGTATATTCACGACGATGACATTGGAGAGGGCTAATCTACTGATAAAGTTTTCACAATTGTAGAAAATGAGAAGACAACGGTTGTACCATTTCAACAGGAGAAGCGAGAAAAATATTTGCAAAACTCTTTCTAGGCATTTGTATGTATAGAATGAAGAGAATGTGTTTACGACTCAATTCGCAGATATACGCTATATTTTATTGAGCTCCTTTCTATTTTGAGGATTGGTGCGACAAAGTCTTCCAATCCCAATTTATTTCTTAATGCATCGTACTAACAGAAGCCTAATGAAACCAGATATAAAATACCGGGCGAAATGTTGAAAAACGAACATTTTGTCCATTTACTTCGTCTGCATTTGATCTCTTGTTTTACACCAAATAGGACATGACACAACTCAGAGTGAACTATGATCACATGGTCTCAAGTTATTATTTCAAGACACGATGAAGCGTGCCAGTTGTTCAAATACCACAGATTCATCCATTGTTAGCAGTGAGCACTGTACAAAGAGCATCTGTCAATATTGATACAGTACCTGTATTACCGTCATAAATTTAGTTATTATTTATAAAAACATTATCTTCGGTTTTGGTGGGTTTTAAATTTGGATTCAGTTTTTTTTTTAAATATCAAAAGCAGTTCTAAAAATATATCTGTACTGAAGTGAAAACTCTTGTGTGGTGATTATAAATGGGAAGGGGATCAAAAGCAATTGAAGGAACGATTGTTTCAAACTTTAAGAAAAATCTACAAGATAAAAATCGCAATCAGTGAACACAAATAGCTTACAAGTTGGCGATGGGTGGATAGAAAGTAAGACAAGGTGGGTAAGACTGGATTTTAGCTGGCCTGTGGCTAGAGATGATAAAATGGAGAAGCAACATTGATCGACTTGACCATTCATCCTGAATAAGGTCAGGGTCAAAGAAGAGAATGATAACGCTATATCTGCGAGCGAGATTCCTTAATATAGCTAAAGTGAGTCTTGAGAGACAGGGGTCGGATTCAAGTACTTTGGCATACTCTGTGAGAATCGAATCCCTTCAAATACTTCTTTGAATGAATTCGATGTTTGCTGAATTCTCTGCGAGCGGTCTTTAGATATGTTGATGTACTCGGGATTACTGATTGACGTGGTGCGAAAGATAGCAACGAAGAAAATAGCGCTGTGTCTTCAGAGTGTTCTACGTCTCGCGGCGGGAAAGAATGAGAATGTGAATTGCTTTCCACAAGAACGTGCACGTTCGTATCTTAAAGTAGGAAGCGATTGGAATTTGTTTTCATTCACTTGATAATCTCTTCTTCTCTTTTTCTGAACGCATGATCTTGTATAAGTTACACAGTTACTTCAAAATATCTATTTCTGTTTTGCCCAGCACGGTTTTTCCCATTTAAGAGTTTGTAATACGTTATTTAGTAACTAGTAAGTGATGAGTATGAAAATGATCATGAAAGCAATCGTAAAATGTAACAAGGAACATGCGTTTAACAACAGTGAATTGATCGTATATCTTGAAAAATACTGCACAACTCTCTATCAACGCAAGATATGATATCAACAGTAAGTTACTGCTTATTCACTTGCCGATTTTTCAGCCTAAGAGAGGTTTAATAAGGACGCTTCTTTATGAATAACTGTGATAAACAGGTATTATCATATACTATAATGATTACACATTCAGCGACATAACAGATAGTAGAAGCATTTATAGAAATTTATAGCAAAACATTCGACAACAGAAATGCATTATGATTACTTAATCATCAAATACGTCAAAATATCGATTCATTCTATTGACTACACATATAGCAACCGAGAAAACTCTGATTGGAAGTAAAAAATGAAACTACTCTCACCGTTTTCCGATTCAGCTAGATGAAGAATTAATATTATAAATCAGGGAATCGTTTTGTTTTTTTTTCTCCATCGGGGGGGGGGTATATCAAAATGCACGAGTCTATCTTAGAATCTACGACAGCAGAGATAGGAAATACTTTGGACAACAGGGTTTAAACTGGCACCTTTTGAATAAAAGATAATCTAGTCAACAATGATATTCACAAATGTTTTTAAACGCTGATTCTATTTGATCCTGGTATACAAAGACTATATTACGGCTCTCCTCATCGCTGCATGAGGAGTCTACAACTACTCTTGCCATTCAGTGCCTCCTCGGTGATTTTCAGACAGAGGTATGGCAAAAGGATTGTGAGAGGGGACAGGCGCCCTCGGGAGCAGGTGTGAAACAATGCTAAAATTTCTTTTGGCTTGTAATTCCTGTTGATTCATGCCCTTCGCTTAAGATAGTGCGCAACTGTCCCCAGACGCTGTCTTTGCCCCCGCAGAGCTGTCTTCACCCTTAGGTGCTGAAAACTCATGCTACACCACTATTGTTTGCGTTGACAAATTCAGTAATTCGAGTAATAGAAGGGAAATTGATGGATATACACTACATTTCCCGGTTGTTGAGTCTGAGGAAATTTTGTCAATAGTTCTGTGTTTTGTGAGTTGGAAAATAAGATGAAAGGGATTATCATTTATCTCGCAAGCATTAATGACAGATTATATATATATACATATATATATATATATATATATATATATATATATATATATATATATATATTAACACACACACACACACATACATACATACATACATGTATATATATATATATATATATATATGTATATACATATATATATATATATATATATATATATATATATATATAATATGAACGGTGGAGAGTGATACAGACTCGGGAGTAAATTGTATGGAAGTTAGGTTTATTTATCTGTAATCGTTTTTATTAATGGTCTAGACATGTTTCGGGGGGTATTCCAATCTTCAGTAGAGCGTGTTGTGTGTGTGTGTGTGTGTGTGCTTTTACAGGCTATAGGTTTTATGTGGAACATGTGTCCACCATCAAGAGCTTTGCTTTGTGAGCAAAAAATGGTATCCTGTCTGTTGGGGGCATCCTCTTGAGTGAAAGAAAGTCTAGCCAGTGATGAAGTTTATGGTTTACCTACAGCATAAAGTGTCAGGGTGAGAAAGAACTGATATGGTAATAGATTGTTTGGCTAGCTTAGGGATAGTATAAATGGAGGGGTGATGAGGTTGAGGAACTACGTAGGTTTTAATCTTCCAGGTCATCAAAAATATGTTGACTATGATTTGTACAAGTGATATAACTGGTTAAGTTGGAGCTTGCAATGGGTCTGAGTGACTTTGAAGTTCCCAGTATTGGATGTATCTGAGGGGGTGTATACATGGATGTGAAGTTAATATATATATATATATATATATATATATATATATATATATGTATATTGCAAATGTATTGCCAATGACTTTACTACAAGAATGCGTAGCAATGAATCTACTGGGATGCATTATAATGATTATTCCATCGAGGTACATCAAGAAAAATGCTTACTGGTCAGGAATTGATGCAAAAATTACACACATAATACTGATGCTTTTATTCACTTCGGTGTTACCAAAGGTTCTCAACTAATTTCATCAAAATCTTGTGGAAGAACTTGGTATGGGCTACAGAAGAACTGATTGGATTAAGGGGGATCTGAGTACTTGTTCTCCATAGAGATACATGTTTTCATAATTCTATTCAGAAAAGTTTTAAAATCAACTGTTAGCAAAAAAGCCAGATTTAAATTTCAAGAGAAAATACTTGCAATTCTAAATTCAAATTCTTCCTGTTCCTTTTTCTATAATTCATTTTGATTCAATTTCCAGCTAAAGTACGCCATAGGTGAGATGTGCGCTCCAAGAATGCTAACCAGCTTGAATTGCTTTAAAAAATGTGATTTACAATCAAATAACTGAAATTATCATTGAAAGTTTTTCAATACTTCAAACACTTCTAATTACAAAGTAACAGGCAAATGTCTCATCTTTTATCACTCTCCCAAAAAACGTTATTGAGATTGTGAAGCTTTTTGATAGATATCATGGTTGGTTGTACTTTTTATGTCTGCCGAGTATGTCAGGTCCACCATGTCTGTCAAGTCCACGAGGTGTGTCCATTTTAAAGGAGCGGGCTATTTGATTTATACGTACTTATTATTTTTGTATGCACGTCAGAAAGCAATTATCTGATCCAAAAATGTGTGTGTTTCAAAAGTACGTAATTGAAATTAAATGTTTAATTTAAAATGAAATGTAGAATACATTTGTATTCAATGTTTTTTTTCGCAGGACTGGCATACCTACATAGATATGTAATGTTATTTTAATATAAAATGTAAAATACAAATATAATCGACCTAAAGTCCTTGTGCACGCCAGACGTACGTTATAGAAACCGTAATGTTAATTTTATTATAAAGTTCAGAATACAAATACATTTGATGTAAGTGTTTGAGCACACCAGACGTATGTAATAGAAATGTAATACTTATTTTAACATAAAATGTAGAATAGAAATATAAATCAATCTGATTTTTTTTCGACAGGCGTAGTTTATGGAAATTCAATATGTTATTTGTAAAGATGAAATGGCAAATAACTATATATTTCATATAGTGTGTTATGCAAACCAGGAAGAAGGTTTCAATGTAACAGGGTTATGAAAGCTGATATTCAAGGTAGGTAGTTCCATTGCATTTCGAAGATTGGTGGGTCATTATCTTCTAAAGTCTTATTTTCCCATATTTCCCCATGTGCTGTATAAAGCTAAGCTTGATAAAGATCTATATCAAGAGAAGTACGCACACAATCATTTATACAAATCAATTACGTACATTGACAGTTATGTATGAAAATACAGAATTGTGCTCATACAAAGATACTCAAGTTTGCACGTGTGTATGATCCATCAAATTTACAATAAGTCAAGGAATACACGCATGATTAGAAACCTTCACACTCATACAAGCGAGATTACATGCATATGAACACACATGTCACTGTAAGATTAAACGACGTCTTAACTCCAGTCTAATAATGTGGCAAGCTGTCATATGTTTATCGACAACAATACACTTGCTAGCACAGACATCCACTTAATAATACCTTTTATACTTACCTTGCTCCAAAACTTTCTCTGATTAAGGTTATTTTATGCGCATGTTAAAGCACTCATGGTAGGTCACAAAGGCACTTGTTACTGCCTAGATTCTACCCTAAAATCGATTAACGTGGCCCAGGGTAAGATGGCGTGTTGCTGACAAGGGTTCAGACTAGTGGCGCCAGAGTGGTCAGTTTTGCATCTGGCGTTAAGACACATTCAGCAGCTCAAAACAATCAATGATTTCATTCCAGTTGTTCTTGTAGTATCGCCATGAGCCTTGGAAATCTCGCTTGCCAATCGACCGGCCATGTTTTTATTGGGAATTCATTCAGCAACAAACTGCTATCTAAGAGTGGCGAAAACAGAAGTTATTTTTTTCTTTTATTCTTTGCTTTGATCTCTTGTATTTCTATCTATCTTTTTAAAACCCAATTCTTATCATTTATTAGAAAATAAATCTATGCACTTATCTCTGTCAATGGCTACTTATGAATGCAGATTCTAATTTCTTCACTAATTGATACACTTATTGCCTTTCCGATCCGATTTAATGAGTTGATGAAAGCTATTGCTCATCCTCAGAGAGTTTATCAATGGTTTGTTTGCTTGGTTCAAAGGTATTGGCGACTTGAGTCAAAGAGGACGCAATTTTTATCTCGAGCTCGTTGATGTTCTTTCCTGGTTCGGTGGAAAGTTCAAATCTGTTTTACAATTCAAGCTTAAAGAATCGGGTGAGCTGATTTCTGGCTAGAATTTCCGAAATACCATAAAAGATTCCATGTTTTTGTCTATGTTAAGGATTAAGGGGAAAAAATTGATTACCGTGAAAAGGTTTATACTTAGTGTATATATGAGAACATATAGTTGGATTTCGTAACATTTTTTACTTTTTTGCTGATTTTGACCTGGAATAGAGTCAAAATGTGTTACGACCTGAATATTGACAGGTTTTTTTTTACGAGTTTTTATCTAGGAGTCGGGTTTCAAGACTGCACGATTTGTAACATACGCTGAAAAGTGCAAAATGCTACCCGAGAAAAGAAAGCTCACAATGATTCAGGGGTTTACGTTGGTCTTCATTGTTTCCTTACAAGTCATAAAACCTCTTTCAGTTTTTCAATTTCTGAAAGTTTTGATTCTCGATGCGTCATAATATATATATATATATATATATATATATATACGCACACACACACACACACACACATACACACACACACACACACATATATATATATATATATATATATATATATATATATATATATATATTCATATTTATGTTTATTCATCTGAGAGTATGTTTGCTTCAACGTCTGGCAGTAGTATAGAGGAGTCGTGGTAAGTAATATAATCTGCCATCATCAGCAGCAGCACCGGCAGCAACCATTTATTAATACAGTGTATAGACTTAAATAGTAAAGACCGGCCTAATAATTTTAAATAGATTGATTATTGTAAATCATCATTTCCCAAACTATAGGGTGTAACAAACTCTCCAGAGGGCACTTGAAGATTCCTACTATTTATCTTTACCTTCCGTTGCACTAAGAATTTGATAAAAGGCATTGAAATAAATATAGACTGTCATCATCATCAGATGATTACTTCTTATTGCTTTATAACATTGATAGACGAACATCAGAAAATCTCATCGATTGCAAATGAAAAATAAAGTTTCAGAAACGCTATTGTAAACAAGTATTATCTATTTCTGATTCCTTTTTTTCATCTTGATTTTTTAGCTGATACTTAAATTATGTTTTCAGTTACCAGCAAAAGCAAAAAAGTATTACAAAATTGTTTCCCGGAGAAATGTTTGCGCTTCCAATAAATAGAACCTTTGATACCTCATGATATATATGTTTATTGTTGAGAAAAACATTTTGGGTTTGGATGGGGCTATTTAAGATGTAACTATGACAAATCTTCGGCAGAGCAAGTACAACCTACGAGAACAAGAAAATCCTATTTGCTCTAAAGAGAAGGGGATACATTCTTCTCGATCGTCACTTATGGAGCTGAAGCATAGAACCTGACCGAGTGGCTGATCCTCAAACTGAGAATAATTCAACATGCACATTAGAGAATCATGTTCAGCGTCATATGGAGAGATCACGACAGCACAATGTATTAGGGAGTTCGTGACATCATGAAATCCATTAGAAATTTAAATATCATTAAAATGGCAGGCAGCTGTTGGAGATCACAACTCCCAGTGTCGATACCAAAAGATCATATGTAAAAATCTTGATGGGCAGAATATAAGGTGGCAAGACGAACTAGTCAAGTTCTGAAAGATTGGCTCCGTGACGCTCATGATAGGTGGGTCTTGCAAAATCTGGTTAAGGTCTACCTCCAAAGACGGACAATAAAAGACTAATGATGATAATGCTGAACTGGGAACTTAATTTCTGTCCATCATGTGACTGCCTCAAATTATTTTCCAGAAATAGAATTTTATCTGAACGTAATTCAAAATTGATAAATCCTGTAATAATTTATTCAAATCGGAAGTAATCTGAATACTTTAGGTTTGTACTATTGTAATACTGAAGCAAGGGTTAAGACCCGTATTATGGTTACAACGGGGATATAATACCCCTTCCACCAGATAAAAATGAAAAAGTGACATCTTAAATGTACCAGAGCTACAATTGGAATTTTTTCTTCAGTTTTCCGGTTTTTGAGTTTAAACGTTTTTACATACAATTTGAATCCGGGTCTTGAATCTACGATATTCAGAAAATAGGGTTGGTTGGAAATAAGGAATGAGCCATCGATGTGATTAATCCTAATTAATTTCCTTTCATCTGTTGAGTTGTACATAAAAAAATGTATATATCGAAGAATATTCTTTGCACTCTGCAGGAATGTGCACGAACCTGCCAGTAACCACACTCAAATATTTGCTGGCTTGGACAAACCCCATCTACTTTTCTGTGTGTCTGTATATTTGTGTGTGCATGCATGCACGAGTGTGTGTGTGTGTTTATGTGTAAGTCTGCGTGAGTGCATTACCTGTTTAAGTAGAATATGAGGATATCATGTCTTGAAATATTTCCAGAGGAGAGTCAATTAAATGAGAATTACTAGGAAACTATTGACTGTATTGGAATAGTGAATATCACATGTTGTAAGAAAATTTAGGTGATGGATTCATTCAAAGACATTATGCAGTTATATTTTTATCTTCGTTTTATGCACTGAAACATGAACATAGATAGTTTTCTGATCCAGTACTTAGACTTGAGTCAAAAGAGAGGCAACGAAAGAAAGATTGAACTTCATTAGCATTCAGCTGGGCTGTTATTGCTCACGGCAAAATTGATATCAACGAATTATGCCTGGAGTTGGATATCAGTTCAGAGCTTATGATACATCTTCCCGGTCCAGTTCTTGCCCAACCTAGCCGATTGTCATAGTGCCATACTGAATCCTTTTTTCTTCATTGCATAACTCAGGATGATATACGTTACTTTGTGACACCCGTCTCATGTGATAGGTTGTATTGGGTTGCATGGTACCAGCTGCAAAGAGTAATCACTGACTAGACTTTTAGGGGAAAGAAAAGTGGAACCTGTCAATCTTGGGGGTCCGAATCTGGTTTTGGAACAGAGTATCCGGCTCTTAGACTGGATTGCAAACAAGGTTAAAGTTTCAGTCTGCCTAACTATACACCTATAGCTCTGGGGGATGGGAAATTGATTCATCATATCCAAAGAGGATTAGTAAAAAAACCAACTGTATCAGGCGTAATCTGAACTCGGTTCGCCAATTTTGTTTTCTGTGCCGTTGACCAGTGGGCCTCAACCATCTCAACATCCTTACCACACTGCTATCCGTAGTTACATAAAGAACGCTTTTGGATTCCTAAAGCTATGTGGCAGGTGCACAAACTCATTTTATATGAAGAGGAATAACTTAGATCTGGTCGATAAAAATGTAACTTGCCCAGGATGTTGCTCGAAGGCACTCATGGAAAAGAGAAAGCGAGACAGATGTCAGGAGGTGTTTGTCCCGGGGCCAAGTTGTTCCGCTTTCACTTACAGAAGATAAATTCTTCTATGCTGTTTGACCATGTCAAGCACTTGTCGGTCAACAGGGAATGCAGTGTAGATAGGACGCAACAGGAGTCATAAAAAAATAGAAAAAAAAAGGTTAAAAAGCAAGCTGGTGAATAAATCGATGAGTGAAAAGCAATTATGAGAAAAAGAAAAGTCTAGATAACCACTGGAAGAGAGAAACTGATGGATAAATAAGTTGTAGGCAAAAAAAAGAAGCTGCGCCACTGTAACAGGTTTGAATGAGAAGTAAGTGTGTCATTAAGTTTTTCGCTTATTGATGAAAGGGTATTTTTCATAAGCTGAAAACCAAACCTACTGTCGATATTTACCATTAGTTGCTGCAGGGGGTCTTACTAGTGACTTTGGTCCTAACGAGATTTCAAAACTGTTTTTTCAGGTTTACCTTGAATCTGTAACGCCGGTTACAATGCAATATTTTGGTTACGTAAAAGTCTTTTGCACATCAAAAGACGAAAACTTTTAGCATTATTTAAGCATATAGATGTATGGAATCCAGATTAATATTATCGTCGAAGAGAGCATGAGCAGACACCTTGTAATCTGCAAGACGAGGTCGACTATCCGACCGAGATGGGTTTGAGAAACGGTAGGATAATGGAATGATCACCACTTCCTCTTGATTTTAATCCAATAAAAACTCTCTGGGGCATTCCAAAGAAGAAATTGAAAATGTGTGACTGTTTTCCGCTGGAGGACACTTTGGTGAATCTATTATGACAAGCGTGAAAGCTATTGTATTTAATAAAATTCAAAATTCAGACCAATGAAGGATCGACTAATATAAGTCATTCGTGGGCAAGGATCTTACATATCAAATTACATGATTTCTATCGGAGTTTTTATTTTTAGAACTACGTGCTTCCAATTCATCGGCTTTGTTATTTCATGTATACTATTTTTTATAACTTGATCAACTTAAAATGTAAATTTCCACAGCATGATATTCTATCAAAAAGTAATTAGTATATTACTGTGTTTTCTACTCATGCCAGATGATTTGGCGCGATAGAAATTAGGAAGCTAAAAAAAATATCCTGTATCCTTGGCCACCTGTATATTCAAGTTCAACATTTGCAAGCTTTGCGTAATAATGCTATTGGAATATCTATGTTATAGAATTTCAAAATACATCTACAATCGAATCTAGAAGGGAAAAACACATTTGCGTGGTAATTTGACGTGCACTGTAATTAGATGATTAGGATGGAAAATAAGATATATCATCTGTACAGTAAGAGGCCAATTATCAAAATATAGTTAAAAGTTACGTTTTTTCTAGGTTAGAGCTCTAGTATCTTTGCATGGTGATAAATGATAAAACTCGTATGATTATTATATAATTCTGTTAGAAATTCATATGATACATCCAGTGAATAAAATCAGGATTAAGAAAAAAATAAATGAATAAACAGAAGCAAACTTTGTTACTCAAGAGACTGAATAGGGGAATGTAGTGGGTTGAAAAAAAGATTGTGTTACGCTAATCTTTAAATTTGGGAAAAATCTGACTTCAAAATAAACACCAAAAATCCTGGTTTAACGTGACTCCGAAAACCTATTCTTTCTTATGTTGTAAATATACCATCAGACATTTAGTAAGTTATAGTTACTTAGTGAAATGCAAACCCATCGTACTGATGGGTTATTCAGTTACTATTGTATATGATGCAACAATATCTATGAGTTGCTCCCAATAAGTTCGGGTGAAATGAAGATGAAAAAATTTAATTTCCAGAACCGTTGTTTTCACTTTCTCATCCAAATGAGCCCCTCAAGGCGCAAGTCTAATAAAATTTAGTGGCAAATGTCTTTATCTTCTTTTTTCTCCGAATTATCGAGTTGCGCAACGTGAGATATATATATATATATATATATATATATATATATATATATATATATATGTATACATATATACATATATATATATATATATATATATATATATATGTATATATGTATATATGTGTGTGTGTGTGTGTGTGTGTGTGTGTGTGTGTGTATTCTTTGAGAGCGTACAAACATGGTAAAATCAGAATAAGACTTAAGCTTAATAAAGAATCACATTCCTAATTCCAATCCATATTCTAATCTGAAGTATTAATGTCAGAGATACATTTATTGTGCCAAATTTTGTTCAGGCTATGTAATCTCTTCCAAACATCATTGATGTTGATATAATCTCTCGACAGATTTATCCTACAGCCTTCTCCGTCTATGGTATGTAAATACGCCATGAAAGAAACTTTTACAGTTGGTGCAACACAAAAAAATAACTTGTTAAAGGAAATAGCAATAACAACTTGCAAATATTCCATTTCAGTGATGCATACAGTACGTATTGTCCCATAATTTTAGCATGAGAAAGTTCTCATTTTCAATATTTGCTAAAGAAATCATTCTATCAACAATCCATATTTTTCAACATCAATAATGTGGAGAAGAGATGAGAATGTCCAAACAAAAATTGGTATATTGATAACTCCCTTCAAAATTATAGATTATACGCTTATTATTTCGTATTTAAATGTTTGGGAATTTTTCCAGCTACCATCAAGGTATTTCACAGATATTCACTTATCTGAAGCATGAGGAGTGTTAGATAAAAGAACGTAATGTTAATGCTACCAACATTGGTTTATTATTCAGGGATTATGAGACATATTATTCTGACAGGTAATTAGTTAGCTATATATAGTCTGACATAAGGCCACATCATGGTGCTTCCGACTGAAGATCGAAATCATTACCGTGATAAAGTGTGCGTGACTAGCTTGCTTGTCAGTAATCCTTGGCAAAGAACTATAAAACGCCAATTATCTATCTTAGCCTAGTCTATCGAGCACAAAGTGATATCAGTGGCTCATCCAGTAAGGAGTTTAACTCACTAGCAGAATGATAAGTGAGAAAAAACCTGGTGAAGAATGCGCCAAGATGGATGTTATTTTAAGGGTAGGGGACCCAGTTAGGATAGGACAAAATTATAAGTAGTTATAGTATGCAAGATGAATAACCCATTATTACCGCTAAAAAGAAATAAATTACGTTTAAATGCAAAAAGAAAGACAATAGGTTTTCGAAACGAACTTCTCAAACAACACCCCATGATAAACGCTCTTTTCTGCGGGGTACCCAATGAAGATTGAACCCTCTACAGTAGTCATTGTCTGCAGGATCAGTTTGCTAAGCACTACTGTACAGCCAAGAAATCAATTTATCATTTCAAAGGGAGGAAATTTCATTTACAAAGCATATAAAACCTTATCATTATCGCTCTTTCCGTGTGCACGGAACCCCGGGGGCGTTACTATGAAATTATGTAAATATGTATCCTATCACGGAAACATCTCATGTAGTGTAAACAAGAATGCCTTTTCCCCAGTATTCATTTTGACAGTGGAGAAAATATGTAAGTTCTATTCACCAAAAGATGGTAGTCACTTCCATACATTGCTGAATGATCAGGTTACGTGCTGTTTGGTAAAACATAATCTGCAATTAACGTTCAGCATATGGAGACACGACTAAGCTTGATGGTCAGAAATGTACTTATCGTACGATAATAGGGCCATAAATGATAGCAATATGATTTTTTTAGGTCACAAAGGGCGATAAAACCGATGAGATTCAAACAAACCCTAATAATTCCGGCTAATTCAAATAAATCCAACGTTGGACAATCCCAACAAAAATACATCAATTCTATTGTTTCCATTTTATCTTTATATGTCTATCTGCCTTGTTTGCTTTTTTTTTTGTCTTTTTTCCTTTTTTTTCTTTTTCTTTTTTTTTTTTTTTTTTTTGCTTTGTCTCTGATTCCTCTCATTATTATTGATTTGTTTCTATTTTCGGTGAAAAGAAAAACGATAAAGTACAAGCATAATCACAAAACTAATGTACATAAATATCTTAGTGTATTGACTCTCATTCGACGATTAGCCTGACTTGCCTTCACATCATGCGGAGTCAGAGTCCCTGCCGACTGGTGGGATACTTTCATCGTCCGGCCTAAACGTTTGGTAGGCAGTACAAAAAAGCCATGTCAACACGCGAACAGTTCCCCCCACCAGGTTCAGAAATTAAAAGATAGCTAGCTGATTGAATTGAAACATTTTGAAGGGATGGGGTCCAGGCAGGGGCAGAAAATAATAACTAAACCAACACACCTGTCGCTGACAGGCAAGGTCATTGTCCAGCCATAGAGGTCGGTCACTTTGACGACAACAATAAAGCCATTGTTTATACATGTATACATATGTGTGTGAGTGTGAGCACGTGCGTGTGTATGTGTGTCTGTGTGCGTATTTTCTTGCGATTATGCTATTTATGAGAAATGGGATTATACATTTTTGTTATTGAAGATTCGTTATCCAGCGTGTATGTCCCAGTTCTATCCACACGGAAAAAATCAGGTAAATACACATACACGCACACAGGTGCACACACGCATGCAAACACATAGGCACTCACACGTACACACTTGAACACACAAAAGGAAACGCATTCAAACACCTGTGTATACATTCAAACTACAATAGTACTTCCTGCAATCACAGAATCCTCCCACTTCCCTTTTCTCACGTAACAAAAGCAGCAGGTGCATTTTTATTTGTAATTGCATGTATTATTTAAATTAGGTCTACTTGGAGAATTGTTCACGCGAAGTATGTATACACAACTTTGAACTGTTGCAAATTCATTGTGCCGAGCTTGATTTATGAAAAGAACACATAGTCTCTAATACGAGTGTACTGTGCTATTCGTAGTTTCTCTCTACAGTGTTTTTTCTCGCCTTTACGAAAAAAATGTCAAAAAAAGAAATCAGTGTTCAGCAAACCTTTATAGAGGCAGCGTGCATCCTCTCCCTCTAATAACCAAGTCGCCTGTATCCACCAATGCACACTTCTAGTACAAGACAATCATGCTCATTTGTAGGGGGAGGCAAGGATCTCCTCAAAATAAAAATCAATGATGATTACTTCATCATTCCATTCAATTTCCACGTTTTTCCAATTTTTTTTATCAAGTACACTTAAATTCCGGCTAGTGAAGAAACCTGTACCTTCTATAAATACTATAGGGATATATTGGGCGAGCCCAATAAACCACCAGACAGCTCTCACAGAGCAAATACTTCTGTCAACCATATTGACACAAAAATTGGATGAAAGTTCACCAATAGTTACAATGCAGGGGGGTGAATGTGAATACTGTTTATATCAGTCTCTGATTTGGATCAATTCATTCACTAGCCCGTGGCCTACACCCCGTAAAAATACCATCAGAACTTAGTGAAAAGTCTAGGAAATCTTAAACAACCACGAATGAATTGATTATTGTATCTTGAAGAAACCTATGAATCGAGAAATTACCTGAACCCGACTCAAATTCAATCCAATTCTTCCTCATTACCTGACCCACCAATCCATGATAAAATTAATTGAGATTTATTCTAAACTTTTGGGAATTCTGCACAGTCATAGAGTTGAATGTGAAGGAAGTGACAAAAATTCCTCAGTCCGTCCTATCACGTTCTGAAGCTCAATGTTCACCCTTACACAAAATGCCATCGAAACTGATTAATAACTTTTGGTGATATATCGAATGGATATGCAACTATGCTGGAAGGGGAGAAGGATTCCTGGATGCACCATAAGAATCAAACAATTCTTCTTTAACCCATTGCTAAACCTTCTGCAAAATATCATTGAGAATCATTTGGAAATATTCTGTTTTGTTGAGATAGGGCGATGATACAGTGTTCCAACCTAAAATAAAAATCACCCCGTCCGGAGCCGATTGCCCAACATACCACGAAGCCATTTCTAAACGTCTAAACACTGAATCAATAATATAAATTATGATTACATTTTCCTACCTGGGCCTAGCAATTAATGTTTTCATTTATATTTTTATCGCAATATTTTGAAGATTTGTAGCATTGTGCGCACTACTGTTCGGTATTATCTCCGTTGTTATATTTTCCCGATTTTTTTTATAAGAATTATCTACATACAAGACAAGTAGATAAAATGCAAAATCAATTTCCTGCAGCTTTCAACATCTTGGCTTTGTCATTCTCTCACTCCAATACACTGACATCTTCCTCCTTTCACTGAATCGATTTATCTATTTTTGCAACTTTTCATTTTCTTATTTTACATTTTATTTATTTTTTTATTCTGCTGTATATATCTGTCAAGTTTTTAAAAATCTTTTTGTCACTTTTTAATTTTTTACCTTTGTTTTTTGTTTTAGTGATTCACACATTCTCTTTGTTCTACAATTTCTTCTATTATTTTTCGGTCTCCGTCGTCCATTCATCTTCAGACTATGTTTATTTCCTCCTTTTAATTTTCTTTCTTCTCCCCTTTCATTATCCTCTATCTATCTTCTTTTTTTTCTGTCTTTCTTTAACCTTTTTCTTCCCTCTTCCTTTTCTCCCCCTCCCGTGTTTTGTTTTTCCTCCTCCTCTACTTTCCTCCATTTTCTCTTCTGATTTATTTCTTCTTGCCTTTTTCTCTTTCTGTCCTATCCCCTCTTTCTCTTTCTCTCTCCCCTTCTCTCTCCTGACGATCATCTGCTCATCCTTTCTCTTTATTTTTCTTCCTTCCCATCCCTTCAGCCATTCCTTTCGAATTTCCATCGTCTTCACCTGTCTATACATTGAAACGTCCATCTTGCTTTCTTCGTTTCTCATCCTTCATATGACCAATCGTTTCATTTATTTCTTCATTCCTCATTCAAAATCTATCATTACCTATCTCCAGATTCTCAAGATGTTTTCCGTTCTTCCCTTTCTTTTATCAATAACTGCCGGTTTTTATCTATCCCAACCATTCCTACACACAAGTAAAGATAACCTTCGTCTCACCATCCTGTTTTGAACATGCGCTTAGTTGAACGACGACACCAGAAGCATTTACTTAGTTGCTGGAAAAATTCTAAGTCGTTAATGGCAGATTACGACTCATGGCTAAATTTGTATCGGATGACTTCCTATTAAAAGGTTTGTAACTTGAAACCAGACGACCATTCTGTCGCCATGATGAACGGAGTGCCTCGAGGGAGAAAAGTGCTGTCGTCGAGATAACGACAACAGTGAAGCAAGGAAGAAACCGTTTTTTTCTCTCTCTCTTTGTCCCTCACACATTCTGTACGCGAGATTGGCATTATACTGAATTTTCTGAATAGTCGTTTGCACGTGAGCATATAAAGTTTCACTTTCAAACAAGAATGAATTCTTTTATCACTTCACCCCGCCTTCTTTTATTTTCGAATACGAATGAAAGTGCAACATTACATAACAGTTTTCGACACAGAAAACGAAATCCACGGACCGATTTCGAATGTCGGTCTAGGCGGCCTTAGATCACTTAGCCATGCCATCAAGAAATGTCTCGGTAACAATAAATGGTCAGTGCTATGCCACTATGGTTGGCAGAGAAGAGATTGGTTGAGGCTAATTGGCAATTTCCTCAACCATAACAACTTCACCTGCCCAGACTGCAATTAAATGAATAGTGTCACAGCTATTGTTAAACTTTGCAATTTTGTATATAGGTTCAGGCTGTCTAGAAACGGTTAGCAGTGAGACAATTGGGGGGGTATGAATCCCCTTCAGTCTACTAGCTGTCTGATCAACAGATGCTTTGACAACAATACCTCGTTGCTCCTTGTTGCTGTCATACCATAATGGTTGCCATATATATATATATATATATATATATATATATATATATATATATATATATATATATATATATATATATATATTCTCTAATATAGCTTTTCGATACCTGTGAGGTCCGAAACACACATAACAATCACCTCTTCGCATGCGCACGCGTTTCCTTCAACATTTTTGGAACGTAGCATTATCATAGCTATATATTTCCATTCCAGTTTTCTGTCAATGTTCAGTAAACAGCCCTTCTAACTTTTTTTAAATTCAAATCTTTGACATCTTTTGACAACGATACCCAGTATCTGTTAGATCTTTTAGTCGCTGTGAACGATGACTTCATCAAATGCCATGGCTCAGATTATCCAAATTGGTTTGAAAGTCCTGTTTTCTGAATAGTCGAATTGAAAGTTTTCTGGATGATTAAACCACCGTACCAACTCATTCTTATATGTTTCAAAGATAATTTTTTGATATTCATAAGTATCATTTGATCACTTGTCCGTCCATCATTGCCGGCCATTCATTCAAATCATAATTGTTTCTTCATTTCACTGTTGTCTCACTTGTTTCCCGATTTTCAATTTTTAGAGAAAATTTATTTTAGGGTCACTTTGAATCCTTCTAGAGTGACCATTTAAACATCATCTTCCCAAGTTTTGACATTCTTCCTATTCAGCATTCATAAGCAGAAGAATGCATTATTTTATTGACAAAATTAAATGAAGAGATACTGTTCATTCATATGAATACATTCTATTTTGTTTCAACGTACCAGTTTAACTTCTGGTCCAAAATAGCGTTTCATTGCCCTTCATATCTTAAATGCCTGTTCTATTACAACCAACGAATAACTGGCAACGGGTCTTTCACAAGCAAAGGAGAAACTTGACTGCTTGTAATATGTTGTCAAACATGGGTCTTCCTTAACTTAACTTTGGCAATGTAACATATTCCCTGTTACCATTCAAAAGAGATAGATGTTTAAGTGATCCATCTTTTTCTCATTTTCTTCCATTTTCTTACATATTTCTCGTCTGTATTGCTGTCTCTTGCTCTTCATCTTTATCAGATTCAGCTTCTGGCCCGAATATATTTCTTCTTTGTCTTAGAAATTGCAAACCAAAACTGTCATATAGGTGTTCTCAGTTTTTAGGTTGACCTGGCAGGCTGATTGGCTGGTTGGCTATGTATTATCACGCACCAATGAATATAGAAGGCTGAAAATCGAAACATTTAGTCATAATATCTAGAAAAATATTTTAGTGACCACTCCCGAAAAAATGGCGAGAGGATTAACCTATTCCTTGATCACCGCCTTTTTTGCATCTTTTTAAAGGATATCTTTCAATAGAACATGCTGCCGAAAGTCGGCTTAAAATAGATGACTGGCCAGACTTCTTTTTGTTATTTTTGTTTTTCACTTCTATTTTCCTCTCTAAACGTTGTTCTTTGTTTTTGCTAATTATAATGTTTTTTAAAATTTTTTCTCAGTTCCCTTACCTCCCCAACCCCTGTCTTCATCTATTTCTTCTTTGTATTATTTTGTGTTTCTCCTTTTTTTCTTTCTTTCTTTCTTTCTTTCTTTCTTTCTTTCTTTCTTTCTTTCTTTCTTTCTTCCCGTTCTTGTTCTTGTTCTTGTTCTTGTTCTTGTTCTTCTTGATCTTCTTCTTCTTCTTCTTCTTCTTCTTCTTCTTCTTCTTCTTCTTCTTCTTCTTCTTCTTCTTCTTCTTCTTCTTCTTTTCAATGTCTATTTATCACCTTCTTTTAGTGCCCTCTTATTCTCTGTCATGCATTTTCTCTTCTATATATATATGTATTAATTTCCACTAAAGTACTCGTGCCCTTCAATGCATCAGGAGCAACTGCATGAATAATCGATCAACGGATATCTCATCGATCCAAGAAAATGACCTGCAGCGTTCACTTTCACACGTTTCACCCACCATATCTCTAGTACGAACGCTACATCTCTTATCTTCCTAGCCCTGGCGACAGTCGAAAGATTGTCTCACCAGTTTCGAACCTCTGTTTTCTAGAACCCAGTTGCCATTGCCATGGGTCACTCATGCGTCATCAACTTGACCTGGCTTTCCCAATGACCAATAGAGAGAGAAGCTTTCTCTCTAGAGAAAATGCAAACACCGGAGATACTGAGACACATTGCAGTTACCAACTAATTTTGATCCGTCACGAAAACAGAGAATCGTGTAAAATTTCATTGTAAAGGCCAAAAAGATTAAGTGGAAAAATCATCGAGTCAGATCGCATGTGTTGAAGATTGTTTGAGGCGTGAATCATACCAGAAAAGATTGAGAAGGAAAGGGGGAAGAAGATTCGAATGGGGAAGTGGTTGCATTATTGACACCAACATGACCTAGAAAATGCCTGGCTGTTGCAGCGTCGGACTCCACTCCGACTTTGTTTCCTGTAGAAGACGTTTACGGCAGCCTTTGTATTGTATCTATAGTAGATAAAACATCTCAAAAATACATAGTTTTCATCAATGTTTTCATTTGGATGAATGAATTGCATGTCTGTATAATGAATTTTTGTTGATGTCAGGGATTTGTCAGTTCAGCTCAGTCAGTAAGACAGCCTCTTGTCAGCTAGTCGGTAGTGAGTTCAAATTGTGGTAGGCGGAATATGAATTTTACACATCAGTTTACATCCCTATTTGTTGTTGTTGTTGTCCCGGTTAGAAACGGTCAAGTTCAGATTAAGAGATTGATAAAATATTTTGAATGGGGAAGTGATTGAAAGGATGGCATCAGGTGGGAAGAGATGTTTGTATGATTGCCAGGAAAGATCAAAGACTGCTATAATACAATGATAAAGAAACATGAGACGTGTCGTGCATTATCATTATTAAAGAACGTTTCCTGTGTTGATCCTCGTGGAGGAAAAGAAAGAGAAATGGACAGATGTTGCTGGAAAAGAGGAAAGAGACCATAGATGAGTGATATGAAATGAATAATAAAGGGGTGAGACCTACTGAGGGCACAAAGAAGACTAATCAATTAAGTGCTAATACAGAAGCGGCGAAAAAAATAAAAAAGGGAAAACAGAAGGTAACCGTCGAAAATCAAGAAATAATCAAAGAAATTAATTATAAGAGAGAAAGAAAAGACAAATGTGAGAGGAAAAAAGAAGAAAGAAAGACGTGTTTTGAAAGAAGAAATAGGGAGAAATGGTTATCAATTGGAAAAAGAAAATAAGATTAGTCAGGAGAAATAGAAACAGATTGCAAGAATAAGGAGGGATACAAATAAGGAAAAAGACCCATAAATTCGAAAATGCATCCACCATACTTATGTCCATACGAACCTCTATTTAACAAAGATAAAAAAATCATTTTAACAAAAAGATGGAATGGACAGAGGGGAGGAAATGCGCGTGACAGAGTTCCTAAAAAGATAATGATATACGATTACAAAGGGATTTCAAACATTGTAGTTGCAGCAGAACCAGCAGCATTACTAGTAGTCGTAGCAGTAGCAGGAGAAGGAAAGAAAAATGAGGATTGTTCACCCGAAGGCCTGGATTAAGTATCACATGGATGCAACTTGAGACAGCTTGGGAAATTGACATTTAACATATTACTGATTGATATGTCGGCTGATCAACTGACCGACAGTAATTTTTTTTAGAGATAATTTCTGAAAAGTAGGATAGAAAGAGAGAGATAATTGTAATATATCGAAAGCTAGCAGGGATGCCCGGTGTCCCCTGGAGGAGAGGGATCAATACGTGAAGGGTTTATTATTTTGATGTTATTCATTCATTTTTATTACCACTCAATATTCTATAAAGATCATTGACACAGCAGATTATTGTCTCATTCAAAAAATCAAATTCATAAAAAGTATCATCGGTAAAAATTGTAGAAAAAAAACCGTCGAAAAAAAGCAATCTCTTTGAAAATTACCTGAGGGGGTAAATCTTTGTAGCTATTACCAATAACAAGATAGAATTATCGAGTGTGTGTAATTGTTGCCATTGGAAAAGTAAAACAAAATGAAAGTGGAAAAAAAAAGCCAGTGGAAAATTGTAATATGGCGGAATACATTCATCAGCAGCAACAGCCGAAGCATTTAAGAATACGTTGTTGGACATAGACATTCTCCAGAATTCGTTAGACTTCTCTGTCATTGGCGTTGCAGAGCCAATACTTTCTGAACTTGTCTAGTTTCTCATGCAATGTTTTCATTTTGCTGGTCACAGCATAGGATCTCTGGTAATCTGAGTAGTGAGTTGTTACGTTCATCGGTTGTCTGACATTCTTTGAACATGACCAGCCCGTTGACATTGGACTTTTCAAATGAATCCTTTTATATACTGTGCTGCTTTGTAATCTTTCCATATGATGTTGAGCATGATTCTCTCATGTGCACACTGCATGGTTCTTAGTTTGAGGGTCATTTTTTTTTGGTTTGGTTCCATGTTTCAGCTCAACAAGTGACAATCGGGGGGATGCACTGTTTGTAAACTCCTCTTTAGGCTAATGATATTTTCTTGTTCATAAATATCGAATTTGCTCAATCGAAACCTTGCCATCCTAGAGTTATTATTCGCTTGATTTCTTCCTCTTTAGAGGGTTTAATCGAGAACCGTTGTCTTAAGTAGATGTAATGGTCTACTTTTTTCGGGTCTACATTTTCAATTTAGATTTCTATGTATTTAAAAGCATCACATGTGTGCAAAGCATATCTGGGAAAAAACGTCAAGTAACATCTCACAGTGAAAAACTATTCTAGTATGTTTTCCATCATTCCGTAGTTGTGTTACCTCTACCTCTACTGAAAGATCGATCTGGAAAACAAATTGCAATAAAAATAAAATGTTCACGTTTCCCTGAGTCAAAGTGATGTGAACCGAAACCAAAAAATCAGTCAGATAAAATGTCCAGATTATTTCCAGGTTTAATGCTAAATTCATTGAAATGATTAGATGCAAAATTTAGTCAAAATAATATATCATTTCGAAAATTTGATTTAAATAGCAATTTCTGACATCTAAACGCCCCCCCCCCCAAAAAAAACTGAATCCAGATAAGGAGCATCTGAAAAAGATCTTAATACTGGAATAAAATTACCTCCCATAAATATATTCCTTCCTGGGTTTTCATTTTATTCAAAACAGTAGAGTAAAAAAGTAGTGGTTGACAGAGGATATGATTCTGCATCAGGCCCAGGCCCACGTTTTCTTTGATTATGTAACATTCTTGGGTGCATCAGAACTTCTGTGTCAACATGAGTGAGGATTCGTTAAAAACTGGAGACGTAGCAAGCCAACGACACTAAATCTCAATGACAAATGTCTAAAAACATTTAAACCTAGTGATAAATGATGGTCACATTGGATACTTCCTAATAGGGAGTCTTGGCCGTTCTTTTTTATCTTTTTGTGTATGCACTATTCTACGTTGCATATGGAACTTAATGCCATAAATGGCAAAGATTTGTTAAAAGATGATGACACTGTTTTATAGATAAACAAATAAACAAACAAACTATCACGTTTGTTTTATAGATAGAAAAAGAACAAAAACTAAAAGAAAAAAAGGTCTGTGTATCGATGCAAGAATAAATGATGAAAGTTAATTCCTAAATTGTTCGCACAGAAAAAAAAAAATAGGAAAGTGTGAATATTACGAGACGAAGAAAGTAAATGAGGGATATCAGGAAAAGACGATTGGTTTGGGGTAGAAATAGGGAAAGAAATATCTGATGAACAGAAAATAGACAGAATGATAAAATGAAGGAGAAATAAAAGGATGATATGAAAAGAAAAAACAAATTAAAACAAGCACGAAGAAGCATAAAATGGGGGCCACAAGCTCAGTTCACTTTTGTGTATTTCGGCACATTAAGCAATGTTTCTTCCCATCTCTGGAAAGTTCCATGAAGACGTAGACTTCATGGAAAACTTATCATTGTTTTGTTTCCAGCCCGATGACCCAGCTAGGCAAGGCTAAAGAGCACCAACTGCCCTGTTATTTTTCAATAATTCAGAGATAAATGCATATATACCTTTTCCAAGGATATAAGTGCCAAGTGAACGCAAACTTTCCCTCATAGCCGCATCTCTATGAAATGGAAACATTAGGAAACAAAATGGAGAGATGAACCGGAAGGAAGGGAAGATGGAAGGAAGAAATAATGGATAGGATGAAGGAAGGAAATGATTCAGAGCAGTACAGAGATGAAGGAAATAACGAAGTGGAAGAACGATAGGTTGATTAGAAAATCGAGTATTGACCCCTAATTAATCATTCGAGGATGGCGTGAATTGTCCCCATAAAAAGAAATGCGACATGGAAAAGTCTCAGGAGAGGGAGGATAGAGAGAGGAATGTCGGAAGGAAATAAGGAAAAGGTAGAAAAATTAGAGACGGTGGAGAAAGTGGAGTATTGACCCCTAATTAATCATTGTAGGATGGTATGAATTATCAGAGGAAACTCATGAAGATGGCTAGTAAGAAAACAGTTACCTAAAATGGAATGATTAAGAGAAAGAAATTAACGAAGAACCGAAAGGTCAAAAGAAACGCTTGGGAACACCGAGGGACGGTAATCTGAGAATGCAACATGCAACGGGAATGAAAAGTACAAATGGCAGAGAGAAAGAAGAAGAAAACAATCGAAAATAAAACCAATTTCGAAAAGAGGGATAATGAACAGAAAAATGATAGTATTCTTTTGAGAGAAGGAAAACATGAAAGGAATAGCAGTGAGAAAAAAAAGAAGAGGGAATAATTAATTGCAAAAAAAAGAAGGGAAATCTGAAGAAAGAGAGAAATCAAGCCAATGATAGAAGGTGAAAACCCCAGTCCTAAAAGCGAAATGAATGATGATGAAAAAAGTATAGGAACTTATTGAGTCAGAAATCATGGGACGATCCTAAGAGTCAAATGAAAATGTGTGAATTGTACAGAAAAGAAAGAAATTTAAGAATAGGATAAAAATGAATCAGGTGGATGGAAAAAGAAAGAAAGAAGAAATGCAAGTTGAATTCTTCTGAAGAAGGTTAAAGTTGTTTGCAAATAATGTTGATAGAAAGGATGAGTGAAGAAGGAAAAAAGTGTTTAAACAAAGGGAATCTGAAAGAAGAAAGAAAAAACAAAAAGGGGATAGAAATAAAGAAAATTATAAAATGCATTTGAAGACAGGAGTGAATAGATAAATTTCAAAAAAAATTCAAGACAACATTTGAATGAAGGTAGACAGATATTGATAAATAGATGAAAAACAAACAAAAAGTCAAAAAGCAGCATTGAAGCGAAAAGAAGTAAGAAAGAAGGAATGAATGATAAACGAAGGAAGAGAAATGGAAGAAATCTACAAATGGATACAGAAAGATTAATCAATCAAAAAAAGCAAGAAAAACATAATGTTTAAACATGGAGAAAAAAGATTCTGGAAAAGCTCTGAACGAGGGGAAAAATATTATCGGGAAGAGAGTCTTCAGAAATAATTAATTATCAAAGAATGTTCAATGATCAAAAGAAAGGCACGAATTTAAAAGAATGAAAACGGACCAGTTACTGCCTGTGAAAAAAAAACCCTCACAAACAAACAGCTATCGATTTCATGCCGAAAAATTTACCACCTTTGTAAGGTTTGTGCAACGTGTACAAGAAAGAAGAAATAAGATATTGGAAAGGAAAGGAAAAATGATATAAGTTGATCCCAGGAGACAAAACTTGCAAGATTTGTTGAAGCTGATAACAGCTGCTTTAACTATTCCCATAAATTCTTTCTAAACAATTCCCCTACTGTCTCTATCCTGACCACTTTCTCTCTCTCCCCGTTTTTTTTTTCGCCAATCCCTCTTTTCAAACTTACCTCCCCTTTTTCTTCCTCATTTCCCCTGTAGTTCTTCTCCCTATACCTCCATCTAACTCTCCCGTTTCTCTAACACATTTCCAGTTATCATTCACTCCCATCTCTATCAGTTTTTTTTTTATAGTTTTTTCCCCCTTTTTCTCCTTGCGTTCTCCTTCTGTTATCGTATGCATGTTCAAGGGCAGACGCACTTGATGATCTAAACTTTGAGATATTCAAATTATCTTTTACCTGTCTTTTTGTGTTATAAAAACACGAAACTGTGAAGTTGCCCTCTAGCGATAAAGATATTTACTGTGCTCAACTTGGTACGTGCTGCAGGAGCAAAATCAGCTTTCGCAATCCTGGCTTGTTACCTCGGCTCAGACATCAATATTTAACCGAAATGAACAATACATAATCATTCTAGTTGCAAATCACTGTCCTCTTTTCATTGTATGAGTTGGACTATACTGAAATGAATGTGTGGAACGAATGGTTTTGCTTTTTTCAGTATATCTTTTTTTGCCTTTGGAATAGCTGGGATAAGCGAAGTTTGCCATTGTTTTTTATTAAATATTTCATTAAAAATTTGGCACGCATATCCAATTAAAAGAAAAAATATTTAGCTCTAACTGGAATTTTTTTTTCAGATCCTGATGAGTTCAGTACAATATATATATATATATATATATATATATATATATATATATATATATATATATATATATATATATATATATATATATATATATATATATGGGGGGGTTACCCGGTCTTGCCCTATTGTCTATTCATCTAAATTGAATGCAATCATCCGAGTTCACTATTTTGATCAGCATCTTTAGTCTGTTCAGTTGGTCATTGGACATAGACCTTCCCTAAGATTCGCCAGACTCCTCTACTATGGGTATCCGGAGTCAGTACTTTTTGAATTCATCTACATCATAACACCATTTCACTTTTGCCAAGCACTGATCTCTTGGGATCCACGTTGTGAGTTGTGATGTCCGGTGGTTACTTGCCATCCTTGCAACGAGTCCAGCCATATGAGTTTTCTGACGCTTTTTTATGATGTCTCGGACTTCTATCTTTTCTTTGATTCACTGTGCTGCCATTCTACCGTGAGCACGTTGTATGGTTCTCTGTTTGTTTGTTTTTTCTGTTAGTTTCTATGCTTCAGCTTAATATGTGACTATCAGTAGGATACATTGATTGCATACTCTTCTTTTCAGGACTAATGGGTTTTTCTTGCTCGTAAAAGTCGAGCTTGCCCTATCAGAATTTTTCCGATTTTGATCCTTGTGTCTTTGTCCCAAGTATGTTTGTTATACAGACATTTGTTTTGCAGAAGTTCATGTGGAGGCCAACTTTCGTGCTTGCTTAATTTAGTTCCTCTAACATTTGAAGATCGTGAAGTTTCTCAGCACACATTACAATGTCAGCAAATCAGAAGTTACGGAGATATAACCCGTCCACCATGATTCTTTTGTGTTACCATTCCAAGTTTTGGAAGAACATCAAAAAGCTGGCTATGAAGAGTTTAGGTGAGCTCATGTCACCTTGTCTTACTCAATGTTCTTGTTGGAGGGACTCAAAGTCTTTATGTAGCCTGATGAAGGGACTGCTGTGTTTGTAGATGTGTTGTAGTACTCTGACATATTCGGGATCTAAACTTTGTATCATTGTGTCAATTACTTTGAGGGTTTTCACTGAGGCTAGTGGTATTCTGCAGCTTTCTCTTTTAGTTGCTTTACTGAATGGAAATGGTTTATCGTTAAATAGTTTTTTGTTTTTTTTCATGAAACCTGTTTATTCACGTGGTTGGTTTTCATCCACTGTTTTACCGATCCGTTTGGTGAGCATTTTGGCGAAGAGTAGATGCAGTATAGTAGTTTATTGGCTTGTAGTAGCTGCATTACTTTCTGCGGAGTAACTTCTGGGAAATCCCCGATTGATTACTCCTGGCTCATATTTCCTGTTCATCTTTCGACGTCCGTTGTTTGGTGGGGTAGAGGCCCATGTAAAAATCCTAGGAACGTTCGACAATCCTTTCCCAATCCATTGTCAGTTGTCTTTTTGCTTCGAGCATACTAGGTATTTGCTTTCTTCCTGTACTGAGAGATTTTTGAAATTATTTTGAATCGTCTGCCTTTTTCGAGAATACTTTCAATAACTGCTGTCGTGTCCTCTATTTGTCATCCCCTTCGTTTCTTTTGGATAGTTTTGGTATAGTCTGTTGCTTCCATCTTTTCTCTTGTTGTTGATGGTGGCTTGAGGTTTCTGAGTTTTCATGAAATTTTTGGTTTCTTCAGAGAGTTTGCTTATGGTTTTCGTGATCTTTAACTTAAACATACGGGCGAATCTAATTAGGGAGTGCGTTATATTGTTTCTGAGCTCCTCAACATTCTTTTCTGGTTCTGTGAGGAAATGATATGTGTCCTTTAGTTCCAGTTCGAATAGTCGAGAGATTTTTTTCCCTAACGGTAAGTGGTTACAGTTTGGTGTAGAACATTTTCACGCTTTCTATCTTGTTGTTGATTTAAACTTTGCATCTTAGGACGCTGTGGTCACTCCCTACATTGACTTGATTTAGGACCTGCATATCTTTAACAGCGTTTCTCTTGTCCGCTATGATGCGGTCTATCTCATTCATGAATTCATGATTTGGGCTCCGACGAATCCATTCTCTATAGAATTGCATTTTAGAGGTGTTCATGATTTCGATTCGTAAGTTCTACCAAATCTTTGCCTACCTCGTTCTGAAATTTGTACCCATACTCACCGATGCATTTTTCAGTGTCTTACTTTACTTTGGCGTTGAAGTCTCCCGTAATGATGTTTAGATATTTTTTGTTTACTTGGAGTAAGAAATATTGTGAAGTGGGAGCATGGACTTGATTAACGTTCAGTTTATACCTCCTTCAGAGCTGTACAGTGACACTGACAACATTATCTGAGATGGCTTTCAATCCTACGACATTGTTCTTGAGCTGCATGAAATACTTAAAAGGGTTGTAAGTCATTAGTTGGTCCAGAAATGTTGATTCTGTCAGAAATATATATATATATTACCTGAAATGAAATTCTATATTTATAATCTTATTAGATTTTTCTGGGGGAAATCATTTATTTTCTAGATTGCACTAATTTGATAATATCTGTATTTGAATTATTCTTAAACAAAAAAAATCTTTAAAATCAACTAACCTTAACAAGGGACGGACCTAAAAACTAAAAAGCATGAAGCTTGCACATGAGAAAATCATGCTCAACTTTACATGGAGAGATCACGAAACTGCTCAGTACAAAAGGAAAAAAATGGGAGTCGGAGTAATCATAGAAACTGTTGAAAAACTAAAATGGCATTCGGCAGGCCACATTGCCAGAATTGAAGACAACTGATGGCCATCACAACTAACAACATGGACCCCCAGTGATCACATGCGAAACTGAAGCCGATAGAACACAAGATGGAGAGATGAACTAGACAAATTCAGGAAATACTCGCTCAACGGCACCCATAATAGAGAATTGTGGCGAATCCTGGGGAAGGTCTATGTCCAACGACGGACGTTAAAAGACTGATGATGATGATGATGATGATGATGATGATGATACTATGTATTCGCGTTACAGTCTTTTCCAATGGCATTTGCTCAAATTGAACGCAGATTATATCACTCGAAGTTTGAATTTGTTTCCATTGTCTTTGCCTTCACCGGCAAAACAGTTTCTTTTTGGTCTTTTTTTCCTCGTGACTCGGACCTTGGGTCTACTTTCTCTACACTTTGAATCAACTCATCCCCATGACAAGTCCTATTACCAGGTTCCACATCTCAACTTCCGACCGAAAAGTCAAAATTTCTTTATTCTGAACTTTTTCCCGCCTGAATTTGTTGCCTCGCATAGTTTTTGAATGAATGAACTCGGTAAAATTTTCAACAGTCCAGTTGTGTCCATCAAACGGAGTAATAAAAAAAGATGACGCAGACAACGAGTTGAACACACAATTCAATCGATAATGTATTTTGCATGATAACTGTTATAAATAAGGCTTACCGAAGTGCAAAGATAGAGAAGCTTGTTTAAAAATTATGGATGGAAAAATCGAAAAGTTTCTTAAATTGATGAAATGATAGCAAAAGCTTGTTTCAAAATTCTAAACACAGAAATAATAAAGGATTAAAATCTGAAAAGATAATGGAATTAGAGGAGCATAGAAGAGAGAAAACATGTGTCGGAAAGGAAATTTCTTCTCAATCGGTTATGACATGCGTTGAAAATCAGTTGAAAATCATAAGTATTGTTGAATTGCTTCGTCTATGGATTCTCAAAAAACTATATTGAACCAAAAAAAAAAAAGGAAAAAAAAAATCCATGTTGCTAACCCTGTGGATTAGTTCCAGAACAACAAGCAGAAAACGGAATCCTCTAATTCCTTACATAAAACATCGTAGTATTTCAATACAACCTATTCACGCCCTTCTGTATACTTCATATAATCTCTGCATTACTTATAATGCCTAATACATTGTAAATACTTCGTGAATAGCAGTCAGTCGGTATGGTTTAGGTTTGAATAGAAAAAAAAAGGCTGTATATGTTCAGTACAAACACAGCCATAATTGATCTAACTACGGAATGCACTTTAGTAACAATGTAACATTTCCTTTCTTTTCAACGGTGATCTTTCGGTTCTTGAGGCTGTAGTGCTTTGTATGGCCAGTCAGCCTCCCTTACTAGCCTTTATCCTTGCACTTAACAGCCCCAACTCTATCACTCTGTAGTGCTCATACTGGCTAAGTGCCTTTCCAACATAAATTTGCCATTAACAAGAATATGCTTCTGTGACAGCAACTCTTGCCATTTACTTAATGCTTCCTCAGTTTTCACCAAAATTTACAACAAACCAAATATAAAATCTTTGCAGTTGTAGAGGCAGCGCTAACACTTCTGCAAATTACAGCTTCTTTTTGTGCAAATAAATGCCAAAGTCATCCTTACGTACCGACCAACCTACTTCAGTGAACAACATGCGACTTGTCAAAAGATCGAATTTTTTTCCTAATATTTCCCCGTAGAGAGATTATATTTTATACACTTTCTTAGCCTTTGAGATATTGATTTGTTTACTTAACTGCTTTGAAGAACTTTTTCTTTCTTGCAGAAACAAAGGTTGCGCACAACAGAATCAGCAAACGAACAAAGTACGAGGTGAAAAATGATAAAACAACGAATGCATAATTAAAGACGATCGATCAGTAAAATGGAGGAAGGTTACAGCACATTAATTCGAAAGGCTCAAACGGCCATGTTACAAAAATAGCAAACAACCGCTGGATACCCAGAGATCATGTGTGAAACCGAGGCTGGCAGAGTATGGTGGAGCAAACTAGTGAAGTTCACAAAATATTGGCTCTGCGACGCCCACGAAATAGAGGTAAGACGATTCCGGGGAAAGGTTTCAACGATGGACGATAAGAGACTGATGATTATGAGGATACTTTTTCGATTCTGGCTGAGAGAAAATAAGATTGCAAGACGAGCTAGACAAGTTCTGAAAGAGCAAGCTCCGCCATGTCTGCAGGTGTGTTCGATAGTTGCCAATTAAAGAGATCAAAGACTCTTCTCTTATTCTCACGTTTTATATTTTAAATTGTTTGTACGACTATTTCGTCATAGCACTGGCATAGCTTATACAAAGGAATAGCTCACAGTAGTCGTTCCCAATGAATCTTTCAATCTTATTTAATGATGATTACATCTTCGCTTCATGCCTTTTCAGTTTGAGAAATTTTTGTTTGAACACTTTATTTTTGAAAATCGGATGAATAAATCTAAATTACTAATCCATCTTTCTACCTATTTACGAGAGGTTGATACACCACATGATTTTACAATGAAGTTTTATCAAACAAATACGTGAAGATATTCAACTAAACCGCCAGTTTTCAGAGGTCATTAAGTTGTAGCAGCACGTCTGCCATACTGGTAGAATATATTAGCTGATACATTAGATTCCTCCTTCTTCGGGGGCTGAATTTTGGGGTGAATATTTTTATTACATTTTGATTTTTTGAATTTTTTCTTCTTGGATTAAGTATTGCAACATTACCATTTTTTTTTTTTCACTGCTCTTTCTTACTTTGCCCTAAACTTCCAGTTGCTTTTTATCACAATTTTTAATCGGACCGTATTCCTTCGGCAACAATAAAATAGCGTAATCTGAAAATGAACAGCAACCCGGTAAGAATTACGCTCTCTAGCCAGAGAGGACCCAGTATAAGCCTGGCTGTTTTTAAACATTTAAATCTATAGTTTAGTGGAAGCAGATTTTACATCTTAAACCGAACTCCTAGTAACTGATATTCCTCGTTGTTGATGTTTTACAATCGAAACTTACCAATCTCTCTTGATACAACAATACTTAAATATTTTTCCCAACTTTCATTCTTGAATAAATTATTGCTACATTGTTATCGATTTTGACGAATCCTAACTTTCAGCTGCTTAAAAAAAAATTTGTCAAAATTAATAACAATGAATATTTTTATGCTGCTTTCCTTTCTTTTTTTTAAATACCTGTTTTTGTTGCTTTGTACTTTTTAGTTTTTTTTCCATCTGTATTTGTTTTATTGAAACTTGATCTATTTGGTCAATGCCAGCCATCCCCCAAAACGTTACGTCCACGTGTATCTGCAGGTTTTTGGAAACTCGAATGTAGCCACTGAACGGAAAGAAATTAGATACTAAGCTCATTCAGACAAAAAAAATGAGACAAACCCCTGAGGATTACCTGGGTACACAGCTGCCAATATGCAGTGACAAGAAAGCAAGAGAAGACAAGAGAATACGACAATATATTTAAGGTGGTAAAAAAAATATTGAACACTAAATGATGCAGTTGTTAGGATCGCACTCCCTGTGTCTGCTCCAACCAACTGTCAACAGGATGCTTC
>OY735206.1:56318483-56388483 GCA_963457665.1 Thysanoteuthis rhombus | reverse complement strand
AGAGGTATATACTTTGAGAATCACTGGACTGCAATGTCTTTTTTCCTTTTTCTCCTAAAAGTGCAACTTTTGTATTGTATGCATCATGTAGTTTTTCCTATCTTTCCCTGTAATTCACTCATTCTCTCAGATCCCTAGATTCAACATTTGAATGATATATTCTGTGCTCTTTTCTTGTCTCCCTTCTTTTCCTTTCTTTCAGATCGCCTGATAAAACCTGTAAGCCATATCAACAAACGACTCCCTCCTACTCCTTTCTTTTTCATTAACTTTTCCATATCTTCAAATTCAACAAAGAGAAAGTTAGCGATTATAAAAGGCCACTTGCTGTAGCACGTATAGACTTCAAGAAAGCATCAGACTCCGTTGAAATTCCCATGGTCATGAAAGCTATAACTTTACAAGGTGTAAACCCTGAATATGTCAGAGTACTGCAACATATATACAATCACAGCAACTCTTTTACCAGGCTACGAAAAGACTCTGAACCTTTCCAACTCCAAAAAGGAGTAAGACTAGGCGATACGAGCTCACCCAAACTCTTCACAGCCTGCCTCAAGATGATCATTCGTAACCTGGACTGGGAAAATAGAGGAATCAAAATAGACGGCGATTATCTGAGCAACCCCTGATTTGCAGACGACATCGTACTTTTTGCAGAGATCCTATACGACCTCCGAATGATGCTAGATGAACTAAACGAAGAAAGGAAAAGAGTTGGCCTACACTGAGGCCTCAATAAAACAAACGCCATGTGCAACAATCACACCGAGAATAAGGACATAACAGTAAAAATTGAAGATGCAAAACTGGGGAAAGTAGACCACTACATTTACTTCAGACTGTTGATCTCTATGAAATCCAGAAAAAGAAGAAATCAAGTGGAGGATGAAAAGCTCTTGGCAAAGTAAGCTCACCCGTACAAAAACAAGACGATACCAATAATCCTAGAAAAATAGGATACAACCAATGCATCCTATGTAATAGTCACTTATGGAGCTGAAACATGGAAATTAACCAAGAGACGGACCCATAAACTGAGAAGAATGCGATGTGTGCATGAGAGAATCATGCTCAACCTCACATGAAGAGATCACAAGACAGCACAATATATCAGGAAGAGAACAGGGGTCAAAGATATCATAGAATCCATTAGAAAACTCAAATGGCAATGGACTGGTCATGTTGCAAGAATGAAAGACAACCGAGGGACATCACAACTCACAACATGGATCCCCAAAGACCACGTGCGGAACTGAGGCCGACAAAAAACAAGATGGAGAGACGAACAAGATAAATTCAGAAAATACGCCAAAGATTGAGACATGTCTTGGATCCTGGGAAAGGTCGATATCCAACGACGGACGTTAAAAGATTGATGACGATATGACATCACACAAACCATTGGTCAGCACTGCAGACGAAAACGCTCAACTGATAAATGACCAAAGATTTATTGGAAGCAATGATAGGTGATGATTTTTATTTCATGAACTTAGTTTCGATGCAAATATGAGATGATGACCGTGGTGTTGATAAATAATCAAAATGATAAATAAAATTGAGCATCAGGATATATTCAACATAGGATGTATTTAAAACTCTATGTGTAAGCTATGTCAACAAGGTAGTTCTGTTTTAATCGTTTTAAAGCAAAAACAAAACGGACTGAAGTTAAATTTATGTATTAAAAGTCAGTGTTTAGCGATGATCCTTGCCTCTGTTAATATTCAAGTGGTTTATCTGTTCAGAATGTTTGCTAGCTGTTCCCACAACTGACATGAACAAACGATTATCTTAGTTACATATTCTTTTTGATTCTGTCGATTCTCCGGATTCAAACCTGATGTGATATCACTCCATTTTATCTTTCTTTGTCTTAACTCTCTTTCTTTATTTCTTTCCGGGCCCCAGATGTAGTATTTACATCATATCACACAAACTACTCATTTTCTTTATCACACTTTTCACAAGTTCTAGTGCATATTTGATCGGTGGAATTTTTTCTGTATTTTGCTGTTTCCTAATAGGAACTGCCACTTTCTGGTTTGATTTACCTTGCTGACTGAAAGCATACATAGATACGAAAAAATGACTATTTTTTCATATAAAAATCTTCATCATACAATTTTATTTGTACCATCGAAAGATACGTGGCCAGGTACGTTCGACAGTCGATCAAAGATTGGCTTCTAATTTTGCATACTGCATCATACTGACCATGTTATTTTCTTTCCTATACCTTGGAAAGCTGGAACTGCATCAAAAGAAGATCATATGCAATCAGGTGACACGGTGTATAACGCAGCTTATCCAATGACCAAATGCCACTTATATTCACTCGGATCTCTGAATAAAACTCTTGTCATATCACTCAACTCTTTTTCTATTCCAGTTTTATTCATTAATTTATCTAGGGCAATGAAAGCCATTCTTAAAATATTTTTCTGATGATGGTGTGGATAAACATCGAGTTACCCACCTCTTCTTTCTGTTAACTAAACTTTCATAATCCACAAGTGAAGAATTCCAAGTAAACATAATTCTTCATCTTTGTAATGAGTTCATTCTAGTGAAAGAAAAATGCAACAGATTATTCCCATCAAGATGTATCTCTTTCGGTACCGCCTGTCTTCCTCTTTTTTCCTGCAAGCATCTCCGAATATGTTACTCCTATGATCAACTTCTTTAAAAACTATGATAGTAAAAAAAATACTAATCCCTATAAGAGCGTTTTAAAATAGGATTATATTACTAATCACTTTAAATACGACTAAATTGAGTCTAGTACTAACGACAAACGATTTTTTAGGAAGTCTTCATTGGGGAAAAAATAGATTAGCGAAAATATCATCATTGAGAAAAAAAAAGCTGGTACTCCTCGCTTGGAGCTTGGATGCGTCAGTACCATTTAATTGACGTGAATGTTTGTGCGCGCAGGCAGCGAGGTAAACAACTTGTGATGAGTCAGCAATGTCTGCACTCTAGGCATCATCGGACTTGCTTGTTTATCGTATTTTCTAGAGTCCTTTCTCATTCTTTGCCATATATTTCATGCGAGGGGAACCACGTTCAATGAACTATTGGATATGGTTCATGGTTCGCCTTACAGGTAAACAGCGTTAATTTATATTGTTTCCGGTAGTGGGTACACGTTCAGATGCACGTGAACGATTGCTATTTTCTTTTATTTATTTTGTCTCTCGGAGAAAGGGATTATTAGCATAAAATAAAATGACTAACAAGGTACTGAGATTGCCTCGGCTGGGAATGCTTTTCTCGACGAATCCTGTTGAGAAAAAACATGACCAGTCTGTCGATGAGCAACCGGAAACATGAAGACCAAAAAAAAAGGAAAAAAAGTCAATGACAATAAATTCAATAATAGCTTCGTATATTGATAATCGATAAACAATCGATAATTGCAACCTTAGTAACGGAAGTGTTCTCAACCTAGTAAATAGATTTGTAGATATAAGATGGATTAATTAAGGTACTCTATGACCCAAATGAAAAATACTTTCCTTGCAGTATTTGCTCTCAGACTGAAACTAAAGCAATGTAGAATAGCGAGGATTATGTTTAAGATCATATAGGGAAACCATAAGACAATGTGCTATATAAGGGAAAAGATCAGGAGCTATATATATATATATATCATGAAATTCATCACAAAACACAAATGGTAAGGCAAGCCATTTTGCAAGAATGTCAGATGACAGCAGAACATCACAACTCACGATTAGGATCTCCAGAGATAATACATGAAACTGTAAATGTCATACAAAAATCATGAAAATAGTTAAACAAATTCTTTATAAAAAATACCCTAAATCTTGGATCAAAATAAAGTTACTCGTGTATATGCTGTATACAGCCTACAAAAATCTCTGAATACACTGGGCGAGCATTGTTTGCCAGAATAATGATTATTGACACTGATCTGAGAAAATTAGTGAGATCGAGGGTGAAACGTTGATTATAGTCAACTTCTTGCTCTAAAATATAACGGAATACCCAAATATATTTATTGCAGTAAACGAGTTAACTAACGATATTCTCGAAAGAATAAAAGGTAAACGCCTACATCCAGGACAATCAGTTTGAATATAAAGAAATTTTTGTAACCTCTAAAAAAATTAATGCAGATCTTTCTAAAGCTATGCACGAGAGTGATACATAAACGGTGAAAAAAGTGAGTAAAGGCAATAATTTGTCTACTCGTACCAGGTTCAAATAACATCGTCACTAAGATACTATGGTCGGGATTTTCATTTGTTTCTGTTTCGTCAGAATTTGCCTTTTCACTGTACAGGTTACCCTTGCAATCCAAAAGTGAATCGTCCTACATAACGTCTACATGGCATAAAAGGGAGAAATTATTTTCATTAATTCATAATCGAAAATCTTTTGAGCTTTCTAAAATCCTCCACTTACCAATAGCACGCCGAGTGTTACAGTTTTACGAGCTTAGTTACCTTTTTACAAATACCTAAGGAGATATTCTAATGTATTTCAAGAATAAACCTAAATAAAAAGCACAGATGCTCACAGGCACAGTCCACAGTTGTAGCGGTTTGAGGTTTTTCATAAAGACAAAAGTTACATAACGTGTACTTCAATAAAATTAGGGATAATTTTGCATATATAAGCATCAGAGTACGAAGAAATTGACAAAATTATTTTATGTATCCTACCAGTACTATCAAAAGCTACATAAAAGCATTCTACTTAGATATTCACGCAACTCAAGAATCTGAGTACTTTAATACAACAAGAAACATCATGAACTCATCTTCAATTGAGAATTGAAAGGTAAATAAATCATGCATTGTTTTGATACAAGGGAACGGAAGTACATCATTCACTACTTGAGATAATCGTTGTTCATTTACAAATCATACCGATGAAACTTTTCTTATCTTTCATTTTAAGAGATTATAAAGTCAAGAATCGCCGGGAAAATTACTTTTTTCTACTTTGATATTTTAACACTTGCATATCGACATTTTTCTGGCAGTAGGAAAAACATTTTCTCGAAAAATACATTGATTGATGCAAGTATTATATCACCTTGTAATTTTGAACTTATTCTCTACTGAGTCATTTTCATCAAATGTACCTGCATATAATCAAGTTTACTCTGATTGAAAGTCTAGATATTATCAAAGCATGTATTATTTCTATTTTCCCACGTTAAGAAGTTTCCACAGTAGAATTATAATGATGATACCTAACTTCAATTATATCGATTGAGTTATCAATAACTGTTCGTACAGTATTTCTATGATCTTAATTTCAGTTTAATTTTATTACAAATCTCAGACCATAGAAATTCATTTTCTTTGTGGCACAATCCGTTAGGCAGCTGCCACGCATTCTTTCCGAAAAAAGGGATGCAAGTTCGAGCCTCGACAGCGGCTTATTCTTTATTACTGATCAATGACGCTAGCCTCAATATGGTTGTCTGAAAAATCAGCCGTAAAAAGCAACTGGAATTGGAATGAAAGACATACATATAGAAAGCTAATAATAATAATTGTCAATGCTCCATCTAATAACATTATTCAAGATATAAATATTACTAATTATTATAGGGAATCATCGAATTTGACCTAAAGGAAAAATATTGATAGAAGCTGTGTACGTCAACAACTTTTGGACTTGTATTTGTTTTATATTAATCTCAGTTTCTTTTTATTTCAGCTCTAAGACCATGATTCTGGGTCTTCTTCGTAGCTTAATCTGTAAAGCAGCTGATGCACTTCCTATTCTGGGCTTCTGTAACGTGTTGCCCTCGTTGCTTGATCAGTAACATAGCTGTTGCGTTCAAACAGGTTTCACAATTCAAGGAAAAAAAGAAAGTAAAATAGCAGGCTAATTCTTTATTTCAGATTGATATTGTTTGCTGACAACCGTAGAATAATAGCCTAAAAAGTGTCAAAGATATTGAATGAAAATGCAACTAAAATTGAAACGAAAGAGATACTTGTTGGAATGATAAAAATGACTGGCAATACTTTATATTTGAATTATTGGCAATGCTTTGTATAGAATTCTTGACAATACTTTGAACAAAAATTATTGACAATAGCTTATACTCAAATTACAGACAATACTTATACGAATGATAAACTTGTGATAAAATAAAGCTGTCTTCTGAATCCTTAAATCACTCATTACCGGGTTTTTAACAGTGACGGTCCGACGCAGGGAATCTATATTAAATCATATGAATCCATCAACTGTTCAGTGAGTTAAATCGCTGCAAAAAGAAAGTTAAACATAATTTCCTAACCTAACCAACTACATAGTTTAATATTTAATAAAATCATAATATTTTCCACTTTAAGTTCTTTGTATTTATTCGTTTAAAATCTCGTCTGGCACAAGACCGAAGAGAAGTTCAACTTTAAGTGTTAGTCAAGTAATGTAATTTAACGAGTAAAAATTATTGGATATCAAATTGAATAATGATTTAGTTCATCTATCATCATATTTTTGTCTTTTTTGTGGGTAAACCAATCACTTTTAGTTACTTTATTCGATGTATACAAAATTGAAATTAATATTAAACAAGTGTCGTTACTGAGATATCTTAACTATTGGTGATTCCTTGAGATATCCCTGCTGCCTGCTACGTCGACGGGGAGCCTTGGCTAACGCCGGGAATTTACATCCTAATTTTCAAAGCCAGCCATTTCCAACTGTGCATGCATGAACAGAAACTCGTGGGATTACTTAGTCGGCTGTTAGACACCACTGAATGAGCTGGGGTACTGTGTGACGATCGCATTCAGAATAATCATTCTTCAAGTCTCGTGCGGTGTTTTTAGCAAAACTTGGCATGTCAAAGTCCGTCAGGCAACTTTACAGATATATCTTCTTGTGATTTCTAGCCCTTTCCATTGAGATTTCAGAACGTTGAAGGCAATAAAGAGAATACAACGTGGCCATTTATGGTTATCATGAGAGGGGACTTTCGCTGACTGTTTTGAAAAGTGAATGAGACGCTTAAAGAAGAGTGTAATGTCTTAAGGAGAGCACTTTGAATTGTACAAAGGTTTAATTACCACTTTTCCAATATCAACTAATATCGGAATATAAGAGTTTGTACGAGTAGTTCTGATGGGTGATTTTTTTTCATTTTCAAGGCTTCTAGATTATCATAATTATTATTTTCTGTTTTTCATCATTTGTCTTTGGTGCATTTACGCTTCCAAAGACATCTCGAACAATAGAAATCGGTATTTTGAACGTTCACTTCCCATTTTCTAATGACTCATAACCGTATATGTCGTCTATCTTCCGGACTTCCCTGGTGTGTTTGTATGCATCTGTTCAGGGAGACATGTAGGACGAGAGGATTTCTAATTTGACGCCATTCCTTGATCTGAGCGTGGGCTGGGCTCAGTGCCAACCTCAGTCCAAGAAACAGTATTTTTCCTTCGTTGGTTGTCCTAATCTAGAAAGGCTTTGCTTATTTCTGCACCACGGACGGCTGATGTGTGACTCAGCGCCTGACCTTTTAACTCCGAAAAACTTCCATCAGGGACATCAATGTATTCACACATGCACTATCATATTAATTAAATGCGAAGGTTCTAATTTACTAAAGCTCATATAAACACAAAATTTAAAATTTCATACGTGTATTTGGGATTATAATTCTTTTGCATGAAGTACAAATATACTCATGGGAATGACAATGAATAATGGAAGAGTGGTAAAAAGGTAGCGATGCCACCTCATTTTACCACTTTATTAGTGCAGTGACTAAGATTCTTACTGTTCTTCTCTCTGGATGTACGTACAAAATAATCAAGAAAGAGGACATGATCATTTATATATGTATATATATATATATATATATATATATATATATATATATATATATATATATATGCATACATATATACATACATATATACATATACATATATACACACACACATATATATATATATATATATATATATATATATATATATATATATATATTCAGTTTAGGATTATAATATTTTATAATACAATACCTGATGTGTGATGGGTTTATTTCATTAAGTGCTCAATACATTCATCATTCAACATTAAGTTGATTTAGAGAAGAGCTTGGAATATATCGAAGTGAGGATTAGATACATAAACACGTTCTTGACTAGGCTTTTTCAGTTGTATAGCAAATCTTTACTTCATATTATGTATACATACATATATATATTTATATATATATATATGTGTGTGTGTGTGTGTTTGTGTGTATGTGTGTGTGTGTTTGTGTGTGTGTATGTGTGTGTATGTGTGTCATTCGTTTATGCTCGACAGAATTTGATAATTGTAGAGACAATTTACTTGGAAACATTTCGTCTGGGATTGAATTTTAAGCGAGTAGCGAATCAAATACCCGACCACGCAAACGAATACAGAAATAAATTGTCTCTTCAGTTATCAAGTTCCCGGACTAAACCAAAAAATTGGAATTTCCAGGAAATTAATACAGTAAAACATGTTCTGCAATTCCATTAGTAACTCCTGAAATTATAGTTTGTTGGGGTTTTTTTTAGCGTCGACAGACAGCTGTTTGAGAAAGGAACACGGTGAATAATAATTTTGAACCGATACTCGATCGTCTTGGAAACGCATGTGCTACTTAAAAAACATTGTTCAATCATTGTAATGTTCGCCAAAAGCCTAACGAAACATTCTATCTTGGTAGCAGATTTGCCGAGCTTTACGCCCTTTTCGATGTGATTTGGAGGGATGTTCTCAGACTACGTCACAAAAACAGGCCTTATACAAAAACATGGGTAGATAGTTCGAGTTTATCGATGGACTATCTCAGTTGGTGAGCAAGAAGTTTACTTGAGCTGTGAGCTGTCACAGTGGGCATTAGCTGTGCTTACATCTTACGTTGGACTACACTACCACAGAACCAGAATTGTACATTGATTGGATTTTTAATTACAACCTTTTAGCATCAACAGCTTTAATAAATGTATTTTAGTCCAATCTGTCTGTCTGGAGTTGGGGAAAGATCTGCTATAGCAATGAAAATGGAGGGTTGTTTTAAATGGATGAGAATACAACGCTTCACTTTTTCTCATTTCCGACTAACATTTTTTCTTCTAAATTAGATTCGCTTCTCGTGACAATTATTCACACAATCCTACTACAGCGGTGAATAAACGGCGTAGATTTGAAAAAAAGAAGTTCCAGTTATGAATTAAACTCGTATCCCATTACACGGGAAAAGATACCAGTGTACGCAAAATGGAGTGACAAAGTCTGGCATTCAAACCCTTGTAATATTCATTCATCGATCGCTTGGCTGATCGTTTTAAAGTACGTTAGGTGTATTGGTAGTGTTCGCATAATCTTGATTTATATTTATTTGATTAACCACTATCAATCATCAATAATTTTTTACCGGTATTTCTTTCATCATAATTTTGATAGCTTTCATCTGGTAGCCAGATCGACTCATCCGATCTTTCGCCTGATGGAGCCCAGACAGGGTAGAAACGTAGATGTGAACGCGTAGTGAACCCTAATTCCATTATGTTATAAGCTCTATTCTATTTCAACTCAATGAATAATGTTTATTGTATCGAACACTTTATGAAATGAAAATCATTCATAGGATATTGTATTATATTATAGTACGTCATATATTGCATTCCTGATTTTTCATATATACATATGAGTGTGTGAGAGTGTGTCTGTGTGTGTGTGTCCCTGTGTGTGTGTGTGTGTGTGTGTGTGTGTGTGTCTATGTGTGTCTGTGTCTGTGCGTATAATGGCTGAAGACTTACAAAACAGTCTGCAAATTTCTCTCAGGATCGGCATCGGTTGCCTAGTCGAGCTTTACCTAACTTCGTCCATGGTCTGAAATCACTTCAGGAAAAACAAGAAGCAATATTTTGACATTTGGGGCTGAAATTTAGTTGATGCATTGTTTTATCATATTATTCTGCAAGATCTCGAAGAACGACTCACACTATCATTGGGAATGCAGGAGTCACACAGTAGACAAGCTCACCCAAAGTTGTCTCACATTGGGCTGAATAATCGAAAGTAGGATACGCGTTTATACATGCGCAGCAAAGTCTGATTGATTGCCTTCCGAAACGGGAGAAAAAAATGGAAATCATCGATGTGTATGTTATGATATGATTTTATCTATCAATCCATCAATCTATTTATCTATTCATTTATTTAGTAGAAAAAAATCTTTGAACAGAGGAATGCTTTGATTTAATGCTATCACAGCAACAATTAAGGAAATTGTTTTTTCTATTATCATTTTTGTTTTTCTACTCTTACTAAAACAATTTATCTCCATAAACCCAAATGTATCATTAAAATCCATAGCCTGTTTCAATTTCAATCATGCAAAATCACACAAATACACACTCACATACACGTACATATGCACACACACACACACACACATATATATATATATATATATATATATATATATATATATAGATGGATAGATAGATATACATAGATAGATATATGTGTAAATATGTGTGTATACATACTTATATACATCTATACATGCATACATACTTATATATATATATATATATATATATATATATATATATATATATATATATATATATATATATATATATATATATATATATATGCATTACTTCTTGATGTTATTATTTTCTTAACATTTTGCTGCTAAATAATTTATAAACAAAAGTAAATCATATTGAATTTAAATCTGATTAAACTTACCATCCCATTCTCTGGAGAACCAATAAATTATAATTTGGCATTCGGGGGGTAAAAAATGATTCTCTTTTACGGTGTTTCTTTCCTGAAAATGAAACATGAGAGATATCAATGTTTTACAGCAAAATATTAATAAAATTTGGCAGGCATGTGTCAAGCTTTTACCGGTGTGTGATTTCAATTTGCATTCCAAAATCTATGAAGAGAACATTAAAATAAATTCTGACATTTGAATCATGTTGAATCATAGGAAAAAGCATACGTTCTCAAAAGGATAAAAAAAGTTACATTTAGTTTTGTAGGACAATTTTTCGATGAGTGATATTGAAAAAAACATCATCAATAACTAACTGTTTAGTGGACCATTATGATGTGCATTAGGATATACATATATATATATATATATATATATATATATATATATATATATATATATATATATATATATATATATATATATATACGTACATACATATATATATTTATATATATATATATATATATATATATATATATATATACGTACATACATATATATATATGTATATGTATATGTAAATGTAAATGTATATATGTGTCTGTGTGTCTGTGTCTGTGTGTGCATGCGTCTGTGTATACATATATATACGTTAGTGTATGTATATAAGTGTGTGTATATATTCGTGTATATGTGTTTGTAGACATGAATGTAAAATATGTGTGTGTATATATGCGCACACACACACGTGTATATATATATATTTGTGTGTGTGTGTATATATATTTGTGTATTTATCAATCTCTTTCTATCTCTCTCTCTCTCTCTCTCTCTCTATATATATATATATATATATATATATACATAAAAATATCTGTGAGTATCTCTCTTTATATATGTGTGTATATAAGTGTGTGCATATATGTTTATTCGCATATATGTAATTATATACGTATAAATATATATATGTGTGTGTGTTCATATATGAGTGAGCATATATGTATATGTATGTGCATATATATATATATATATATATATATATATATATATATACAGACATATACATAAACATTTGTATATGTGAGCAGTTTTTTTGTTAAATCTAAGCGGCATAGGGATCATAGCAGCAAAATCTGTTTTGAAATGTATAAAAGCTTTGACTATTATGACACATGGAAGGAAACGAAACGTTATATAAGTAAATTGTGTTTTTAAAGAAAACAGGAAAAATAGGCGTTTTTTAAGAAGTTATATTTGAAATCGATAATGCAGTGTTACTTCACGTCCATAGATCTTACGCAATAACTTATATTCATTACTTTCGTAGAGTTTTTAATGTTCGCAGTGCAATTCACTGGAACTCAATTCATTTCTGGTTTCTTTCTAAGGGTAAAATAGTGTTGATGGGATGTCACTACATGTAATCACCCACGGGCAGTAACACTAACTGATAGACAGGCAGGATTTAGATGCACGAAGATTTAGTCATTCAATAGGGTGCTGTGCCAGGATAAAGAATCTGCATCGGCCTATGTAACTGACCAACTTCTTCCAAAAAGACCATCTTCAGCTATACTTCCTCAGGGCCATTCTTAAGTTGGTCCCGTTAGGGAACACAGGAATGGTTTTGTTATAGGATAGATTAAGTGTTATATGACCAGCAAGCAGTGACCAAGTGAAGAGCCGAAAATAATCCTATCAGATTCCAGGTCACAAATTGAAATACGATTGATTGAAGAAAATAGTTATCGATTGTGAACATCTTAAACGAAATATCCGAACAACTCTTAAGAAGTTAATAATGTACGTTATATCGTTATCCGACTGAAATATGTTTACAATATGGATAAAGGTCAACAGATACGTAGACAATCAGTTAGAAGGTGGGAGTCAGTACTGACCGATCGCCAGGATCAGAGAAGCCCTTATACCTCAGAGCCCTGCGCTGTTGGTTATGGACTAGCTGGTATACTCTCTCTCTCTCTCTCTCTCTCTCTCTCTCTATATATATATATATATATATATATATATATATATATATATATATATATATATATATATATATATATATATATATATATATATATATATATATATATTTGAATAAGCAATCTTTCGACGGTTTTGTACGACAAATAAAATTAAATACATAATTATTGATAAATTTGGCTTTGATTTTTATTCATCAAGCGAGTATTAACAAGTTATGCACCTAAAGACAAGTGCATTGGTGGGGAAAGCTCTCTTGTAACGGTACACCGCCTCCTCCAGCCGGGCAAACTTTTCCTACAGAGCCACCCCCTCATATGTTTCTCTGCCAAGACCATCAAACTTTGATAACCATATAGAAAACTACCACCAAATGCTATTCGACTACATCTCAAAGCAGTAACTAAAATGATATGCACGAATAGCAGGAGAAAAAACTATATTACCATCTATACAGCCGCCCCAAAGAAGAAAAAAAAAGACTGACTCTACAGAGGATGAACAATTTTACCATTTGTGCAAAATATAGGGAAGTGTGGCTGCTCTGCTGGATGGGATTTCGGGATAACCGTTTTTAAAATTGTTTTTAAAAGGTTTGACGCTTTATTAACTGTGTCATTTTAGAATGTCTGGGTTTTCAAAAATCAGTTCTTGAAAGGCGTTCTGAAACTTGTAAAACTTCTTTATCTGTGCCATATTGGGATGCCTGTCTTTCAAAATCAGTTTCGTAAAAGTATTTTAACTGTGTTATTTTGGGATATCTGGGCACCTTTCTGGGAAAATAAGGGCACATTTCACATTCAGCAGACTGTGACATAAATTAGTTTTCGAAACTCTAGCAGTGTTGTTCAATAAATACGTGTTTGATAATAGTTTGTTGACCAGCAAATTGTTCCATTCTTCCTGTCTAACATAGAAATATCAAAAGATCGAAACATACCTGTATCATCTGCACATTAACTTAAGATGGTCCTAAGTTCTATGCATAAACGAACAAAACCTAAAAACTGTTAATTGTTGAATTCAATTTCTTTTGATATGTTGCAATCACACCTGATTAGTGATGCAACTCTACCAAAGGTTGGAGAGTGTTGCATTATCTGACTTTTCCCATTCAATTAAATGCGGTGTCATCTGTTATGATCTTTAAATGCAGTGGGTAATTAGCACGCATATGTAAGTTTAATGTATAAAGTTTGGTTTTCATAGTGCAAATAGTCCCTGAGTAACTGTGAGAAATGCAAAAGATAGAGCAGCCGCCCCAAATCTCCCTTACTGCTATTCATCCACAGGAATAGTGTCAATCAACTAGTAACCCCACGTTTTGTTTCCGTACTTCTGCAAATTATTCCATGTAGTCTATGTATGTACAAAAAAAGGCTGGGGATACTCTGCAAAAGCAAGAATAACAAGATTCAGGGAAGACCTCTATTAACGCCGAAGAAATTTCATTAAAGGTTCAGGTCATTTGATGACGATGAAATGGTTTACGATGAAGATTATCACAAGAGTGGACAATTCTTTATACTAAAGATCCCCTGCACTTCACTTTTGATCGATTTTCTTACAGTTATACTCTAACAGTGAAATCTACTCAAAATATCCGGATGAAATCTATCGGATCTTGGGATTAGATCACAAGGTTCAACTGGTTTGAACTTCAAAAAAAAATGATAATAATAGTTAAGGAGAGAAAAACACAAAGATGATATTAAAGGAGGAAGAAATGAAGGAAAATTGAAAGAAATAAGAAAAAGGAAGAAAAACAAACAAAGAAAAAAAGAAAGAAAGCGAGAAACATCTTGGGAGGCAATGGGAATGTTAACTAAAGAAATAAAGTACGGACGTGTATGAGAAAATATTAATTCAGATAAGAGTGAAAGATGATGCATCGAACAAATCGAAGCCAAAGAAGGAAATATAACATAATATTAAAGAAAAAAAAAAACAATGTTATAGGTGGAAAAAATTAACGCTGAAAATGAAGGAAAGTAGAATCAGAAGGAAAATAATATTTGAATAAATAAGGGAAAAGAGCCAAGACCTACTTTTTAAATACCAATATTGCACTGATGTCTCTGCGTTGGTATTATGCCTAGGAAGTCAGCTACCTTGAGATCAATACAAACAGGGTACTAGAAAAGTTGTATTGTGTTCAATCCTCTAAAACCCTCTCGTAAAATATCCTTCTTCTAATCCAGCATATGCTGTAAAGATAAAGGAATCGATGGATAAAATAACAATGAATAGAATGAATGTAAGAGAAAAGTGGAACAAGTCTGCTTAGTCACTCTATAGAAGCTGTCACGCAACCAAAGTATTTTGACATGATGTTGTGTTTGGGATGATCAAATAAAACTTACAAAAAAGGTGACCAATAATTAATTTACTTCTCTTGCTTTTTGGGGCAGTGATCACTAAGACTGTGTGGATTTTCAAAAGACAAGCGTGAATGCAGCCGGGCAAAAACTTGGGGATCAATTTTACTTGAATTTACATCGCAAATTGAACCATCCACTGAGAGACTGTTTAGAGATAGAGCTAAAAAAAGCCTCTGCTTTTATAGATATTGAAAGAAGAAAATATTGAAATCCCCGCTAACGTCATTGGTGCGGCCTTTACGCATACGTACATACTTATATACACACATAACCATCCAGACCAGCTTGAAAACTGAAAAAAAACAAAAAAAACAGAAATCTTGGCAATTCTGGTATCAATCTTGTTTGAAATTTTTTTTTAATGGAGATCGACGTAAAAAGTTGGAAGAAAGAAGTAAAAAAACGATTAAAGAGAAAAAAAATTGACAGATGAATATAATGTTAAATGGACTAAAGAATCGGTGGGAATATCTTTGATTCAAATGATGGTTACCAATTGATTCACTGCTTTAGTCCTTCTAAAAATCCTGTTTGCGTGTGACAGGGTGTATGTTGTGCGCTCAAACACAAAGCTGGAAGAATCCTGCCGTAAATACGGTGCATAACGATCGATATTGGAGAATGAATAGGGCCAGTAAATTAGAAAACGCTATGCTGAAACAGGCACATTGTCCGCTGAAATTTGCTGTTTATATCTGTTTGCCTGAGCACGGCACTTTATTGGAAATGCTCAATATTGTAACAGACTGCCTAGAGGTGAGACCAGGCAAGCAGGTCAAATTGGTAAGCGATCATACCAAAGGGGTGACATTGATTTTCTTGATTGAGGTAAAAATAGATATATGCTGTTAAAGACTGTGGGACTCAGGTTGTTCCTATAAATGCGTGGGGAAAAATGATAGTATCGTCAGCACAGGGTTAAATCGATGCTAGGTCCCCCCCCTTTTTTTATTCCCTTTTCAACATTTTACAAGATAGCGTAATGATTTTTTGGCATTGGTTCTCACAATAACGTGCATTATTGCCAAGAAGGGAAAATGCATTAACGTCTTTCATTTATTGTGAGGCTGATGTGAGAAAGATATAGAATTCACAAGTGAATATCGCATTTGAGGGCATTATTGCCTAGAGTGGGATTTTCATTGACACTTATATTTTCACATGAGGTTGCAAAAGGAAGTCTGAAATTGGAACAAAAGGGATCTTTAGCACGCAAACAGAAAAATATATATATTTCCAGGATAGGATACAAGCAAATCTGCAAACTTTCACTTGTCAATGTTGGCAATGAATATAACCGGTATTCTACCTTCTGTCTGCTGCCAAATGCAGATATTTGGCAGAGCAAGCTCAACTTAAAAAAAAAAAGAAGATCCCATTAATCATAAAAAAAGGGTGTATAACCAATGCAGCCTCCCAATAGTCACTTATGATGCTGAAACATGAAACATAACCAAGAGACAGAACAGCAAATTGAGAACTATGCAACGTGTACATGAAAGAATTATACTGCGCCTCACATGGAGAGACCACAAAACAGCAAAGGACATTCAGGAAAAAACAAGAGTCAGGGACATCATAGAATCCATTAAAAATCTCAAATGGCAGTGGGTGGACCATGTTGCAAGAATAGTGGACAACTAATTGACATTGCAGCTCATAACATGGATCCCACAAGATCACATGCAGAACCGAGACCGGTAGAATATTAGATGGAGAGACGAGCTAGACAAATTCAGAAAGTACTGGCTCCGCGACGCCCATAATAGAGAAGTGTGGGGAATCATGGGGAAAGTCTATGTTTAACAACAGACGTTAAAAGACCGATGATGATGATGACGATGACAATCATGATGATGATGATGATGATGATGATGATGATGATGATGATGATTGACTGAGAATGATAAGCAACAGAGTTGTTGCTTTTTCATGGTGATAAATATGAATGTGATTTATACAATCTAAACTAGAATTCGAAACGTTCCAATTGTTTGCAAGGGGTTTTTGAGAACAGCTTCTTTGGACTTCATCAAAAGTCCAAGCTTCATCGCTCCGTTCAGTAGAATGGATAAAACTATCAGGTGCGTTAGGAAAGTAACCATTTAATACCATGAGAAACATAGCCCACGTAAAGTAATGATGCCTCACCCTCTGCAAAAGTCCGCCCCTTTGTATCTCACATACCTCTTCTAGTATCACTTCCACTTCTTAGAACAGTCTAAAAAAATATCTTTGGATAACCATCAGTAGCCTTGTTGTGGTCTGCTTAATCATATCAACAGTCTGAAACCTGGTCCCTTTTAACGGTGAAAGGCCAATCGTTGCAGGGAAACCGATCCGGACTGTAGGGAAGTTGAAAATCTTGTTGATGTCACGCCATGTTGTTAAATCGTGCACGATACATGAAGAATGGACAAGATCAGTCATTGTTAATTTGATGGTCACACAGCACATAAGATCACCAAAGGGCTACTCCATATTCCTGGATAGCCAAATGAGCAACCCAATGGAACAGTGTAAGGTCATCCAATTGCTAATTGAATGCCAGTTCACATCTTGGTTCTTCAGATATTTACAATGATCAGAGCCTTTTTAGACACACACACGTATATATATATATATATATATATATATATATATATATATATATATATATATATATATATATATATGGGGGGGTGCCTGTACAAGCACAAATATACAGGTGTTTTTATAAAAAAAAGTCAGTTTTTTTCTCCTAAACCGGAAATACATGGATTATGATATTTTCAGTGGAGCATTGTACAGTTGAAATGTATATTAAAGCTATTATTTATTACCAGAATCTACAGCATTGTAATCGATAAGGTGAGAGTGTTCGATTGGTGTAGCATGTGGCTAGATTCAAATTTAATTTAGCTCCTCAGGAATGAGTTGATACTAGAAGAATAACGACGGCAATCGAACAAGTTGAATTTGAAAGAATGCAAACCGTCAGAGTTGGAAAACATTCCAGTGGATATCTGTTAAGATATAATAGGGTCAATATGGTCAAGACCAGTGGAAGTAATAGTAAATAAAATCTATTACACTACATCATGATATCAACAATCTGTTTTCGTTTATGGACTTCTACATATTTATATTTCTGGTTTCAAACCTTAAATTCTGCATTCTTCAAATACAAATAATACCTGACAATAATCGTCTTGATTGTACAATGCTCGGCTAGAAATGATAAAATCCTAGTATGTTTGGTTCTGAAGAAATTTAACTTGTTATAAAAAAAAGCTAAGGGCATAATCATTTATTATAACACACACACACACATAGAATTATATATATATATATATATATATATATATATATATATATATATATATATATATATATATATATTTACAAGGTGATACCCAGAGCAATATAAGTGAGCTTAATTGCATATTCATTCGCCCAAAACTAATGTACAGGAAGACAGTTATATTGAACGAGTGGTGCTATTATTATTAGTAACTTTTCAACTGGTCGAGTCACGTGAATGAAAACGAGGAAAGGGGGGCGAGGAAAGCAGTAAGATTATTACAGAATGATTCGTGCCTTTCTTGATTTTTTTTTCACTTGACTGCTCAATTCGATGGATCTTTGCTGATAGACACCCACCAATGAAATGCTTAGAATTTCCAGATAATGACAAACCAGTAGAAAGTAGGACAAGCTGAAACGAGAGGCTTTTCTTTATGTAGATTTGATTGCCCGAGTTGAAAGGAATGGTTAAAACAGAAACGCTTGTTTCCTTTATGCGAATCATTCAAACATTTATGGGTTTTGATGTCTCAATACGAAATCATCTATGCATGCCTGTATGTATGCACGTAAGTATATGTATGTATGTATGTATGTATGTATACGTGATTCTATCTATCTGTCAGTTAAATCTTGATCGCAACCACTCGATCATACGAGTATGGCTTCCCCTCGGAAAGCTCACTATCGTGTTTTTCAAAGAACAAAGAGTGTTCATACACAGTCCAGTCCTTGCTTGGCAATATGTTCTGATAATCCGGAACTGAATATTGTTGCAGAACAATACAGTGATCGCATCTGGCACCTGGTATTCCCAGAGAGTCACCTATATTACAATGACCAGTCATGATGTTGCTTAATTTCGGTGATCTTGCATGAACCGGTGTACCCAACGTGATTTGGACATATCACTCAGGTCGTGATATCAATAAGAAGATATCTAAACATCTTTTTTCCATTGATTGATTAGAGTATACAACTATATCAGTACGTATTGATCCGTGTAAACATATGCATATGTGTCTACGTGTAACGGGGAGGGTCATGCTAAACATAATTTCGAGAAGAATACGCTCGCTCCGAGAATGGTAGTGTTAGAGATTACTGGGGAGTATTTTGAAACTATCTGTTTGCGTCTATTCTTTTCCAGGGCTTCAGCCTCAGGAAATAAAGCATACACATGTTTTGTGAATAATTACACGGACGTAAAATTGAGACAGAGCTATTTACCAAAACATTACCAAACATTGTTTTGCCTGATTTTACGAGTGATTACTTTTTCAAAAAAAACAAAATACAATATGCAACATCAGTCTACTATAATGCGGGGTCTAATAGATTTCTGCAAACTTGGACAATGTATATATATATATATATATATATATATATATATATATATATATATATATATATATATATATATATATATATATATATATATATATATATATATATATATATATATATATATATATTTATTTACTCTTCCATAAGAATAAAGCATTCTGGTGGATGAGGAATTTCCGTATAAATAAATATATCGCTTAAATTCAGCCTTACTGAACGTCCAGTACCGTAGTCCGCGTCTGAAGTGAAGGTTTCAATACTGCCCCACGGTACTGAATGATATATTGGAAAGACTATAGCCACACTGGAAAGATGTAAAAAAATCGAAACAGCTGTCCGTGGATGACACTATATATATATATATATATATATATATATATATATATATATATATATATATATATATATATATATATATATATAGTGGAAGAGAGAGAGATAGAGAGGGATATCTATATATATATATATATAGAGAGAGAGAGAGAAAGAGAAAGAGAGAGAGAGAGTGAGTGCATGTGTTTATGTGTGTCTAATATGCATGTAAACGGAATGGGATATGTAAGAGGGTCAGTGAAGAAAACAAAGAGAAGCAGATAGATAGATGCTAGGCAGAGATTGGATGTTTGTGTATGAATAAATATACACAATAATTCATTTGTGTATGCACCGACACATATGCATACGCATATAAACACTTAATATTTCCTTTTTGACTCACACATGCACATCAAAGGATAATTATTTCAACAGGATTTGCATTAGTAGTTTCATTGATATTCTGCTGTTTATGAGCATAATTTTGAGAGCGTTTGAACGAAACTGAGATTCGGTAAAACAAAAGTCATTCAGACTTATTGAGGACAAAGACGCAACAATTAAAAATGAAAAGGCAGGACTGAATGGAGAAGACCACTATGTATACATCGGACAAGGAATATCCACCAAAAGAAAAAAAGAATCAGTCAAGGTTTGAAAGCTTTTAGTGGAGCAAGCTCGACTTCAAAAGACAAAAAAATGCCTCTAGTCCTAAAAAAAAAGGGTCTATAATCAGTGCGTCCTCTGGACAGTCACCTATGGAGTTGAAACATGATACCTTACAAAAGACTCACCCTCAAACTGAGAACCACCAAACGAGCACACGAGAATATCATGCTTAGCATCACATTTAGAGTTTACAAGACATCTCCGAGGGAAAATGAGTCAGAAATACCATAGAATCGATTTGTAAATTCAAATGGCAATGGGATGGTCATGCAGTGAAATGTCAGACAACCTCTGGACATCACAACTTACCAAATAAATACCCAGGGATATGCAAAACTATTGGTCGCCGAAAGTACGAATAGCGTGACATCTTCAACAAATTCAGAGAGTACTGGCTCTGTGACGGCCACAACGGTAAGGTCTAAAGAATATTGTGGAAAGTCTCTGTCAAACACCAGACCCTAAAAGGGTGATGATGATGGTGATATTTCAAACCAAGGCAATAAGAAAACATTGAAACTTATGATTCATTATGATGGGAATGCTTCGGGTTGGCACTAAAATAATTCACCAAATTATCCAGGATTTCTATTTGCTTACTGATTATACTTTATGTTTATGAATTATATTCTAAGATTGTTCGATTAACTAGCATTTGGGATGAATATATATATATATATATATATATATATATATATATATATATATATGTATATATATATATATATACATGTGTATATATATATATATATATATATATATATATATATATATACATATATATATATATAGTGCGAGGCAGTGTTTTTGTGTGTTTGTATGTGTGTGTGTGTTTGTGTGTGTGTTTGTGTGTGTGCATTTCAGCGTGCCTGTGTATGTTTCATACATCGAATATTTATACTCTAATGTGCATAATACATATGTATAGGATCTCAATTGTATTGCATGCACAATAATAAAATAACACATGCATAAGACATAATTTAACATAAGAAATATACATCGTATCATCTTTGATATAAATGTATAATGCATAGCCTAATTCTTTTTATAAAGTCTGATTCCTATTATACATGCATACATATAGTTTCATGTATGAAAGTCTGAAATATATGTATGATATATATATATATATATATATACAAAAGGAGTGAGATAGATAATAATTTACAAAAGAATTGTAATACTGAAATGGATAACAAGAGCATTGCATCAAAATTTCAAAAGTGTATTAAGAATATCGACAATATAACTTTTCTGAGTTGTCCATTTACTTTTCAAATAAACTAAGATCCGCAGACGTTTATAGAAAATCCCATGAGGCAGTGAAATGGAAGCTGTAAGCCCAGTTCTTTGCATAATGTTGGTGGCCATTATATCAAGTAGATGCGGGATTTGCGCTCCAGAAACTAACTCCAATTTCTTCTTCCACTTCAGTGAAACGCTTGAAGCATATCAAAATCCCATAAGAATGGACCAAGCAGAGCTTTGTTTCGTCGTTTTTTTCTCCCTTTGAAGAGTTCAAAGAATCGTTTGAGATCTTTACCGTGACAAATATAATCTTTCACCAATTTAAGAGCTGAATCATGACGCATGGTGGGAGAGAAAATTAGAAAAAAATATCTTAGTAATTTGTATAGAGGAAGAAAACGTACGAAATCCGGAATATTTTCCTATGTTTTTGGATTGCTTTTTTTTTTTTTGTTCGTTTAATAGAGATTTAAAGATTAGGGAATCACACAAAAAACGTACATATGCGTGCACAGACACTCGTGCCCACACATATTAGTAGGGACAACCGTTATTCCGTAGCGTCATGGTCAGAAAAGCATCAAATTTACGCCACAAGTAATAATGATCCCTTTTATTGATGATGCACTTGACAATGCACTTAATCCAGAACTTCACCATAGATAATATAGGTCGAATATTAAAGAGTGAAAATTCAAACTTGAAATTCTTATAATAACCGAGACATGTGTACATATGTGTGATCAAGAGCAAGGTCCACAAATATTTACTCAGTCCTGATCATGACCAAATGGAACGGGATTCTGGCACCGAACTTCCACGTGGTGATCGCTTACTGTCTTTGAAAATCAGCTTTTGACACGAAACACTTGAAAGAGCACTCGACAACCGCCCAAAAGTCGGGGAGGTAAATTCAATACAACATCAACCAACATACCACACACAAAAAAGGGGGAAACACGGACAACACTAAGGGGAGACATTGATCATCCAACAATAATTGGTCAGAAGCAGTGGCTACGGTTTTAGGGTGCTAACTTTGGCAATACATCAATAACTGCCCCGTCACGTAATGCTACACGAGGGTGTAAAATTGCCCAGGGAGCAAAAGACAATCAATCTATTATATACAAGAAATGCCAGTACTTAATGGTAACTTTAACTCGGGCTTCTGGGGCCATCCTTCCTTTTACAAGCTCGGATGAAATAGTATGTTTCAGAATAGGATTACCGTTTCATCCCATTAAATCTCTTTGCTTCTGAAACTGCAGCAGCATCACTCAAGCGATTGTCTTTTCAATCACCTTAGCAATAACATTGTCGGAAAAATTCCTCTTCAAAGAGGTTTATCACCAAACTCCCTTCTAATGATAGATTCGGAGAGAGGGTGGGAAAAAGGAACCCTGCTTCAGAAAAGAGTTAGTAGGTTAACAGGGACTTTGATCTTCAGGAACGAACAACGATTTCTTGAGTTCAAAATATCCGAAGGAAACTGACATTCATAAGGGAAAGCACTAAAGAGCTAGAAAACTAAATCGAAGTAATAGTATCAACTCCTTTCTGTTATTGTAGAACTAGCAACATAACGTCTCGTGTATTAGTTCCCGAAAAGCATTTTATTTTCAAAAGCACAGGTTTTGGCACAAACGAGAAACATAAGTGGTACAGACAAACATTCAACATAAAAATGTGACCTTTCCTGCTGCCATTGTTATTTGAAGCTTCCCCAATCAGTCCGGATACTATGGCGTCTGCCATCTCCGCACTTCAATCATGGACTGCTTCCCTATGGATCGACTACAACATGAGCTTGTTTCCAACTTATCCCTCACTTCCAACTAACAGCTTCAGGTGTATTAAATTTGAACTATTATTGCATCATTAGGTCTCAAAAAACTGTTTGTCAGTTTTTAGTCGTCATGATCAGGATTTGTTAAATTGCATTAAAGGAACTTTTTCCTCGTGCAGCCAATTTGATATCATTTCCGATATTTTGTTCGAAAGCTTTTCTGGGTCGAGAAAGGTCAAATTTGAAAACTGTTGCAGTTTTCTTTATTTTCCGTGTTATTTCTGGTGTCTTATTCAAATAATCTTCAATTATCTTTTCATATTTTTTGTCAGTGAATGATAATGACAAATTTCGCCAAAATCTTCTGTTTTTACATGGTCCTTCAGTTGCTCCCACGTATATTTTTCAAGTGGTGATGAAGGTTTGATATATTGCATTAAACTGAAGGTGATCTCTTTTTAGATTGCATTATTTTCACACTACAGTCTTGTGTTTGTATGTTGTGGTTGGGGAAAACTTTTCATTCTATTCGTGGTATATTCCATGTGCTATTGAAGCAAACTTTCAATATCTCTGTCAGATACCTTGTGCGATTCGCATGCTTTTGTAGAGTGTTTATCGATTAGTTTAAGGAATACTTTCTTCTAGATTTGTTTTGACACTTTTGCCGTATGGTTTCTTTTCTGGATTCTTTTCGGGTTTTTCTCTTCATTTTATCCTGGGTAAATGCTAATTCGGTAGAGAATCTACTATACTTAGTGTTGTGTTAATTTCTTATTTCGCCTTGTTGAAGATTGATTGGTTTGATGAATTGTTTAATAATCTGTGACTGATTGATTTTAAGATTTGTTTAATGATGTTGATGGTGAAAAGTTGTTGATTTATAGTGTGTTATGTTCTCTCTCTCTCTCCCTCTCTCTCTCTCTCTCTCTCTCCATCTGTCTGTTTCTCCCTCTCTACGCAGAAACACACACAAAATTATATATATATATATATATATATATATATATATATATGTATATATATATATATACACACACACATATATATACTTAAATGTATTATTTGCAGGCATATATATATATATATATATATATATATATAAGTTACGTGTTTTGTGTTTTGTATTTGCTTTTTTGTATCTTTAAACATGTTTATGTTTATTAATAATACCACATCAATATGTACAATTTATGTGCTTATTCTCGTTTGTGATCTCCAAATTCAGACCAATATAATCATTTCAATAGCTACGTATCTATGATAATATGATAAAATGTATATACCTACCTCTGTCTCAACTGCATGCTTCAGTACATGGAGGGTTTCATTATAACTTGAAATATTTTGACGACTTGAGGGTTGTGTGACTTTACTCGTTGCAGTAACATTGTTGATTCCTGAGACAGGAACGGTTGAATTTCTTCAAAGGAGAAGAGAAAAAACATGCAAGTTCAATGGTTATATTCAAAACAATATAGTATCTGATTTAGAGTCTGGAAACTTTTTCAACTTATGTTTAAATATCAAATAATTGAAATAATTTCTTGATACAAATTCCTCTTGTGTACTCTTAACAAGGTGAATGGATTAAAGATCCTACGTATTCGATGGTGGAATCATATCTGCGCATGAAAGGACCAGTCCTTGGAATTCAAATGAATATACTCCATTTCAAGTTAAAATCGGTAGTTTAATGTATAAATCTAGAACTGTCTTATGATAACCCATCTTTTCATTCATTCTCTCTCTCTCTCTCTCTCTCTCTCTCTCTCTCTCTCTCTCTCTGTATCTTTTATGCACTGATGGCAATGTGTATGCAGGAGGAGCACTACTTGAGGGACCTGAACATTGTACTCAAACCGAATGTAGGATCGATTTTTGCTGCTATGGATTGCAAGCAGTCACCTTTGTGAAATATATATATATATATATACATGCCCGAAACTATTACTCAAAGGAATATGGTAGCAAATAGGTGTTTTGAATCCATTAATTTACTTGCCCTCTTTTCTTGACATTTTCCTTTCCTCACTCTCTCTCTCTCTCTCTCTCTCTCTCTCTATCTCTCTTGCTCTCTCTCTCTATATATATATATAGAGAGAGAGAGGCAGAGAGAGAGAGAGGGGGGTGATTCAGATTGCTGTTTCTTTGTGTGCCAAGTCATATCCCTACACTCTTTATTCAACGATCATAAACACCTGCCTGTAGAAAAATTATTAGCATACCAGCTGCTCCGTCTCCTCTTATTGATTTTTACCTCACCAAAGCTCCATGTATCTGGTCTTGAGCCAAACTTGGCGTAGTGCTACAATATCTACCAAACAATCATTCCAACATGAAAATAACTCTTTGGCGTATTTATATCATGATTCTGCTACTGAATTTTTCATCTGATATTTAATCCGACTCTTTCCGTCCTCCATTTTGTCGGAACGGAAGAAGACTTTTAAAAATCTACTAATCTCATCTATACCAAATCCCACGGCTGTTCTAAGGTTTTAGGATCGATACAAATAAAAAAAAACTTAGTATTCAGCAAGCAAGCCAGTGTAGCCGTTTCACCGGCTATATATTGATGACCGACGATTTATTTTAATTCGCATTCCCCAAGATACAGACACATAATAATGTTATATAAGAGTCTACGCCGAGAGTTATTTTCGATTTAAAATTGTGTATGCTTACGCTGGGCGAATATGTCGTCTTCACACGCCACTTGAAGAAACCGTATTATAATATGCCCGCTGCCGATGTCAAGAAACCAATAATCTAGTCAAACATATTATATTATTATCTAGATTGCAATGAACAAGACATTCAAAAAATTCAAAAAAGCAATATGATAGTCTCGGAAATATCGATGGAAATATGTCTAATGAAAAAAAAGTATATTGGAGTTAATTTATAACCAAATAGGTCCAAGTTATTTGAAGAATCATGAAAAAGTTTCAAAGCTGGAAATTGTTTGGTTTCTATGTACTTCTATTTCAAGCATTTCAAGAATGTGGGAGCAAGTCAATCATATAATATACACAGACCAATGTATAATGGTACTTTCTAAGTCTTTCTGCATCCATGTACGGTTTCCCCTGTCACTCAGGTTGCCTGTCTCTCCTGCTTTAATCTCTATGTCTCTCTCACAGACGTATCCACAGGAATATGATGGCTTTACTCAGGGAACACGAGAGTTCCCCATGTCTTTCTCAGGTCCTAGGTTGGCAGAGACCTGTGCAAAAACAGCTTAAAGGTGCAAGTATAACTAAAGGGGAAGTGTGATGATGATTATATAGAATGATCACATCAAAGCATTACTGTTATTAGTTTTTTCACTTCATTGAATACTTTTTGACTTGTATGAAGTTTGATTATTTTGAAAGCACTTCGTTTTTCCTCTGCCTCAATATCACCGCAAGAAACTCGGTCCCAAGATGTGCTTTTTTCTTCACATTCTATCCAAATTAAAGAGTTGCTAACAGAAGATGCTTAAAATGTACTCTCCACACACACACGCACACACACACACACATATATATATATATATATATATATATATATATATATATATATATATTTATTTATACTGTTTACTGCCGACCCTTTTGCAGGGATATGAGGAGGTTTTTGCAGTGGGTAATATTGCTTCTTAAATGTGACAGGCTTCCTTGCGGAGAGGGGAAGAATCATTCGAACAGATTGGTTAACATTTGAGACGTTGGCGAATAATCAATCATAAATAAGGACACAGTCAGACGGTGGGGTAATCATGTAGACTAAAATTAGCATTCCAAAATTCAAATCAGCCTTTGCCCCTTAACACGATCGAACATGCATGCATATATGTACGAAAGTACTTTCGTCGTCATCATCATCAGTTATTGGACATGAACCTTTGCAGGATTTGCTATTCTCTCGCTATATATATATATATATATATCTATATATATATATATATATATATATATATATATATATATATATATATATATATTGTGTCATCCATAGACAGCTGTTTCAATGTATTACATCTCTTCAGTGTGGTTATAGACTTTCCATTATCCCATCCAGTGCCACGAAGCAGAATTGAAACCTTCACATCGGACCCGGAGGACGATATCATACCTCTAGACTACGGAACTGGATGGTCAGTGAGGCTGAATTTAAGCGATATATCCATTTACACAGAAATTTCTTCATCCACCAGAGTGATCAATTCCTGTTAGGCATTTGATTTAACCGAGCAGCTTATAAAACTGCCGACCAAGTATATATGTGAATATGTGAATATCTATGTCATACGATCGGAGAGAACAGAGATGAGTGGTTTAAGTGCTTTATATTGATGTCTCGCTTGCCAAGATGGCTGTAGCTGTGGCGGTAGAGCAGAATTGTGTTAAGACTGCCTCCTGCTGGACGTAGTTTTGAGTCTTGCACGACGCTCATTTGTTAATTCATTTATGTGGTCGGCTAATATGTTACTCGGTCAATTCTGTAGCTTTTTAATATACGTCTGTGCAATTATCACGATATGCTGGATGATTCAATTTAATTTTTCTTCATGCTACTTGATGGCACTACAGTCGTCTTTGTTTTAAGCAGAAATACTTTGGCCATTTTTGGAATAAGTTTGGATCATTCGAGTTGTAAGGTTTTGCATGAAAACTATTTTTCAACCGAGTAAGTATTTTCGCTTTGAAAGACAAGTGTCTAGGTCATGCTGTGATGTGCAGTCGATAATAGCTCAGCCAATGTTTATGAAAAGTGACAATAAACAGTTTATGCGCTACATTTTAGGCATTTTCTGTCAGAACATTTTCGTTGGAATAGATTGCAAAAATAAAACATGTGTTTGAGGCTGGTTTGTGCATCGTGAACGTTGCTCTTAGGTAAGCTGTAATTAAGTCAGAGGGAGAACAAAAAAGCTTGCAAAATAACAAAATGAACTTGGAACGAATCAAAAGGTATTGATTGAAAAAGAAAAGGAGTTATAACACCGATGCATCCATGTGTTCATTATACTAGTAAAATATTTGTTCTTACTCAAATACATTTTTTATTACTGTGAATACGATGTAGTTGGAAATTTCATAATCCTCAATAATAACGCTATATTCATCACAACTGTATCTTATAGCAAGAGAAGTACATTGGGAAATCAGACTGTACTTATCATACCTACTGTTAGCACGAGTTGGTATTACCCCCGAAGAATGCTTTAGATAATGAATTAATAATTTGACTAATAATTTACGCTAGAACAACCCATTCAAAGGATACCACTCTACTGTATTATCTTTCGGTCATATTTGCGTTTTAATAAATCAATTTTCTATGAAGTTACAGCTAACTAATACGTACCCACTAGCCCTGGTTTCCCCTATATATTACATTTTTTTTTCTAAACAGTAACCTCGATGGATTAAACTACTTTGAATCAGCCTTCCAACGAAATTCTGCGCAAAACTTCCTCTATGAATAAAATAACAACAAATCGTTTTTTGTAGACGTCAGAGTTGACTCAAATAGCGACACGCTCACTATTTCCTCAATTAAGAAATCTGCAAGCTTGAATTATTGCAATCTTAATCATGACAAGCTTGGCTAATCACGGGACAAAACCCCTTTGTTTTGTTGAAATCTAAAAGGTAAACGAAAAAGAATAAAATTCTCCATTCAATAATATTCCAAAACCCCGAATCTTATTTCCGCTCTTTCATTAGTCGTTCCCGTAATAAAAGTAAGTTGACATGAGTTGGAAACTGAATTTGTCATCAGTTTTTCTTACGTAAGTCTTATCTGGGCCGTCACGAAGTCACTGGTTTTAATGAATTCTTTGTTGTGATAAACGTAAATGAAGTCGAAACTCAATAGTGAGAGTTCGGCAATATTTTCATAACAAATTCAATGTTTGCAAAAAATAACAAGATCATGCAAACGCGAGTTGACATGATATGACATAATGGTACCACTCTTAAGAGTCTCAAATTCCAATGTCTGACAAATTAGTGATAATAAAGTCAATTGGAGGAGCTAAACAACAGCGAAAGTCCACCCAGATATAGAAAATAGCACGTATCAAGACTTTAATTAACAGAACGCATATAAGCTCTTCTTCGCCTACCTCATTCAATAAAGAACAAGTCAACATTAAAAAATCAATAAATAACGGCTTTCATAACTATTTTGTTGTCAACCTGTTTGAATCATCAGTAAGAAAATCCTGAAGACGCTACAGACAACAAAAACAAGAAATATGAACCTTTTTAACTGTAACTAAATATGACATGATTATTTTTTTCAAAAAAACACGATGAATCTACTATCTGACATATAACTGGACGATATACCTTCATCGTTTAACTTGCAAGAAAGTTTTAAATTGGTACTCCACCAAGAGAAAAAAAACTGCTAATTTTGTTATCAGCAAGAATGTGACTCGATAAAAGTCGTCAGACCACCGTCATTTATGGACTCTCTCGCCTTTAAGGGGTCTGTATCCTCTTTAAAAAAAGAAACCCTAAGTACCTACGTCGGACACACAACGACCACCTTACCCAGACGCCCGTGTAGCCACCTACCAGAACAAAAAAACATATAAATACACACTTGCTTTTGAAATCCTCTGTACGTGAGATACTTGTGGATAACTCCCATTTGTTATACAAGATAAATTGTGAAAAAGAAACTTGCAAACCGCACTTTGAATGAAATCTTACGGCCAAGATCAGGGATTTCTAAACTCATTTTGCCACTGAAACGCTTCCTAATGAAGAATTCACTCTGTCCACCACTCACTACGTCACATCAAGAACCCGTTTTAAAATAATTCTGAAATTATCGAAATGAGTCGTTGCTAACCCGAAAGCGCTTGGTATGATGGAACTTTTGGACGACTATAAAAATCTTGGGATCTGAGTGCACACTCTATTGCGCGGAGATATGAAAAATCCAATAAAAGATTAACGGGAAGTTTCTTTGTCTGTCTTATCAAACCAGATACTCGAACAAATATGCATCTGCAACAGCCCAATTTTCTCTCTTGTTGTCGTCTATGGCTTGAGGTTTCTGCGCTTTTCCATGAGATCCTTGGTTTCATCTGATATTTTACTAATGGTTTGTGTGTTCGTTGGTTTAGATATAGTGGCGACTTCCATTATAGATGCTGCCATTTTGTTGTTCAGTTAGTTGATGTTGGCGTCGAATTGTTCGGTGAGAATTCAGAATTTGTTTCTCACTTTAAGCTTGATGGATTGAGTGTGCTTTTTTGGAATTTTTAGTAGTTGCAGTTTAGTGTGGAATATTTTTCTGCGTTCTTTGTTGGTATTTACTCACATTTTACATCTTACAATTCTCTGGTCGCTTCCCATGTTAACTTGATTCAGGATTTGGATGTCCTTAACAGTATCGCTTTTAGGAACTAGTCTATTTCGTTTTTTGTTTCGGGCTTATTGTTTGTCCAAGCTCACATTACATTGGGTCTCTTATTGAATAACGTGCTCATGATTTTGAACCCGTTAGCCGCTGCCAAGTTTACAAGATGTTCTCTCTCGTTCCATAATTTATATCCATATTTGCCGACGCATTCTTTACCCCCTTGTCCTATCTGCGCATTGAAGTCTCCCATGATGACACTGAAATATTTTCTGGTGTCTTGTAGTAGGAAAGTTCAAGTCAGCACATAAGTTGTCCATTTCCTTTTGGATTGATTGCAAAATTGGAGCATAAACTTGGATAATATTCAGTCTGTACCTCTTTGAAAGTTGTATGGTGACGCTAGCTATTAGATCAGAGACGGCTTTGAAGCCTGCTACATTGTTTTTGAGGTCTTTATTGATGAGAAAACCAGCTCAACCTTTTTTTACTTTCTTTTTTCCGAAGCTGTGAAGAAAATGTTGGTTTCTCAGTTCGATTAGTTTTTCTCCGGGTCTTCCCATCTCGCAAATGACCATAATGTCCTATTGGACGTTTTTGATTTCACTTTCTAGATTGGTTCGGTGCATGTCAGTTAGCAATGTTCTGATGTTGCAGGTACCAATGTATAATGCTATCATTTTGATGATAGTTTCTAAGCTATGTTTGGATGGTCCCTGTTGGACAAATGACCAGGTAGGAACAGGTGTTTTCTTGTTGAAGAGTTTGAAGAACATCTAATTCATTCTATAGGACCAAATATGTCGATTTGTTAATAAATAACTTCCACGTTGAAAGAGACATATAGTGCGAGGATAAGCGAGAGAAGCATATGGTGTGAAAGAAGTCATTTGGGCCTTTGCATTCCTCCTGACTGTTCAACTCAATGGTGAGAGCATCGCTACGTTGAAGCGACTATCCTATCGGTGGCAGGTTTATTTCTTGCCGTTGCCCCATTTTCTTTTATTGTTCAATCTAAGTTGTCTAGGGCGTGATATATTAGCCATGTAACGACAGGAGATCAGCTCCATTGAGTCTCTATTTTATACGATGTATAGCAATTTATAATTCATGCTGCTGGACCAAATATGTCCATTTCTTGATACTTAACTTTGGTTGAAATAGACTAATAAACGTAATGAGAATATGGTGTGGAAGCAGTAATTATGGCATTTGTGTGCATATTTGTGTGTGCGTGTTTGTTGTGTAGATATAAGGAAATCAACCAAAATGCTGGTAGTAATTTGACAAAGTGGAAGTGAAATATCTGAGAAGAACGATGTTTCACATCTCAAAACTTTTTTATTATTCATTATGCATAATGATAGGGCTTTCAAGGCACGATTCATTTCACTGTGCTCCCCCAAAACTTCAGAAACTCAAAGGTCAAATCAGTGTTGGTAAATTGGAAGGGGAGAGTGTTAGTTTGCCCTGGTGTGGGTTGGGGCAAGCCAACTTCATGCAAGAGAGACATATGATATTTTTTTTTTTTTTTTTTTTTTATAAATGGGTATTTCTGAGATGGAATAAATGTTATGTCTGCATTGTAGCCCCCAGGATGTGTGCATTGATATTCCATCTCTTTATGTTTTTGTTAATAAGTCGATATGTTTCAGACCCAATACCAAACCATTTATTCCAACAAACGTCTCATTTTGAATATATATATATATATATATATATATATATATATATATATATATATATATACATTCTAAAAATAATAATTAAATAATTGTGTCATCCACATACAGCTGTTTCGTTGTATAACAACTCTTCAGTGTGACTATAGACTATCCACTATCTCATCCAGTACCACTAGGTTGGAGCGAAACCTTTGCTTCAGACCCAGAGGCTGGCATCTTATTTCAGTCCTAAGCAGAACTGGGCGGACAGTAAGGATGAATTTAAGCTACATATTTACTCATGTATAATTCCCTATCCACCAGAGTATGCGTGTGTGCGTGTATGTATTTCGCCAAACTTCAGTCTGAATTGTAGACTGGAGATGATTATGTTTCCCCGGTAGCAGAAACTACAACAATTCTCACGTAATATAGGGGAGCAAACTCTTCATTGTTCGCCTGTCTTGTCTAGTTAAACCAATCCGACGTATAAAATTAGGATTTTCCTGTTATGATATCAAATCACTAGTGATCGGTATATAACCCTCCTACTGACTCATGTTATGAATATACAATTACAATTGTAACCCTTGTTGCTGCCATTGATTTTTGCTCATTTGGTGCAGTTTAAGATTCAGTTTTGCTACGTAACTTGACAGGATGAAAAAAATATTTCTTCCAATGCCTTACATAGGGCTGGAAATCTCGAGCAATGTAGTACTACAATGTTCCATCAATTAAGTTCAAAACTTCAGCTCACAGACACTCGGAAGTGAGTTCAATCTTAGAACAGTTTTACTTTATAGCATCTCTGCTATTTCTCTAAGATTGAGATCAGTTCATACATGCTTAACTCCCAACCCATTGTAAAATCCTCAGACCTTTCTCTGAAACCCCACTTCTTCGAACGTATTTTTTGAAGTTGTAATAGAAGTACGATCAAAAAGTTTATTATATTGTCGACATCATAAATAAAGTAACGTGTTATATTCTAAAAAGACTAAGATATCTAAAAAAGATAAAAATGTTTGAACTCGATGTAATCCATTGAGAGATTCTATTGAATCAAAAAAAAAAACCAATTGCATTTAAAATAACGTCAATGTTTATCAATGCTGAAAGCGGAGAAATACAAAGCATTCGAATAAATCATCAAACTTTCCGATATTTCCGAGTTTAACAAACACTACAAACTGAATTGACCATTTAAACTTATAATCTACTTTGCTCATTTCAGTGGACTTTCCAGTAAGCCATTGGAGAAAAGCTGTGTTATGACAGTCTGGGTATTTATAACGATTTTTCTATTATCTTTCAAAGGACATATTCAGTTTTCTTTGATTCTAGGGGAACACATTTATTTTCTCTTTGAGTTTCTCAAATCAAATTGTCTTACCAAATCGTTTTGTCTTTCTTTTCTTCCATAGCAGTCGTCTGGAAGTCTTGACTTTCCATCGTGATCTTGCGATGATGATCAATCAATGCAAGTGGAGCAGAGAAAAATTCTGCTGATGTAGGGGCCATTAGCGGAATAAACGGTCTGAGTCGCAGAATAGCATTTTGGCACAATTCCACCTGATTAAGAAATCGTTGAGGAATAGAAGTGGTTCGGGCGAGGAAGCTGTTAGGCCATTAATGCGATATTCCGAGATATAACCACTTACACCTGCCCAACAATACGCATATATGAAGGAGAGCAAGAAAATAGAAAAATTCATCCATATGAAAATGTGGATGATATTCCTACAGTAACTTTGTCCCTATCTTCGAACACATACACACAGCCACAAGAAAAAAATTCACATGCAAAGACACACATTTTTCACTACTCTTTTTACTTTATATCTTTGCTTTGATACACACACACACACACACACACACAATGAAATATGATATATACATATACATTTGGTGAAAATATATGTAACTTGGAAATCATCAATACACATGCATCTGCACATGTGCATACACAAGAATGAAACATGAATAAATGTACGTATGAATTTCACTTATATATGTGTAAATAAGTGTCACTCTCTCTCTCTCTCTCTCTCTCTCTCTATATATATATATATATATATATATATATATATGATGAAATGGATGATTTGATGCACGAACACGTTTATGCAATCGCCCTGTTTGGGCTTCTTCAGGCAAATTTACTCTAGCTCTGCTCAAACAAAATTCACTGTTGAATATATCGAGCAATTTCTGGAATAAACACATCACACATTGGATATTGGATTACTGACTTGTACTTCACACACATATATATATATATATATATATATATATATATATATATATATATATATATATATATATATATATATATATATCCTATACTACCTGAATCAGTCCATTCCGTCACACATTCTCATATTTTGCCGGCTATAGTTTTGCATATGATCTCTTGAAATATGCCTCATGGGTGGTGATGTGTATTAGTTATCTGATGTTTTTACAACATGACCAGCTCTTTGCCATTTTTTGTAGACCTTTCTATACATATTTTACTATAAATGTATCCATTGCAATAATGGGCTGTGTTAAAGAGCTTCACCCCTCCAACATACGCAATCTTCTGATTTTCTGATCGTTAGAGCTTCTAAAGAATATAACTTATGTGTTGCAAGATCGCATTCGCTGTATGTAATACTATCATCACATTTTATTATCATTTTTCTTCCATGAAATCAATATCCCGAATACATTGAAATATCATTTAAAAAAAACAACAAAACAATCAAAGATGAAGTGAGAGATTTAAGACTCGATACTGATAGCCATCGGTTTGATAGGCTGTAAAAGTTGAAAGAAAATCTTGAATTTACTGTTCGTTGTTTTGATTAGGTTTAACACATTGCACGATGAAAAGTGTTGAACAAATGCCAGTAAGTGGGACCAACACACAGACACAAAAGTACAGAGCAGATTTTGATAAGCGGGAGAAAATTTAACATTTGAATGTTTTTTAATGACAGAGCAGGGGATTGTGGCCTGGGTGGATCGATCTTGCTCGAGACCATATTCAGGTGAAACATTGGAATCGCGGAAAAAATTCACTTTATTTTATATATCTGTTTATTTTTTGTTGACCATTTACGAATTCAAAACGCAGACAAGCAAAAAAATAGTAAGAGTATTAAGTTTTTTTTTTCAAATGTGCTCTGTTTACCTTTATCAGAATGCTTGTTACGGGAGAGAGAATCGAAATAATTAAGTCAATAGCATTATCAAGATCAGCCACAATACTGAAAGTACCGAAGAGACATGCAATTACTTCGTTAGATATGCCACTGGATATTCGTAAGGTAACTAAATGGGCACAAATGGAGAGATGAATGACAGAAAAAAGAAAGAGGAGATAGAAAAGTAAAAATATCAAGAAGAAAAAGAAGAGAAAAAAGAAGAAGAATGAGAATGAGAAAGGTAGGAATACTGACCAATTTGAATTAAAATTAGTTTTGATCCTGCCAAGCAATAGCACTAGTCAGAAGTCCACTTTTAGAATTCGAAAGGCAAGACTGTAAGGAATTTTAAAATCAAGACATATCCCAAGGCCAGGAGAAGAAATTAAGTTATGTGGGAAAAAAAGAAAAAAAAGAGGGAAAGAAAATCTCCATGATAGTTCATCGTGTCAGAACATAGCTTTTTTATTGGAAAATTTTGAAAATATTTCGACTTTGTCAGAGAGCTGTGTAAATAAAGACGTCATGAAGTTATCTGTTTGATCCCTCATTACTGGAACATTCCTCAAAGGTTTAGCCAAGTGGCTAAAAGATTGGAAATCAGCGAATGAATTCAAACCATTTAAACGACAGCTTTAAAATAAAAATTAGATAGTATCCGGAGAGTGCTGGGATATTGAATAGAGTTGTTGTCGCTTGACGACAACGATTATCTTGATGACAATCAAACGACACACTCTAAATGTTGTTTTTGTCGAGAAAAATACGGTAAACTACCTCATCAGTGAAAGCAGCAAGTTGCCTCCAAAAAATATAAAAACTATTTAAAACAGAGTAAATACTCTGATACATTGGGAATTGTGCAAACAACTTTAATACAAACAAAGAAACAAATGCAATCACACACAAACCGGAAGCTGTCCTAGAAAATGACATGAAACATTCTGACAGTCACGCTATTTCGGAAAAGAAAAGCGCTGAATTTCCTCTCAAATGGATTTTTTTTCTAATGAAAATTGAATAGAGCCTACCAAATCTGAATATGTACTTGGTGGAATTCGTGCATTGCTTTATGCAGTTAGGTTCCTAGTGTATATACAAGAGAAACATTATCTTCCGACAGAAATGAAAGCATTAAGATAATTTTGCTCACCGTCATTTTCTCTTGTAAATATAAAAAAAGAGATATAATATGGAACTTTCGTATCCATTGAAGCTACTTTGCAATTGATTAGTGTTTTGCTAACAAATCCTGCAGACAATCATAATCTTATTCTATCCTCAGTGAGGGGGGATGGAGTAGTAGTACAATTAGTAAGTTGTGATGAAAATAAAAAATAAAGAGCTGGAAATTTGACTACTCTTGCTGATTCAAATTACAGCCAGAGTTAGTACCTTGTTATTCTGCTGACAGGGTTACTATATAACAAAATATTGATATTAATGTTTTGACGTGTGTTTAATAAAAACTTTGCCATGATATCTAATACATTAATTTACATTGCGCACTGATCTTGACACAGTTCTCCTAAAGTGTATTTTTGGCTTAGGACAGACTATGTTAAGCTCGATAAACATATGTTCCAATTTTCCCACGATCTTTTGGGAACTTTTGTCCTCTATACCTTTGGGTTTACTGCACTGCAATTTACTTACCTTTGCAAGTTAGAATGTTCCAGTACTTCTTTCTTTGAACCTTTGACGACACTGTAGCTGCTAATTTTGTCCATATTCAGGCTGGGAAGCCTTTTTGCTTCTATCTGAGTATAAAAAATGTTTTCAGTAAGTAAAAGTAACAAGGAGTTCATTGAGAACAAGATAGACATGATTTTGGATATTCAAACATTACATAATAATATAAATGAAATCAACAAATGCCGTATATACTCGTGAATGTAAGTTGTAGCGGAAGATATGTTGTGTCTGAATAATTTCTGCTTCAGCTCTTGACCCGTTCTTGTCTCATGTGTGCTAATATAAAATGCAGTCTACGGAAATGTATGCACTATGCCTACCTAACTCTTCCTTCACACTGGGGAATGAACATGGCAAACTATTGGTACTACACAATATACTACATCACCTACCTAAGAACACTTTTAATAATTGTTCCTCACAATCCATGGTCTGGTCTAGTCTTATCCTCACTGCAACTTCTGCTTAAGCAAAACATCCTTAAATAACCTCAAACCTTCCTTATGTAAGTGCCTCTTTTATCTTCCGTCGTTTCAAATCAAACTCAGTATTATGCAAAACTTCATTTATCACCTTTCAATATTCCCATGTACATTCTTTTTTTTCCAAAAGAGCAGCCCTTCAAATTAAAGTCAATGCATTAAGAGGGGACCCAATGTAGGAATATAACTATCTATGAGCACATCTTGTATAACAATGTTAATGAAAGACTACAATCGTGTTGTTCCACTTGTTACTAACTGATATTCTCATTATCTTCATGTCAAATAATAATAGAGATTTTTCAAATAGATAAACTTTTTATCAAGGAATCTTGAAATAAACTGAAAAAAATCGGGTTATCCAAAGGACTTTTCCTTAGGCTCTGACCATGATTGGCACTACTGCCATCTGTATGTTCTTCGACATTTTTAGTTCCCTTACAAGGTCTATATACTTACATAACTTTTCACTTTTTTGTAAATTCTTTCAGAATAGCAAAGTCCATAATCAGACACATTTTCTTCAGTCCACAACCCAAATATCTAATCTTGTGGCCAGGATTCGATTATCTGTTTAAATCTCAAAGATCCAGCGGAGCATATACTCCATTCTCTGTGCTTGTGTATCTACCATTGGCTCGTATGTTCGAAATGTAGTCATTTGTACAATTTCAAGTGGTCTTCAAATCTCAGAGTTTTTTCACTGTTTTCTTGCTCATCCCGTCATCTGAACAGTCTCAATTCTTTCACGGAGTTCTAATTAAATGATCCTGGGACTTAATGCACAGATTTGGCTAAAGAAACTAGTTTGAGACGATCTTAACCTTTGTGTTCCATAGTATCCCGGTGAGTTTTGGCTTTGTTTTGCTCGTACCTCCTGGCTTAATTGCACAGCCTCATCTACGATCTTGCCGGTCCTATACCCTGTACAATATGTTGGAGCAAGCAGCTGAACATGATGTTGAAAGAACTGCTATTAAACTCACAAAAATAAAACTGAAAAGGAAGGAACCAGACAAAGGAACTAGAGGAAAAACCAAGAATATTAGTTTACAAAACAAATAGATGAAAACGGTGTAAAAAGATTAAATGACTCCACAGAAACTGGTGCCAGAAACGTTACAAAGGCAAGATAAAACCATGACCAACGGGAACGTCAGATTAAAAATTAGAAAAGAAAGATCTACAAGAAACAAAGTACGTAGGATAATTAAGAGCGAAGCCGCAAAACAAAAATTGGCTGCTCACTAGACTATGAAAAACATTCAAACACTTTGATCCTAGACTGAACGCATAAATACTTTGATCCTAAATTTAAAAAAATGTCGATTTGTTTGTAAATAATTTCCGTTATTTTTAAGATTACTTTACGAAATAATAATTATTGGAAATGTAAAGTTGATACGGAGATGGGGCACGAGGAAGATATGTATTTTGAATGCGTGGGCATAGAGAGAAAATTGATTTTTCAAGAAATTTAATTTCCATATGTACGACAAGGAACATATTGTCAAAAAATAATGTAGCAATCTGGAATTTCCTGTACTTCTGAAATGAGAAAAAACATTTTCCCGTATCTGTTGACGACTCAAGTTGATTGTCTTTGTTCTTCAACTTGGAATTGAGTTCTCATTTTTATGATATAAGTTCAAACTTTAGCTAAAGATTACAAGTAAATGATGTGAAAATGTAAATCATAAGTTGATAAGAATAGGAGGAAAAGTGCTGAAGATTAAAGCAGACTTGGTCCCACAGAAACCACAACCAGATATCAGTGATATGAGATTTAAAAATACAAAAATATGTGAACATACAAACAGATATATAACCAAAAACAACATCAATAGTAATAAATAATAATTTAGGTCTGACGTCTACTTTTCATGTATTTTTTCTTTCCATCGTTAATTATGTTTGTGAGCTGTGTGGATTATTTCCTCTTAATATACATTTCTCAATCTAATGACTGTTTCTCTTGAGATGTGTTTTCCTTAGTCAGCATTTTTCATCATGCTAAATGCTTCTTGTGTGGTCTTCTTTTTCTAAATAGCTGTCTCCTGTTTCCTGTGCCCTTCGATGGATGATGTATATTTCAGATAGTTCTCCATCACTAATGCACTATCCTCTTTCTTGCATTTCACTTGGAACTGGTCAATAGTCATTAGATGATGACACTGTCCCTCTCTTGGCTATCATGGTGGTACAAGCAGGAAGTGGGGCAAAAAGTCACTTGAAGACAAATCTCTCCCTACAATTGACCACGTAGAGAACACATGCCGGTCACAATAAATATATCTTGTAGGTTGGGTTGATTATACCTGGTAACAATAAGGGATAATCTGTACGTTGGCGTTAATCACTGATAGCTTCCCGTATCACTAATTCAAGTCGAAATGGCGTGAAAAAACGCACCCATTTGGAAGACTCACACACAAGCATGCACGTATGTGTATATATATATACGTGTGTGTGTGTATGTGTGTGTGTGTGTGTGTGTGCATTTGTATGCAAATATACTTCAGCTTAAATATATAAAGCACCAGTAAAATAGGACGAGACTTCCGTATCTATGCTTTGCTTTATTGTTCTACACACATTCCAGTCGTTCAATCAGTCATTCATTTCACTTCCCTGCTGCTTTTGAATAATTTTTTGTCCAATAACTTTTTTATGTTAGGATAAATCCTTGGGAATATCATACTTACGTATAATACAACAGAAACAAGATTGAGAACATTATGAATGCAATTATTTTATAAATCATTCTGAATTCCAATTATTTTTTATTGTTCTCCCCCCTCTATCCCCCCCTATTTCCCCCTCACTTGCTTTCGAAACTTACTTTTTCATTATTCTCACGGCCACAAATATATGGTGTCAGATCATGTACTTGTTCAGCAACTAAATGAGCATTATGCAAAGTTTTCAACATGGCCGATATTATCGTTATGAAATTCTGCGTAAGTAATAGTATGGATGTCACAAATGTACTGGAAAGTGGATTCTAGCATGTCGTTCATTCATTCCAAATCATTCCATTTCAATTCAAAATAACGTGTTCAAAAATCTATATGCATTACCCCAAAGTAGATATAAAAACTAATGTAAGAGTTAATGCACTCAGGATTGTGCAAGTGAATATATTTCGAGCATTAGAGTACTGGAATCTGTCAACTGAGACAAAAGGCAGAACTGGAGGAAATTCGAGATTCAAGGAAGCAGTTGGACCGTCAGGATTACGTCAGAGATGTGGTTGGCAAAAAAACCTGGTTAAGACACTGGAGATTCGGAAACAGTAGTCATACTTCATTGTGGGTATGTGCTCGGTTTGCAAATTGTAAACATGACAATACACGACTAATGACAACAATATATATATATATATATATATATATATATATATATATATATATATATATATATATATACACACACAAAATCAATGAAAAAAATTACCCCCTTACCGACAGACGTGTTTGATAAACAAAATAAAACAGTAGGATTTCCTAATCATTGAAATGAAATAAAAATACCAAAAGTAATGATTATACAATAAAGAGCAATTTACTGAGAAACTAGGGGAGAATTCATTGGAAATTTTTTGGTTCAACCATTCATCGAGAGAGGTCGATTATTTTTAGCTTTAAACCCATTATTTCCAAAGTTCCTGTTAGAACGGATGAGTTGAAATTTAAATTTTACACTCTTGATAAGATGATGTAAATATAATGATGCGTTCATTTTCAGTTTTGAAATCAGATTAACAACTTATAAGAGGCTACACATCGGCTTCTTAATTCAGACAACCTGTAAACTTTTCTCCGGAAACAGCTTTGGTATTAGTGACAATACACTTTTACAACAACAAACCAATTTAAATGGCCTTTGTGGATTATAAAAAAGCAATCGACTCGGTAGAACGTACGGCAGTCTCAAAAACGATGTAAGAACAAGGAGTTAACCAGAATCATATACACATCATTCAGAGCAAAGGAACATTCCATGGCGTTAACCAAACTACATAATGATAAAAAGGCGATAGATATAGCGAATGGAGTGAGATAAGGGGATTCAACTTGACTTATCTAACAGCAAGCCTCGAAATCATCTTCTGGAAAGCTGTTTGAGAGGGAATGGGAATCAACCTAGACTAAGATAAATCAATATTTAACCACCGTCGATCATGTTCCAATAATGGCAGAAGCATCGCCAAAATACAAAACATTGATCTGGATAGAACATGATCTGGATAGGGATAGAAAAAAGGTAGTCTTAAAAATGACCAGAGAAAATGACAAAAGTAACATTCGAAGTCCCTCAATAGATTAGAAGAATAGAGGGCGAGTGTCTAAAAGACGCTGACAAATACTTTCACCAGGGACAGATAATAAAGCTAGAGAGAGCCAATGAAAGCGAAATATGAATAGAGAAATATTGAATAGCATCTTGCCAATCTGCTTAAAGCATAAGGTATCCAATGAATGCATAATTTCAGCTATGGCTTACAGGTGCAAAACATTGAAATTAACAAGAATTGAAAAGGGGAGAAATATGTGTATGAACTGATGTGCTTTAACATTATGACCTGCAAGACGTGGCAAGGTTGACTGCTACTGGCACCTGTGCTTCTCAGGGTTAGAGGTATATGAGCAGGTGAGCCGCTCCCGAGTTCTTCGTTTGGATGAGTTTAATGCTACAGTCAGGGGAAAGGGGAAATTTTGATTGGTCTCGATTAAGACTAAATTGTTAATGCCTATTGAAGGTTAGATAAGATCATTTCTAAAACAGTATGGCTTGTGGAGTATATTCGGTCAGTTTTGGTGAGCATCTGTCAACAGTGGCCCAAGGAGGGAAATATTACCTACCAGCCACAAGGCATTGGACAGCAAAGACATTGATACGAGAAGTTAATGCATCAAAGGCAACTGTAACACGAATTGGAAAAAAAGCTTTAATAGACGTTTTGGGATGTATATGTCATTACAGTGCATCGATCTTTGTTTCTTTCTGGGTTGCATAGCCACTGACCGGTCAGAATAAATATGATAACTCACGTCCAATGCCACACTTGTCCGATGGGTATGCAAGCGTCTGAACTGTTCCTTGCATCAATTGAAAATGGTCACCTCGTCCAATAAGTCTCGCTCTCTCATGAATAAAGTGAATGTTGAGATGCATATATGTTATCCCGTATATTTAATGGCACCAGAACGCATTGTAGAAAATAATTCTGTGGTCGTCGTGGACTGGGCAAAATTCTGCCGGAAATCATTGTCAAATCATTCGTGTGAAAGTCATTTTGTTGCATACCACCGACCTCAATATCATTGAGGATTTGGTACCCCATTTGATTGCAACATTTTTTTACAGTGACATTGGTATCTTTCACCCTGCCATACTGCTCAAATTGATGGTTTCTCGTACATAAAGAGGGTTTCACTGTGTTGTCCAGGGCGCCAAACTACCCTCATTGAGTGCAGGGTATATGTTCGATCAAAAATTTCATTCTGCAAAATCTAAACCCTCGTCTTATGGCAATCAATGGAAGTGCTGTTGATATCCTGGCACTAAACCCCAAGGGAAATCATGCATATTCAATTAAGGGATGTTTTGTTGGCATACACGGGACTAACGCCTTATTGAGTAGGTAGTTATGATGTTTTGGCTCTTCTGGATATATTTGATGAAATGTTCGCAGCAACATGATTGCATAATGCTAGGGAAGTGTGTTTAGAGATTTTTTCTCTGACCTGTCAATTATCATTTAGAGAAAAAAAACAGTCTGAAGTAATTTACAATATAAAAGATTGTTACTGAAAATTTTTCTTCTCTGTGTTTGTACACGCTTAGAGGGAATGTTAATATGTATTTATGTGTAGAACATTGATTAACTATTACTGTGTAATGTTAGCGTTACTTACCAATTAGTTCATTTGAATGACAGAAAGGAATATAAAAATGCATTGAGAGTTCACCAGATATTTTGTTGCAGTGAAGTTGGATCACTATTCCTTGAGAGAAGTTTCAGGGGGAAATTAGACTGCCCTCGTATTGCAAATTCGACGCAACCAACGATCATGGACGTGACATGGAAGTCTCTCCGGATGAAATGTATTATCCATTACCAATCAACGTATGATACTGATTAGTTTTGCTCCAATCAACACATCTTGATTAGTTATTCGTTTCAGTCATTTTATATTATTTAATATTTGCACAAAATTAATCGAATTCAAAAGAGTTTGTAAACTACTTTGAAATATAGTTGTGCTTTCACTTCTTGAACAACATCTCCTGTGTCGAGTAAAAGTTTTTTTCCGCTCTTTTCGTCTTTTGTCACGTCTGGGGCGTAGCCATTCTTTCTCGAAGTGTCGGTCGATTGTACTTTTACTTCCAAGGTGTACGGATTCTCCTAATTCATTATTCACAACACCATGTCCCTGCTTCTGATGAGTTCAAATTTCCTGTCTTTCAATGGAAGCGTAGTCTATTCCCTAGTGTGATCCGTTCGTTTCAGACTTTTCCATTTCTTGATAGCCCCTCCCTGCTTCTCTTCCTTTTTTAACATTTTATTATTGTTTAAGTTATGCAACTTTGTTACTGTCTCTATTACCACATTCATCTTCTGCTTGATTATTCCCTGTGTTATTTTTTCTCTTTTTTTTTTTTTTTTTTGCCTACAACTTCAATCATTCAGCTAAGCCTGTTTCGTATTGATAGTCAAAACGGTAAATGGATTTCTACTGTGTCATAATTTCTTACGTACATGTACACACACACAAACACACACATACACACACACACACACACACATATACATATATATATATATATATATATATATATATATATATATGATACATATATACGTAATTTCTTTTTTTAAATGCTCAATACTCATACGTAGAGCAATTAAATTAAATTATAAAAGTGTGAGTGTAGTAGTTGATATGGGAATATACATGCATTTAATATAGATGACTGGACAGACAAGAAACAGCTATAACGTCATTGAAGTAATGGTAAATGCGTATGGTTATGTTTATAGCACCGTGAATATTATTTCCAACTGATGAATGGTTATAATATTCAAAACATCATAAACCCATATGTGTTAATCTTAATCATTTCATATAATAGTAATAGGATTTGGAGCAAGGACAATCCATGAATGTCTCTTAGAAACTTTCGATAGCACTTTCCACTTTAGAGTTTCTGCCACTAATTATACAAGCACGCATTGGAAATCTTTCTTTTTTAAATTAATGCTCATCTCATTCCATAATTATGTCACTGAAAATAGAGTAGATTCCCTAAAATAGCCACAAAATTATATATTTTCTATACACAGAAAAAAATGAAATATTTGGTAACCAGGCACATACTCAAACTGGTAATATTACCCGGTATATTCCAGATTTATGTCTAATAACCACTGTTACAAGAATTATTTTCCATTTCTTCTTTGTGAAGAATTTATAAATGGATTATGTTCTTCCTTCCCAAAAGAACGAACATTGTTATTCATGCTAAACAAAAGGAATAAATCCGTCAATTCTACATTCTATTCATGGGAAATATATTCACTATTATTCGAAAACGTAGGCGATTTATATACAATATCTTTATTTTTGCTCTCTTAGTTTTCCTTTGTTTTTCTCTTGTGAGTACTTATTTTCTCTGTCAATCCCTCTATCTGTCTGTATGCCTGTCTGCCTGCCTGCCTACCTACCAATCTATCTATCTATCAATCTATCTATCTATCTATCTATCTATCTATCTATTTCAGTCACTTCCAATTTATCTGTGAAAATGTAAGCATTCAGAGGAATAAAGAATGCTACAGAATACTTTTTAAATGACACTCACGCTTTTGATTATTATTTCAGTAAATTCTCAGTGTCGCTGATATTTACAATCATTATTCTAAATATTATCCCAGCATGCACGCATGCAGACATACAAATAAATATTCGTATTAGCATTAAAAATGTACGTACAAAAACACACAAACAATATATATATATATATATATATATATATATATATATATATATATATATATATATATTAACTGAGATATGTTTTTCTGTGTAATTAGTATCCTCAAATTTGATATTGTGAGTTGGTTTGCATGCAGCCTGAGATTGAAACCCTAACATGGATGAACACAAAGTTGAAGTGATGCAAACAGCGAATCACGTCTGATGTTATAATTACTGATATTGCGTTGTCAAATACGTTTTTGAGTAACCGATGTGAGTAAACCTCGTTTACAAGGAAAAAATATGTTGATATTACTGGTTTGATTTCAAAATCCCCGAAACGGTTCCATGGGTAACAACTGATGATTCCAACAAGAGAAAATTCACACATTGTTCTATACTGACAAAGTATATGTGGAACAGGGGAAAAAAATTCGATACAAATACATTAATTGCATTGATACTGGGAATTAACTGACTGAATTGACGGAAAGAAATTAGAAAAGGTTTTTTAATGTTCAATGTTTACAGCTGTATAGCTTCTCGACTATGTGGATCGTTCTTAGATCTTGTTTCTATTGAAGTAATGCTCAATAGCACAAAATGTTAAAATGCATTGTAAAAAGATATTTACAATTTTTTTTGCAACTGATCAGTTTCGTGCAGTCGTTACTATCAATGATATCAATGCTGTGGTCATAAGTTTTACATTTTAATGTTCCTATTGGACAAGTGTATTTATGTAAGCAATTTGGGTTTGTCAATGAAGAGCTCCAAAGTTCTTGATTCACATAAGAAAAAATAAATCATATCTCGGGTTCCACGGGAAGAACAAATCTGTTATCGGTCGGATAACATTTATTACAGCTTTGGTATAGCTTCGATGAAAACATGTTTCCATCACGGCACAGAAATGCAAAGAAAACCTTTTTGCTTCGTGGCACACGAGTTCGCCCTGAGACATTGCTTTTGTGAATTTAACAGTTCGATGAAATCACAAGAACAGCCACCGAAAAATCAAGTTGGAAACAGCATACGAAAAAGACAGCCAAATATCTGACAGGGTATGAATGAGGGGTTCAAATGGTTAAGTAGAAACATGAAACGAAATTCTGGCATATTGGGCCAGTAACCCGCTATCTACTCGTGTGATCTCCCCCATACTCACCGGCCGACTGCTGACAAGGGAAGATATATTTCGCTTTCGGTGTTCTCTCCAACTTTCAAAAACAATTCCGCTGTCCTCCCGCTGTTGCAGTTGCTCATGGTGTCTCTCTATGAACAGTCAACCAGTAATAAGAGTGTTATTTCAAAGCGGTGTGCTGATTGGATAAGCGAGTCAAAACTCGCTGTTAAGAGGCTGTGCTTAGCCGTTGTACTCCACAACCTATTTCTGCTAAAACTAATGACCCCTTTCGTTCGATGAGCAAACATGCATTTCTGTACATAGCACATTGTTAAAGTTGATTTGTTTTACCATTTGTTAATTTGTCAATCTTTATTTTGCCTTTTATATTGATCATACTTTATTGTAGGTACGTATATCCACAAATGTCTTGTGTATATGTAGTTCGGTACTATTTACAGTTGTCTGTCCTGGAACACAATTCTTGGGAATGAGAGAAACTACTGTATCTATATGTTTGCAAAAGTTGGGTATTAATCAAGACATAACTATGATAGCTTCCTTACCGTTAACTGATCTTTTGACGATGTCATTCATGAGAATTTTTTTTCACGTGTGAGTATTTCCTGGATCGTTCAACAGCAAACAATTTGTTGCTTCATGTGAGACTTGAATTTTAGTCTTCAGCAAAATGAATTAAGAGGAACATAAATTTCACAGGTTGCCACATATTCTCCAAACACTTCAGTGGATGTTCTCCTGTCCTAAATATAAGCCATGATTTTATGCATATATATATATATGTGTGTGTGTGTGTGTGTGCGTGTGTGTCTGTGTGTGTCTGTGTCTGTGTATGTATGTGTGTGTGTGTCTCTGTGTCCGTGTGATCTAAGGAAAAAAAAAGTGATACATACTGCTAACAAACTCAGCCACCACCGATTTCGACTATAACTTCAGCAAACTAAATATGCACATTGCCATTAGCTCCACCTCTGAAATTAGGGATCTATTTGATAGATACCTCTCAAAAAGCTCAGAAGTCTGGGTTTATATAATACCTTGTAAGGCTGCAACGACGTTTGCGTAGGCAAAACTACTAGGCCCATCCAAAAAAGGATTCAGGAATACGAAAGGGCCCTGAAGCTAAATAATTATCTACATGCCAAATGGATAAATACCACCCCAATTTTTTTTATTGAAGTTCGATTGATCAAGAACACTCACGATCCAAGAGTACGTAAATGTATCGAAGCCACCCACATCTCAGGATGCAAAATTATATTGCAGCGAGCTGATCATTCCTACGTATCCACCAGCTTAACTAAATCTGTCTAAAACGATCACTGCATCAAAATCAGTGATTACAACATCGAAAGATACGAAGTTGAATCGAAACATCAACTTTATATCACACTCACACAGTGTCCATCCACATCCACTCCTATTAGAACTAGATCATAACCACAGACACAGATTGACACACGACCAGCCAGGGCCATCTTAAAACTCTCAACGCTCTTAGAACCTGTTTGAAAACTAGGGAGAATACACACACACACACACACACACACACACACAAACACACACACACACACAGAGATAAACATATATATATATATATATATATATATATATATATATATATATATATATATATATATATATCAGAGCACGTGATAATTTATAAAATTCTAACTTTCAGTGCAAGGAAGCGAGAAAGAATTTATTATGTAAATGCATGCGCACAATTCCATAGACAGATATGTATATATACATTGATATTGATATTTATATTCATACACATATTGTAGATATATCCCTCAGTTTTACTCGATTCGAAGTCTTTATCAACTGATGATCCATGAATAAACAATAGTTCAGAGGCTGAAATATGATCACCACTGAAACTTGGCAACTATGTGTTATCTTGCAATAACACAAGACTTTGTCCGTTTTGAAGCTTGATGAAATATTCATACATTTTTTTTAGTATTTTCCCGTTGTTTCTATTGTCTTTTTTTAATTCAAAACACAATGGACCAAAAAAATTTGTTGTGTTTTTATCCCAGATACATTTTATGTCCCAAGGATTTTATGGTGTGTTTGATAGGGTGATCTCTTCAGATGGGTGGATTCTAATTTTATATGTAATGTCGAACGTAAAAATCAATAATGTCTTTTCTGCTCCTTCCTGCTGGAAGGGAAACATCCAACACAGGGCATTCATCATAGGTGACCCAAGCTATCCTGAAGTAGAGAGTGCCTATGAAAATATTTTGTAAGGCAAATGGTATAAAGCAAAGAGACATCCTCCTCAATTTCTATGGTAATGTTTAATACCCACCCCTCAAAAAATGGTATGATGCAAGAGTTACGCTGAGACATCAGAGTTTGAAGTGATACGAGGTAAATCAGACTGGGGTTCAGCGTGAGAGGGGAACAGGGTTCTCGCCGTCTTTATAATTGATCTTAGTTCATCGTCTGCTTTTTTACACCTTGTAGAGTGATGACCTTCATGACCATGGGAATTTCTATAGAGTCAAATGCTTTCTTGAAGTCTACAAATGCTTCAGCGAGTGGCATTTTATATTGTGCTGCTTTCTCTCTCAGCTGATTTATTGAATGGAGATGGTCCATGGTCGAGTAATTTCTTCTAAATCCGACGTGCTCCCGTGGTATGTTTTCATCTAGTGTTTTAGTTATCCACTTGGTGATGATTTTTGTGAAAAGTCTATAGATGGAGTTTAGTAGGCATATAGGTCTATAGTTTTTGAGTTGTGGGGGGGTCTTTTTCATGTAGAAGCATTATGATTGCTGTGTTCCAGTCTTTCAGGGACTTTACTCTGTTTTAGACACAAGATGAATAGAATAGCTAGTTTTTTGTTGATGATCTCACAAGCTTTTTGGAGTAGATCGATGGTGATGTTATCTAGTGTTGGGGTTTCTCCTTTTTTGTTCGTTCAATGGCTTGGTTAACCTCCCACGGCGTAACTTCTGGGAAATCCTCGAACTGATCGTCAGCTTCTTGCGTATCCTGGTTGTTCTATAGTTGCCCATGTCTTGAAAAGTAGAGTTCTTGGTAGAATTCTTGGGTGCGTTCGACAATTCTGTCTCTTTAATGAGAATGGCAGTTAGAATGGATTTTATTCCTGAAGCAGCCCAGCTTATTTCTTGACTTTTTCTACTCCTTCCTCGATTCACATCGTATATCATAAACTTGTTGGCAAGTTTCTCTAAAAGTGTGTATTTCTAAAGTTTACTGCATTCCATAATTGTATTAATAAAATACATAACATCAACCGGATATATATTTGTGTACGTTCGTGAACTTGTCTATGGCAGTAGTGGTATCACATTGTGGGTTGTATCTTTCTTCTGCATCGTGTAATTGAAATAATATCCCATAGTTTTTTCAGCATGTTAATGTTGGTTAATATACTCTTGATAAATCTGTATCAATTCATTTCTTTTACTTCAGAATGGATAATTGATCAGATGCGAATTTGATCCTCTCTAATCTAATCCCGTATAATCTCATCTTCCGTAACCGTCCATTAACCGGTATAAAAGAACACCTTTTGACCTTAGGGATTGGGGCACATCAGGTTTGATGAGCTCCTCACACTGAGAAATGAATATATACGGTAAATCAAAGCATTTACCCATGGAAGTTCGTTCATTGTATGATATTGGAACTGACAAATTATACATACTTTGAAAGGTTAAATGAGTTACATATCTGAATTAAATATATACGTGTAAATACACGCCAACAAAACTCCTGGAGGATTTCACGTGCTCCTTTACTTCTATCAGTGTAAATCCAAATTTTGAATGGTAATTTTATTAATTTTTCAAAACAGTTGAAGGCGTTATAATGAAATGAATCCTATAATGAATTCCAAACACTAATTATCAATCTGCATCTTATTAAAGAAACTGACGATTTCCCCTTTCGACCCACCCTTAAAAACCTACCTGTGTATATTTCTGATGGCAAAACCCGTTTACAACAGTGAAAGTGTATGATGTGTGTGGTGCGCTATTATCTCACTTTAGGGTGAGAACGTATTCACTCTACTAGGGTATGTCTGTTCGAAAAGGGCGTGTTCGAAAAGAGCCAGACTTAATCGTGTGTGGGGGAGCTTGCCAGAATTGTCATGTAACATATTTTTTTCCCTCTGTCACACGAAATTACAGCCTTTGTGCATTTCAGTTACTTCAGTGTCGTCAATTTGAATATTCTATATCTAAATTCTATCTAAATCTATCAATGAAAAGTGAGAAAGCACACCCTTATCTAAAGATTATTCCATATTGACGAAAACATTATTTTCTGTACCATCTTTTCCGATTAAAAACAGCAGTTGAATAAATAGATAATGAGAGAATATTTTTCAACAAATTGCATTTGATAATATAAGGAAAACAAAAATGATAACCACAATATTTTTGTCATTTATTCATCATGAAATTCTTTTGGAGGTTTAAGTTTGAGATGATGTGAAGCTGTTCTTTGTTTATTAAGTCGTTAATAGCAACAAAAAAAATTAAAATATCGTCATTAATAGTGAATAACAATCGAAACAAATGTTTCCTTTCAAATGCCGGTACGTCATCTTAAAATAATCTAATTTAATCTCGTTTCATATAAAAATTCAACAAAGAAAACTGATTCTGTCGTTATTCATCTCTCTATCATTATCACTGTCTTTCCGTCGATCTCCCTCTCTCTCTCTCTCTCTCTCTATATATATATATATATACATATATATATATATATATATATATATATATATATATATATATATATATGAGATGGGTGTGTGTGTGTGTATATATATATATATATATATATATATATATATATATATATATATCAGAACTCACCAAACATCTTGAATCTATAAAATCGCACCTGTGAACGCTAGTGAAGTGGTATATCCGAGGAATAAACGATATTTATCTCAAGATGAATTCTTTTTATACCTGAAGCACCCTGTCATATCGAGAGACCCGAGTTAAAACTACTTTATTTGCCATGTCCGGTGCACGAACAAACATATCTGCCGAATATCATGAACTTCATAAAATGGCTAGTTGTCAGATTATTTCGGTGCTCAAACACACACAAACACTCATGAACTCACACACACACGCACACACACAAACACACATACACGCACTCAGTGAGATACAAATCGAATAGAACATCAATCAATGATACTCATAGAGTTGGCTCAAATCCCATATCGATATTAGTAACGAAATTAAATCAACGAGTTTCTCTATCGATTTAATTTTTTTTTCGTGAACTGAGCGACCAAGTGTTGAGAATCGTGATATAAAGATGAAGATCATATAAACAAAACAATAATCCGAAGATGTCATAAAATCATTAAATGGAATTATCAACGTCACATTTGCTCTGCATTCGTGGCCGATGGTGACATTTTGTTCAACGATTTTAAAGATCTAGGAGCATGTCACACATAAACAATCAAATTATACATACGAAATGAATACGTTTCAAATTCAAAAATCTTCTTTCATGTTTTTAACGACGCTGTGTTCGTAACTTTAAAAATTGAATAATTCTGAAGGAGATGCGTTTAACAAATTATCTTCAAGATGAATCTGAAGTGCTTTCTAATATATTGGAGATGGCAAATACCAGCTAACCATCGATTAGATATGTTCATACTGACTAAAAAATAAATATGAATGAATAAATAACAACCTCTTGGGATAGATCTAATTGAAACAACGTTTTCGCTCTGGTGTCAAATATATTCACATACTTTGTCTCCAAATAGGCGAGTGATCTCATCTGAAAGCTCTTTTTAGATTTCTTGATTATTCCGTACAGTTGTCAAATATTTTTATCTCTGCTTCACATTCATATTACTTCAATTTCCGATTGTAATATTTTTTTGTCTATCATCTAGCTTATTCATATCTGTTATTTATGTCTCTTCTGAATCCATCAATACCGCGGGGGATGAAAGTGTATTTTTGCCCTCGGGGAGAGTCAATCGAAATTCCATATGCTTTTCTGCGCTCAATTTTGTTATGCAAATCTATTAAATAGAAATATACTCTCGGGCAAATTGAATATATATATATATATATATATATATATATATATATATATATATATATATATATATATATATATATATATATATATATAATTATATATATATGTATGTATGTATATATATATATATCTTTGTGCATGATTCATACACTTGAAATGAATTAATCATTAAACGAATTTACTCGTAAACCACTAGAAACGCATGCGCTCGCAGGCATGTACGTATATATATATATATATATATATATATATATATATATATATATATATATATCCCGTTGATAATGCGTTGTTCTTAGAGGAAAAGTGCTCGATATGAGAAAAAACAAATAAACAAAAAACAGATCTAGTATAATCTGCATACTGATGGATACACAAAAGACTTGTATCACGATCATTCTGTCTTCAGAAGAATTTGCTGTCTAAAATTTGCCGTTAAGTTACTTTCACTTTTGTGTATCCAGTTTGAATTTGAATCGTCTCCCTTGTATTCTCTATAGGTATTAGGAGTTATTTTACATAACATTTTGCGTTTTATAAATGGTCTTCCTGTTTTCATAGTGATTCGGTGGTTTCTGGTGTTTTTCTTTTGACTTTGTTTGGTTTTTGTTGTCTCTTATACAATTGTTCTAGATTGAGATTTCTATGATATTGATTAGTTCAATTGCTATTCTTTTGTTTTTTCTACATTGTAATCTTTTTTAATCAGTTGTTCATCTATTTTTAGTGATGCTTTTAGTTGTTTGCATGTTTATTATGTCAAGAATTTAATTCTTTTAGAATTTTTATGTTTTTGTAGTTAAAAATTAGGTAAAATCTCACTGTTAAATAATTTTTTATGGTGGCATAAGAGTGATTCGTGTGACAGGCGGAGGGTGATAGTACATTTAAGCAGTATAGTAACATTTTTAAAAAAATACAGTCCCAACTCCAATTTTGTGTCTTGGAAAAGTGATATTCATTCCAGATCAATGGAACTTACCGAAATACTTCAAAGTCAGCCTGAATGAAAGTAAGTTGGGATGCAGACTATTGAACAGGTAAGGGCTATTTGAGGGCAGGAAAAATACCCAAAAAAGTTTTCCAGCAATGAATATTCGTTTAGTTTTTGCAATATACCTCTGGTCGGATATCAAACAAAAGAAGATAGCAAATCAGCTAGAATCGATGGAAGGTGAAATGACGTGTCCACTAATTTTCGAATTCCATAATCAAATAAAACAGTTTCTTAAATAAAAGTTCTTTTCTAGATGTATTTACTTTTGTTATCTTAATGTACATTAGTGTGTGCATGTATTTGTGCATGTGCAGTTGCATGCGTATGCCTACATGTTTTCCCATCTTGACTACATGGAAAGAAACAGAGAATTATATGAGAAGATGAATCATATATATATATATATATATATATATATATATATATATATATATATATATATATATATATATATGGACAAAGACCTTCCCCAGGATTTGCCACATCTATTTATCGAAGGCCAATATTTTCTGATCCTGTTCACTTCATTTTGCCATCTCATATTCCCCAGACTTTTGTTCTGTATTTGATGTTTGCTGTGAGTCATGATGTCCATCGGTTGCTTTCATTCTTGCAACGTGACTAGCCCATTGACATGTGAGTTTTTTAATGGATTCTATGATATCTTGGTCTCCTGCTTTTCTCTCGTATATTTTGCTCTCAATGTCATGTTGAGCATGATTCTCTCAAGTGCACTTTGCATGGTTCTCAGTTTGCGGGTCAGTCTCTTGGTCGGGTTCCATGTTTCAGCTTCATAGATGACTATTTGGAGGATGTCTCTGTTGTATCCTCTCCTTTTAGGACTAATGGAATATCCTTGTTTCTGAAGGCTGAGATCACTCTGCAGAAGGCTTGCCATCCTAGAGTGATTCTTCACTTGATATCTTCTTTTGTGGATTCCATGGAGATTCGTTGTCGTAGGTAGATCTATTGGTCAACTTGGTCAAACTTTTTGTTTCCGATTTTCATCGTTGTGCATTTATTTCCGACATATTTGTTGTACATGAACTCTAATCAAATATTTAAAAGTGTGCGCATCAAATACTTTTAATATTGTAATATTGTGACAGAATCTGGATTGATTTAATATTGAACTCTTATGACTCAACAAACGCCATATATATATATATATATATATATATATATATATATGTGTGTGTGTGTGTGTGTGTGTGTGTGTGTATGTCTGTGTGTGTCTGTGTGTGTCTATGTGTTTATGTTTATATTGAGATCTGACTGTATCCGTATCAGAAGGAGAATAAATACAAAGATACTCACTAATACAACTTGACACCATCAATAATCGCTGAATATAAACACCTACGTAGATAGCATAAAATATATATAAGGATGTTTTTGATTAAAATTATGCAACTTATTCCTTTCCGTACTCTGCATGATACAGGCAAACTTTCTCTCGCCTACTCACAGATGCAAAAACCACAACATAATAGTTATACAATGCTATTCCGTATATGCTACAGAGAGTTCGTTTTCATATCATTAATCAGGGTTACATGGTCAGATTATTAGACACGGCTGGAAATAGCTATTCGAGAGTCATTGATCCAACTACGAGGAACCTCACAACCAACAAATGCTAATAACTGATGCAAAAGTTCCTCAGCAGTGGTATCATTCTGAATAATAATAATAATAATAATAATGACCATTGAGCAACCGATGTGAAACTGTAAATCACAGGATTACTGCGACCTATGAGTACTAGGAGAGGAGGGCTGGAGACTCCAGCAGTTACCACCAGGCAACTGGTGTGAGATTGCAAATAATAATAATAGGAACAGTCCCTAAAACGCTGAAGGTGAGACTGGAGGAGATCGGGATTAGGGGAAGGATTGAGACCGTACAGACCACAGCACTACTGGGAACTGCACGGATACTGAGATATAAGTACTGCAACGAATTTTAGCCCAGACATGATAGGTGAAAGAGAGAGGAGGCGCTAGCTGAAGACCTGAGGAGACTTATTGTCACTCAGCCTTCAGTGATAACCACTGGGCAACCGGTGTGAAACTGTAAATCGCAGAATTACTGCAACCTATGAGTACTAGGAGAGGAGGGCTGGAGACTTGAGGAGACTTGCTGTCACTCAAACTCCAGCGGTTACCACCAGGCAACTGGTGTGAGATTACTACTACTGCTACTACTACTACTACTACTACTACTACTACTACTACTACTACTAATAATAATAATAATAATAATAATAATAATAATAATAATAGTAATAATAATTTTTGTTGTGTTATAAACCGTCTGGTAAGGTATTGTATCTTATTCTCGTATCTTATTTTTCTTTTTTTTTTTCTTTTTTCTTCAAAATGCTAACATGAAAAATATTTTACTCCCATAACATTATGTAATATGTTTTCTAAAAGAGGGTTTTATTTTGCGATGGATTTCTGGCCAAATGCATTTCAGACACAGATTTCCGTGACGTACTAATACGAGGGAGTTGAAAGTTTCCTCTTTATTTTGAAAAAAAAATCGATTACAAGTCACTGATGGAATATGTAAAAGATCTTTAAAAATCATCGCTCTTTTCTTCATGGTCAGTAAAAAACAGAATAGAGTCCATTGAGTCCGTGTGACCGACTGCAATGATAATGTTTCTCTTTTGAACTGACCTAGCATTGAAATTATTTCGATTCTTTTTTCTTCGATTCTGCTTTAGTGCAATAAATGGACGCCAAATCTTCTTTTGGTATGTCAGTCTGGCCAGGAAATGGAGAACACCGATCTCTGTGGAAACGCAAACGGGTCGATAAGATTCCGGTGTGATCTAGAATTGTCTTCAGCTGACGGGAAATGTACTTTATTGGTACAAACGTGTGCATAAACCAATGAACTCAGTACACACATAATCATACTTAAAAGTATATATATATATGCAATGATGTATATATATATATATATATATATATATATATATATATATATATATATATATATATATATATATATATATATATATATATATATATATATATATATATATATATATATATATATATATACACATAAATATATATATATATTACATGTGCGTGTGTGTGCGTGTGAGTATGTGTGTGTCTGCTTTGTAACATTACAAACATTTGTATAATTCCTGTCACAACCAAATGTCAGTTCAAAGTTCAAGTCAAGACCAACATTTTGGATGCTGATTTTCCAGGCAGTAATGTTACTGCTTAGAAGACTGGCGCAGCACAATCAGCTTTCCCCCTATTGCTCCATGGTAGATTGATTCAAGTTTAGTAAAGAGCCCCGTCCCTCTCTCTCTCTCTCTCTCTCTTTCTCCCACCCTCACCTCTCCGTTATTCAATATATATATTTAGAGAGAAGGAAAAAGTACAAAATCCATATGCATCTACTCACTATTGCAGCTGTTACACAGAACAAGAAGTATGATTTGCTATTTATATAGTAATAAATATGAATGTAAATACTTCTATGTGTGCGTACATGTCTGTGTGTGTCTGTGTCTGTGTGTGTCTTCCTTTCCATAAATCACAGGAGAGAGTTCACTGAGAAGATCTCGAGCATTTTTCTGGATCTGAGGTTTACGGACCTCTGCTCTACACAGAACATTTAATTTCTCGTTACCTCTCTGTCATATATTCTGCAGTTTTATTTCAAATCTCATATGTCTTTCTCTTACCTAGGTCTGTCGTGTAAATCGTCCATAGGGTCCACAGAGCTGGGTTTATTTTGACATCCCATAGAGAAAAAGTCCTACTGAAACGGGCCCTAAAATTATACAAATATTCCAACTAATCCCTGTAAACAAACGGAGAATGACTTCGTTTGCCCGTATGGAATTGTTAGTAACTGAATTTTCTTTTTCATCCAATCAAATTATATTACCAAGAAATCGATTTCATCTTTATATAATGTACGGCTTCATGAAAAATACTCACATGATGAAAGCATACATCGGAAGCCCAAATAGGAAAAAGCTCACCACGAAAAAGACTCATGCTGGAAAAGCCCCCACGGAAAAAAAGATTTAAAATATCAAATTTTGATGGACAGATTTTGCTCCAAAAATACCTAACTATCAACGTTGTTGCTATTTTGATTTAAACGGTATCGCACAATTTTATACGGTGTTTAAAGACGCAACGATGGATTTCATTCAATTATGTCTGAACAATTATGATCAAGTCGATATTTATTTTTTCAAAAATTATTTCAAAGATTTCTATCAATGTTTCCTTTGTGCAGTGGTTTTAGGTGGCTGGTTTTGGGGATCGAATCCATCCGGCAGCAACATTTTTTAACAATATGTTAAACATATCTCATTGAGCCTTAGGCAAAAAGCATATAATTTCGTTCGATTTTTTTTGTCTCAGGGAAAATCGGACAAAACTATTCTCATTCTATTGCAGATCAAAATAAAAAGATTAATACATGGAAACTTTTTGATGGGTAAATTATATTTTCATGTTTTATTTCAATCCTAAAATTTCTGCAGTGCTAGCGCTAGGAGACTAAATCTATTCAAAGGTACGGGCTCAAAAATACTTTTAATAAAAGGTCGTTTAAAACGTAATTCAGTGGCTGAATATTGAATATTGAAAGAATTCATACTGATAGATTTTGATTTTTTTTTCACGCTAAATTTGAGAAAATATAACTTGGAATATTTCTATTTAATTGTTCTTTCTTTGTAAATTGTAATGGCTTGTATTTATTGTATCCGTTAAATAAAAGAAAAATGAATTCAATAAAACATATATTCGTGGTCAAACGTCATAATTCAATATATGTAGTGCTGGGTAAAAGTTTAGTATGTTCGTGTACCCAAACATCTTCAGCCTCAATTATATATACTTCAAGTCCATTTCAATTGAAAGTTAAAATCCATCATCTTTGATTGCAATATGTGGAAATGAATGCTTTTTTTTTCTTTCCTGCCGTCTCTTTTCTGTGTCAGATTTTTCCCAGGTAAGGTGGAATTTTTTCTGTGTCAGCTTTTTTTACTTGAAATTTTTGCTCTGAAATTTTACGTGTGGGCTTCTTTCATGTGAGCATTGTTCTTGCCACCATGATACACATAATATACACCATCGATGCTTTTTTCGTTCAAAATTGAGCATTTGCCCTTCTACAGTTATCCTCAAGTTGACAAAAGCTCGCTTTACGCTACTTCGTTTTTACAAAAGAACTTAAATCGCCATATCTTTGAAGTGTCTTTGAAAAATAAAAAATCTGCTGAAATAATCAAAATATTTTTCAATGCTTACCTCTGTAATCTACAACTCTTATTTTTGCTATGTTGCATGCTAGGTGAAAATTGTTTGAGAAAGATGTTACAATCGATAAATCAATTTATTTCTTACGAATTTTTTAAAAATTCATTTTCTGTATATTTCATGTAACTTGAGTTCTACATAAGATTTTCTGCTCTTCAAAAGAGCACCATTTTGCCTTTACCAAGAAAATGGTAGGAAGCTTGATTAGCGCTCAGTGTTTGTTTTGCATCGGGTATTGTCATAGAGGTAGTGTGAAGTCTACCTCTCTCTCTCATTCTCTTTTTCACTCCCTCCCTCTTCCTCCTCCTGTTTCTTTCTCCTCACCCTCTCTCTCTCTCTCTTTCTTTCTCTCTCTATCTATATATATATATATATATATATATATATATATATATTCCATGCCTCATTACCCAGTAACTTCCTGCATCTCCAACACCTAAGGACTGAATGTGGACAAACAAAGATACCATTATATCCATTTTAAGGTTATGGGAATGCTCGAAAATCTCATGTAAATGAATGGTAATTGCTACTTTGCTTTACGTCATTTCATTCAAGAGGAATGCTCTACTTTGAGTAGCAGGAGAAACCTGTATCTAATTAGAATTAACCTAGTTCCTCCAACATTTTTTAAGTTACGTTTTTTTTTTAACTTTTACTCTCTGAAACAGGAATTTTAATGGCGCCTCGCCGACAGAAAACGTGATTAGAATTTAACAAAATCAAGCGTAATGAATTTTGATGAAAATCAAGGTTAATCATTCGAACTCAAAAGTACTAAAGATGGTGTGAACAATTTTGGTTAAATCCTTTGAACTTTCAGCAGTTTCTTTATATGATTACCATTAGTTAAATTTTTTTTTACTTCTTCATATTAAGGTGAATTAATGTTTTTTCTTTTAGACATGTTTTAGTTTACAGCCAATTGGTAGCAGTTGGAAATCTCTAGACTCATCATTTTTTGAGGATAATTGTGAGAATTATCCAATCCAGAGTCGATGTTGAATTGTTCAGATAATACTGCATCTACTTTTCAAGAAAATTAGTATAGATGTTAACACAGCGAGGATTTAAAGGGTGAATATTTGACTCACACTCTAAGGTCTATTCTTCTATATCACTAGAGAATTTCACTTGAAAACCTTAAACAATAGTACCAAAATAATAGGACTGTAGCAAATGAATGAAAGTTTCTTCATAAGGGTAGAAAAATTCAATAACTGGAAATTTCTATAATTAACTTTTTTTCCGAGGACATTGAAAATTGTGTCAAGACATCATCATTTTCAAGTTTTTTTCACAGGACAGTGTGGTAGCTCGACCGTCAATATAGACTGTCTTATTGGGTTGAAGTGCTGTAAAATATGAATGGGGAAGGTAGATTAATGCCTTTCTCAAGGGCATTAGTGCAAATTGAATGTGAATTGTCTCATTCAGAATCTTAAGTAGGTTCTCCGATTTATTGCTCGATGTTGTTAACCGTTTGACCACCAACAGCTCCCTGAAACTAATGTGACGTTTACAAATAATAATTAATTAATTCTGTTTGCCTCTGTTCAATTTGAGATACGTCTGAAAACTTACTCTCAACACCATTAACTGCTCTTTAGTTTAAAACAGAAGTACTTACCGTCAGAATAGAGAAAAGCGAATTCTTTTTTCAATATGATTTTGATCTAGTTCTTCATTCTTTGTGTCTCATACTTATTTCTGCAAATCGAACTCTTAAAATCGGGTTTATGCTGCAAACATACGATACGTTCTATCTTGAAAGTAGTAACTGGATAAACCCCTTTCTCTCAACGGAGACTTTCATTACAAAGAATAAACATTATCCTTTAATGACTGATCAGCTACAGAATAATCAACAACACAAGCAACTAAAAAAATCTAAGAAAACAACTTATCAAAAAAGAATGAATTCTTCAAATTTCAAGTAAAAACTATTGCTGTGAAATTTTTTGCATACTAAAGTTCAGGCTGATCTCAAAAACCCATACAATATTATCCATCGTACTGATTTTTGAAACTTGAAGCTTATCTATGCTTCTGACGTTGAGAGTACTGGTTTGTGAACCTTTCAGTTGGTGCTGAATAGCTTGTTTCTTCTTATGCAACCGAGTGACCACATGCAATTAAGAATAATTCATTGACGATAAGTTTAAACAGTAAGGTATGTTGCAATGACCCACAACGTTTCCCTTGACTGATTAAAAAATAGTATGCGTTGTCATTGCTTCATGATAATATATGCATTCATGAAAACATTAATTTGTCATAAATTACTAATATAAATTCATTGAGATGGATACTCGGCAATCAATGAAATAAAGTTAATCAATTAAATGTATTGATATAATTTTGGTTACACTGATCAAAAGAGTCTATGCGCCTCTTTTAAAGTCAATGATAAATATAACAAATCAATTAGTTCAGTTGTTTTTACTACTTTTTAACTTCGTTTCAATTTTCAGTTATTTGTATTGAAGTTTTCCGATCGAACTGCTAACTCATAGCCGTAGAATAACTTCCCAGGTCAAAGTTGTACCAAAAACAATTAAAGATCGAAGTGAAAGTAAAAATAAATATAAATCATCATGATAATAGCTTTGGATTCTTCAACTAATTATTATAATAAATAATAGAAAATAACACTTCAATAATCCCGCGATACATACAATACGTTTGAAAGAATCGTGACATTATTTCGTGAAATGAAGATATAATGAATTCAATTCGTATATAGGATATTTTTTTTCAGATGAACCAATGTTTGAACATCATTAATTTGTACTAGAATTTATTTGTTCTTTATTTCAGTTGCTTTTCATTAGAGCTATCCAGACCCAGGGAGTGATGAAAAAAATTAGTTTATATAGATATACTCAACCAACCTAAAAACTCTCGTAGCTCAAGCAGTAGAGCAGGCTTTGAGGAAAACCAGGTTTCCAAGGTAAAAGGTATGTGAGTTAAAGCTCATCCGTGAGCTTTTTCTTTATTGCTGATTTGCATTGATTACTGAAGGCCGTGGACTATCGATGAAAAGCAACAGAAATTAGGTGAACGAAATACTAGTCAGGAATCGATAATAATCTAACCGGTTTTTCTATTTATTCTTACTAGGCAAACAACTTCCTTTCTTTCGACAAACTGCAATTAGATTGCATTATCCTTTGACAACAAGTGATGATTACGGCAGCGAATGGCAGCGTTATGAGATCTCATGAAAATAAGAGAATGGCTTGACTCGTTGTAGATTTAATTTCTTTCGACGGCACTAAAAATCGATGAACTTCTACAACAGTTGGCAAACAGATTGCAAGAAAACCTTGACCCCATGGTTGATTTAATAAAGACGTCAGCTGATTTGTGACTATGGAGATTTGATTACTTATAAAAACAATTGACAGCAGAGAGAGGGTGATTTTCAGACACAAATACTTTTACCTAGATTTCTCAGCCGAAGATTATTTCTGTTTCGCAATCGTAAGCCAATACTGAATGAAAATGGCGGTAACTTTACTGATGGATACATACGTGCACGTACGCTTTCTGACATGCACACAAATACACAAGCAAACAATATATATATATATATATATATATATATATATTAAAAGTACAAATATATATATATATAAATACACACACACACACATATATATATATATGTGTGTGTGTGTGTATATATATATTTACATATAGTAGAATGTGGATTTGCTATACAAACTAGCTCATGTTTCTGCCCTCTTCGGCCTTCATCAGGCGAATCGCCTGATGAGGGCCGAAGAGGGCAGAAACCTGAGCTAGTTTGTGTAGCAAATCGACAATCTACTATTTATTTCCAGCTCTACTCTAAAACAACTCAACTTCAAGATCAGAATGTTGTATGTATCAAGTACTCTAGGAAATAAATCCATTGCATTTCAGAAGCGGCTTTATATTATCGTTATATTATCATATTGTGTTTCATTGCTAGCTTGATTGGTACCACATATACGATATATATATATATATATATATATATATATATATATATATATATATGTGTGTGTGTGCGTGTGTGTGCGTGTGTGCGTGTGTGTATTTATATATACATACGAACATATGCACATTCCACACATATACGTAGCTATGTATATGTATGTTTTACAAAAGATTTTGCAGCAGGAGGAAACTCCAATTTTTCGATGCGTCTTCACTACGACTCCGTTTCCGTGTCCTTCTGGGTTTTTATAATTTGTTTGTTTATTTTAGAAAGGAAAATCGCCTGACGATGTTGTGTCACCGAGTTAACTTACCTGCAGCCTGTTTTGCTCACGGGTGGTGCTTAATTACACACAAAAAGAAGGTCTCTTCAAGGAATCATTGCGTTTCGATAAATGGCTTGCCCAACGCGGATGAACTTTTTGCAGCATGATTTCGATATGTCTCACGGGTTACTTTCTGATTCTTTGTGTTTGTGATGAAGGTACTCCAGTGCTTATCCCTTGCACAGAGGCAATTCTAACAGACTTGTTCTAATGAATGTAATGGCGCTGGTAGATATTGCACTTGGTACAGCAGGTTATAAGAATAATCAGAAAAAGATGACTGGAATCAATATCGAAAGATTATGTGCTGACAGGGACTGTTTACTGATGACTACGCACACTAAAAATTGGTACTTGGAATCCTGAAATTCATCTAGACTAAAATTGATTCTACAGAGGCCGGTGCCAAAATGTCTACCAACTTGGTTGCAAAGTGGATTTTGGGCATTATCACAAAATCCGAAGTCACTCGTCTAAACAACTTGGCGAGAATCTAGGCTTATTAATTGATAGCTAGCTGAATGTACAATTAATAATGAATTTGTAAGTAGAGAAATGCACAGGCAGTTAAATCTCAGAGGATTGAAATCGTTGCGTGCCACTGAGAATATAGATTTTTCTTTTTATAGACAAATATAAACAAGTTGACCATAGATGGTTGTATGGACGAACAAATTCCAAGATGGACAAATATGAAGAGATTAACTTAGATAAACTGGCCTTGAGAAACAGATGGGCACATAGACAAATAGCAAGAACAAATGTAAACAAATTGATATTAACAGACCATAGATGGGTACATAGACAAGGGAATTCTGAGATGGTCAAATATGAACAAATTGGCTTTGATAAATAAACAGATCGGATGCAATAGATGGGTTTATAGTCAGACAAAATTCAAGGACAACTATTTACAAATTGACATAGATTGATGAGCAGATCCTTGATCGGTGTATAGACAATTGCAAGACGGTCAAATATCAACATATTGACATAGACAAGTATACGGGATGCCTAAAAAAAAAAGGATCACTCACTGACAAACATGCACACAAGTTATTGACATCGCAGTAAAGAATATTAAATCTTCTGTTTACCTTTGCTTTGGCCATGACATTATTTGATGATATTGATGATTGACAAGGCTGCGTTGAAAGCCTGGCTGTATAAATAAAGCTGCGTGTTTGAACGGGTTGAACTACTGTGGTGAGCATCTGCAAGTGCCGTGAACTGCAATGGTGTACAATGCGCTTTATCAATTGACACACCTATAAGAAACAAAAATCATTAATGAGACTTATTTTTAGGGTCAAACTTGAATCGGTTAAAATTTTTAATGCAATTTCCCGAAATCTGATAATTTGTAATTGATACCAAACACAGTCATCTATTCTTGAAGGCAGCATTTTCTTTACCAAATAAACATACTGTTTCGTTTTGATATCGAGATGATATGAAATGATATCAATAGTCGGAGAAATTCCGAGATTTTAAAGAATAAAACTGTGAGAATTAGAGAATTGGCCGTGTTTTACTGCTTTTCAAAGATTTACAATATGTTTGTTGGAATGGAGAAAAACAAATCCAGATACAAATACAAAATAGACATTTTAAAAGATTAAAAACAATCAATTTCAAGAGAAAAATTGTTCTTGCATCTATTATGATATAGCCTGCTCATTCTTCATGAATTTCCCTAATAATTCTACGCACACACCGAACTAGATTTTGCAAATTCATGTTCTGTTCATGGCATGATTAGAAGTAGAGCCTTCAACGTCATATACTCATCAATGCAAAATGAGTCAAAATATAGCAATGACATCAATGCCCAAGATGAGACGTAAGCTTTGTAGAATTTTTTGTTTGTTTGTAGTTCGAATTTCAGGCTCAGTGGGGTCAGTACATGTTTGTAAAATCACCCTCACTTCGAAATATATCCCCCTCATCATTTGTTGTAAAGAAAAAGACGGCATAGTTTGAAAAATCTTCTACGATCATATGGTTTGCAGAGATCACGGAACTTTTTACTATAATTTAGTGGAAATTTCCAACAGAATAAGTTATTCTTGCTACTTGCATTTATCATAATACTTATTATACTTGACGTAGGTATTCTATGAGTAAAGTTTTTGTGTATTCCAAACAGCTGACAAACGCACCCCCCTTTGAATTTCTTTAGTAACTTTTCTTACAAAGCATTTTTGTATTTGAAATCCATTAGTATAGCAAAAATAATTGATATGCTAGCTCATAGTAAATTCATTAATTACTCATTGACACTGCCTACATGATATCATGACTCAGTCAGTACCACTAGTTTTATATTCATGACCACTGAGAATTGCTCTTTCCTATTCAATTCATAGTATATTGATTGAGTTCCCTAAAATGGTACAATAGATTTTAGATAAAGAAATTGCAAAGTTTTCAGTTTAATCATTAATATCCTCTCTCAACAAGAACCAGATCGTTTGTATGTCCCCAAAATGAAAAAGCAACCCAAGATACTGATTGAATATTGGTAAAATCATTAAAAAGCCATATGTAATGCTGAAACGTACCTTAAATATACTAGATTAATATGCAATCGGAGCTGGAACAGAAGCATTATTTTTTTTTTTTCATTTTCTGCCCAGTGTCAGAACTTAAGTTTAGATGCGTATGTAGAGTGGCTCAAAGTTTTGTACACGCTTGTTTAATGCTTTATTCCAAAGATATCAAGGGTTGTTAAACAGTTTGTTATTCAAAATTTGAAAAAGAAAACTGCGTGCTGGTTGACCAGATTCCCTAAATTCCAAAAGCAGTGCTGAAGTAAAAAAAAAAAAAAAGACATATGTACTTATGGTTCGGTAATGCACTTATATCAGCTATTTTCGTGCGGAGTCACTAGATGGTACACGATTCCAAAAATACACCTACATAAAAAACACTTTTGATACGTTCTTCCACCAAGTTCATACCTTCTGTGTGAGTATTTCATTTAGATAAAGATAGATTAAGGTAGATTTGCATATAGACTAACCTCATTTTGTGCAGGAACAACAGCTTTTATAGTTCGTCATTATGAGATCCAAACTTTAGCTATTTTCACAAGTGATAATCCGAACAAATGATTCACTTAAAAAAGAATAATGAGAATCGACTTGGTGAGCTAGGAAATGGAAAGGAAGGCAATATTTGTGATTATATTTGGACATGAACCCTTATTGAATGGAAACAAATCATAATTCATACTGGATCGATTGGTTTATTCATAATTTGGAGGTAGAAGGTAAATTGAGTCATGATTTGATTTTTCATTCATAATTCATGCATGTAAAGAGACGTCAAAAATTTCCAAAATTTTGAGGATAGGTTTGTTTCACATGATTGCCAAGATAGATAAAAACTAATGGAAATAGATCGTTCCAATCGAAGATAAGAATTAGCAAATAATAATACCTTTGACTGAATAGGGAATGAGGTTAGACATATGCAAATATCTACTAAACAAAGCTTACTTATTCGTGAGGATTGAACAATAACTCAGAAGTACTTTCCTAAATTGTGAGACCAACAAGCCGACACTCACACCACGAAGTGCTTTGTTTTGTGTTCCAAAAGATGTTAAGTATATATATATATATATATATATATATATATATATATATATATATATATATATATATATATATATATATATATATATATACATATATACGTGTCCGTGTATGTATCTCTGTGTGTACAATGACAATATATTTCGAGCAAAACACTAGTAAATACTCATAGTGTTGCGTAATCTTCTTTCTCTCAGTTAAATTTCTTTTCTTCAACAGATAGATAGATAGATAGATAGATAGATAGATAGATAGATAGATAGATAGATAGATAAATAAATAGATAGATAGATAGATCTATTTTGAAAGAACGACCTGGAAATTTTTGGGTTTTGATTGGAAATCAAACAATTATATCTTTACCAGACGGGAGGGAGGTATAGACTCGGATATATCCTGGTATCGCAGGTACATCTCTCCCATCCCGACTTGGCTTTGCTGGAATCTCCATTACTCTCATAGAATTTCTGAAGTGTAAATATCTATTATTATTTATTGTCAAGTCTCAATCTGAGCAAAGGGGTTGCTAAGAGAGAATAAATGGTCATCATTGTTACATGTTTTGTTGTGCTGCATTCTCAGGAAAAAGTGCGCTTATTCCCTGTGGACACAGCTGAAGATTATAACAGGAATCCATGCACACATGAATATAGATGGGAAAGACAGAGAAATAAATAGATACCAACCGTATCATTTTCTTTCTCTTTTGTAAAAATACTTGAAGTCTACGATGGGATGCATCGACAATTGGTAAAGTGGATATTCATGGTTGCTATGAAATTTGACGACGGATATCAAGCTATTTATCTGAAGTCGAGCACTGAAAATAGATTCTAACAGCAAACAAGCCACAGTGACCAAGGAGATTTCTGCGTAGACTGACTGGAGTGATATGGCGGATAAGTTGGTAGCTATCCTTTTGGAGACACCAGCAGTAATCTCATAAGATTCTATAAAGCTTCTCTTATGCTTTCATTTGAACATAAATATATCAATATTAACATATATATAAATATATATGTGTGTGTATATATATATAAATATATATGTGTGTGTATATATATATATATATATATATATACATATATATATATATATATATATATATATATATATATAATACAATGTGGATTCGCTACATTAACACATTTATGTTTCTGCCCTCTCTGGGCCTTATCAGGCGAATGATTGTGTGTTCTTAGATTCTAGTTTCGGGAATTTGGTGTAAATCTTGTGGGTGTCACTGTGAGTGGGAAGAATTAATCATTTTGCTTTTCGGTTTTTAGTGGTGTGAATATTTTTATGGTGGATGTCAGTTACATATAAAAAAAGTGTGAGCTAGGTGTAGGAGTCATCTCTGAATGGAGCATAATTGTTTTCTGGGGGATGTTTTCATCTTGACATTGATATTTGGCATTAGGTTTATTGCCTATAATGGTATCCTTTATAACTGTAGTGGATTATATTATTCCTAATTTACTTGTGCACGTTAGGGAGTAGATACTGATGATTAGAAGTTTTGGGGGATGATCAATATATGAAAAGACTGTCTACCTTACTTTTAATCTACTGATGTATGCATTGCTATGATATTATATTCGTTAAAAAACAAAGTCAGCGCAATGCCCGCATTTTCGTGTTGTTTCAAGTTTTCTATTTGATAAATGTACTTTTGGCCTCTTTGTATTTTTGCAAATAATGATATATCGAATTCCTCGTTTAGGCTGAGAATACAAGAACTTACTTAATTTGGACATGTGTTAGTTTGTCTGAATATTTTCCATTTAACTGTTGGTTTGTAATTCATTCGGTATTATTTCCAATAATAAGCTGATAGGAATGTGCTACTTCTGTATTTTCCATTTGTAAATGATGATATATGGTTGGCTAATCTAAGTTTAAATGGTGTGTATGATATTCCGATATAATTTTTTATTTGTAAGGGTTTTCATTGGGTTGATATCTTAGCCTGGTATACTATGTTAGATCTGAAGTATTTGTTTTGCAATGGCCAGTTATTTTATTCTGACAAGTTCAGTCTTTTTTTTTGTTTTGATATTTTTAATTAGTGCTTTCTTTTTATACATTATTTTTAATAATTTTATTGTTGTGTTCAGTGATAATTCTACTAAAATTTTCAGTACAACTAAAGATATTTTTCAATTTTTTTTTATTAAACATTTTACCTAGTTGGTGCCTCCGTGGTAACTGTTTTTCAATTAATTGAACGAATATTATACCAAAGTTTGTTCCTACTTGTAAATTAAATGAGGGTAAATACCACATGATTCATCTATTTCTGTTTTTTGTTCCTTGCAATTGGATTTAACATTTTTATCATCATTAAGGTTTGCTCCGTTGAGAACCTTATTATTTAGGACTTTGATGTATTCATTTT
>OY735206.1:56255983-56313483 GCA_963457665.1 Thysanoteuthis rhombus | reverse complement strand
CTGTGTGCGCAAAGCGGATAGAAAACTGACAACAAATAGGGACTGAATTGTCGAACGTGCCCAGGAATTTTGCAAAAACCTCGATTCCATCAAACAAAGGACGCAGAAAAATGACCTGGAAACATGGACCAAAAGTAATCAATTCGAGGTTTTCCCAGGAGTTACTCTGCAAGGAGTGGAGCAAGCCATTAAGCGAACAATGAAAGGAAATAGCATCCCCATCGATCTAATAAAAAAAAGCTGGAAAAATCATCAAGAGAAAACTAGCCATCTTATCTAACTTATGCTTCAAACAAAGTAACGTCTCAGAAGAATGGAACACTGCAATCATAATGCTATTATGTAAAATAAACCGAAAAGACTACAGGCGAGTTAGCCTACTTAACAACATCTTCAAGACACTAGATGAAAACCAGTCTCTATCCAGTAAACAACTAAAAGGATCAGTAGCTTACATAATAATAGTAGCTGTAACATTTGTTGACTTCGAAAAGGCTTTCCATTCAGTGGAAATCCCCAAAGTTATTCACACAATAATCCAGTAAGGTGTGGACCTCGTATATGTTAGAATACTGCAATATATCAAAATGCGCAGCAGTTCCTTCATCAGGTTACATGGAAACTCTGAGCCTTTTGAGCTAGAAAAAGGAATGAGACAAGGTCATAACAACTCACCAGCCTGCTTTGAAATTATCTTCCGAAAGTTAGAATAGGAATACAAAGGAATCAGGAAAGGCAGATTATACCTGAATATCCTCAGATTTGCTGACGATATCGTTTTCCTTCTCACCTATCTCCCAATAATGTTTGACATGCTAAAAGAAGCAAGCAAAAAAGTTGGGTTGCACACAAATTCCAGCAAAATGAATGTTATGTTCAATAAACATGTCAGGGACAGAGACACAACGATCAAAATCAAAAGTGCAGAACAGGGAAAGTAGACCAAATCATCCATGTACGACATCGAGTCTCCACGAAGTTATCAAAAGAAGAAATCAAGTAAGGAATCGCACTTGGTTGGCAAGCTTTCAGTAGAGCGAGCTCGAATTTCAAAAAACAACAAAATTCCACTAATCCTAGAGAGAAGGGGCATACGTCCGATGTATGCTACCGATAGTCACATAGAGAGCTGAAACATGGAATCTAACCAAAACATCAACACTCAAACTGAGAAGCATACAACGTACGAGAATCATACTCAGCCACACATGGAGAGATCATAAGATAGCAAAGTATATCAGAGAAAAGACATGAGTCAGATACATCGTAAAAACTGTTAGAAAACTCAAATAGCAATAGGCTGGACACATTGCAAGAATGTGTTTTAACAACGTAGATCCCTATAGATCAGGTACGGGGCTGTAGACGACAGAAAGAGAGATGGCTTGACGAGCTACATTGATTCAAGAAGAACTGGCTTTGCAATACCCATAATAGAGTGATCTTGCGAATCTTGGGGAAGTTCTATGTCCAATAACGGACGCTAACTGATTGATGATGATGATTGCTTAACTAACATGAGACTCAGTGTCAGATTTGCAAAGTATACTTACTTATATATGCTCTATCCACCAATATCGAGTACTCTTCATAGACGACTTAACCCTCAAAAAATGATAACAATACCCAAGTATAGCTCATAAAAAATTACTAAACCATAAAAAAAATAATAAAGGAAATCATATATATTTTTTTAAATTAGAAAATCATAAATGATAGGTATCAAAAACAAAATAAGCCAAATGAATCATAAACTTTGTTCAAAAACGATAAAAGAAAAACTTTGAATCAGCTTAAGATGGAATCAAATAACACAATGAGGTAAATGAATTCAACAAAGAAAGAACAATCAAAAACAAACCAGAGAATTTTCTCTTTGTGAAAAAATGAAATAATAAACTCAATTAGAATTATCTTTCAATCCAGGTAAATATAATAAATTACAGATGAAATTACCTGAAGGTATAATAGCTTTAGTTCAACAAACAAATAAAACTGCATTAACAAGAAATTCTTAAAAAAACAAACATCAGTGAACGATCAGAAGATAAACCAACGTATCGTTTTGTAACCTGTGTTGGCAAATCTTGATAAAACAATATCATCTAATGCTACAAAGGTAAATTATTACAACTCACTCTAACTGACACATTTCAAAACATAGAAGGAGTCATTTTCCGGGTATACACGCATTTGTAAGGCACAGTCATATTGTCCATCTGATGAGATGAATTAAGGCAAAGGAGGACATACTATTGTCATAGACATTGAGCACTGTTGAAATAAAGATTTTCGGAATGATGTGTACGACATATATATATATATATATATATATATATACATATCATCTATTTATATGACATATACATATACGACTTATAAATAAAAAAAATGTATACATATATATATATATATATATATATATATATATATATATATATATATATATATATATATATATATATATATATCCATTCTTCATATGACTTATATATATTGTTATTTTTTTTCCAATTTAAATATTTAGTTTGTTTAGTCTGGAGTTTTTAGAAATGTGTGAGTATACAGATAGGTTTCCATTTTCAAGTTCCCGGGCAAGCTGTCGGCGTGACTTCCCGATTCACAGCAACAGCTGTGATCATGGTGTTTTAAAATCTATCATCAGCTATTTATGTTAGTTGGGGGATAGGTATGTATTAAAGCTTGGGTGGGGGTATCCAGGACACAAATTCGTCCCAAGCAAAAAGGCAACAAAAACACTCCCTCCAACTCATCATCATCATCATCATCTTCATCATTATCTGTGTCCTAACCTCCGTCATTGGATATAGACCTTCCCCCGGACTTGCCTCACTTTTTTATCGTAGACGTCGAGGAGCCAGTCTAAATTTGTCTAGTTCGTCCCTCCATGTAGTATTCTGCCGACCTTGGATGATGCCGTAGTGTATCTCCTGTTTTTGTTTTCGTTTCTTTTTTTATTACTCATTCAGTTCGATCTCTTCAATTTTCTCCCTTGTTGTTGTCGATATCTTGAGGCTTCTGCGTTTTCCCATGGGATTCTTGGTTCCATGTAAGATTTTACTGTTGGTTTTGTGGCCTCGTTGGTTTAAATATGGTGGTGACTTCGATTAAAGAGGCTGTTATTTTGTTGTTGTGTTTGTTAACGTTGAGAATTTTATCAGTTTTTTTGTTCAAAATTGAAGGATTGAATGTGTTTTTGGTATGTTTAGTTGGTGCTTCCTGGTGCAGAAAAATTTACTGCAATCTTTATCGGTGTTTACACGCATTTTACATTCTACTATTTAGTTGTTTCTTCCTTTCTTTGCTTTGATTTAGGACTTGGATGTCCTTGATGGTATCACTTTTGTCCGTTAGGATGTTGTCTGTTTCGTTCTTTGTACCGTATTTGGTGCTTTTCAAAGTCCATATGTGAGCTGAATTGTATAAAATGTCCTCAAAATAGAAACATTTCAATTCTATGTCGAAATTAATAAAAACTTTTTTTTTTTCAAATCTTTCTTGACGAGATCTTGAGAGTACATGCTATGAATATTTTAAATGAAATCTTGAAATGATGAAGCGGAAATTTCACAAGTTACGCAGTTAACGTTGTGCTGAAGCATACGATAAAAACTGAGGTGTTTTTGTTATTTATAAGTAAGAAGAATTTACAATGAAATGAAGACATAAAATAGAGTAGAGTAAATACAGTAGCGCTTTGAACAGTAGTTTCCGATAAATTAGAGTATTGCTGTACACGAATTGATGTTACCAAAAATGTATGGGCAAAACAAAATTATAAGAAAGCCTTGAATAGTGAAAGGAGGAAGGAGGAGTCATCCTCAGTGATTAAGGTATACCTGTATCTTTAAATACGTATTTATATAAAACACATTTCATGTTTAACCCTAAAAGCTTTATCAGTTGAAATATTTGATAACAACCAGTCTGTGTAGGTGATTTGGTATTGACCAATAATTTCCCAGTTATCAACATCAATGTAAAAAATGTAGAAGGAAGACAATGACAAGACAGTAAATTAAGAAACGATACAAACATCAAATTATCTTTGAGTAAATGTATCATCTGATTAAAGATAACAAAGGAAATTGCTAACCCGTTAGTGAATTTCTTCCCTCTTTTAAAAACAATAGTCGGGTGGTTATTAACATACGTCTTGTAGTTAAAATTCAAGAGTTCTGGGTGTATGTTTGGGTGTGTATGCGAAACAATAACTTGATAACCGGTCATAATATGAACTTGACAATAACAAGATGTTTTAGTGAGCATCCAAGGCTGTGCTGTGTCGAATGTGAAGTTTTCTTGGATCTGCATTCTTTGAGAAGTCTGATAAAAACAAATGAAGGAGACATACAACTAGACAGTTACGAACTCAAAGCAACATTCTTCCAACTGTTGGACACTTGTATGTTGTTTGTTTTGTTTCACTTTTTTTCGCAAATTTCCCATTGAAGTGAAAGTAAGGGTCAATTTTAGCATCATAGTTACATTGTAAATAGATACCTCATCTGAAACCTTGTCTTCCTAACTTCCCACCTCTCAAAGAAATAATCTTCGGAGTATATTGAAATACGTGTTCTGTCTGAATTTGGTGAGAATCGATCAAGAATCACAGAAAAACGGGAAAAATTCAAACCCAGATTTATTACCGCTTACAATTTATTCACCGAAACCTATTTATTATTTCATTGGTTTCACTTATGTCGATAATATTGTTTATGTTGTTTATTTTTATTTTTCCCATTCGTCTTATTAACGTCATTTTTCCGATTCTATTTATCAACATTATCATTTCCCTGAATTTCAAGATAAAAAAAAATGTTTAAGATAGAAATATACTGTAATGACACGTTTCTTGAATATTTCATTATTAAAAAAATATTTATGAGTGATAAAACAGCTCATTGAACAAACAAACCAAACATATCAATCGAAAGGAACTAACAGATTTTTAAACGCTAATCCTAATTTTGAAGCAATGGTAGAACGACAGGTATGACTTGTTAGTAACACTGTAAATAGATCCTCTGCCGGTAAAACCTGAGTCTTATTTTCTCGGTAAAATTCTGATGGATTACTTTGAGTTATATTAAAAATATGCGTCCTGTCTCAATAGATGAGAAACGGTCAATATATATATATATATATATATATATATATATATATATATATATATATATATATATAGATAGATAGATAGATAGATAGATAGATAGATAGATAGATGAGGAGGGAGTATCAAACAGTTTTCAATGTCCATACATATTATATTTTGATTTTATGCTACCGACTGGAGAGTGACAATTAGATCCTGGGAAGAGCAAGCAGATCCTAGACAGAAGACCCAATCCATACTTGAAATGATTACATCATTCCTTACGGGTACCATGCTACTAATAGACGAATCGCTTTCCATGGATCTTCAGGACTTACAGTAACTTTTCTTCGGGTAAGTGGTGCACTAAAGCACATGTTCCCCTAGATATTCCATGTTCAGGGGAATCACCTGCTTACTGAAACAGAAGCTGATCCCAGAAAGAACGCTGAAATGTCTCTTCCCAATTTTCTCTTATCAAAGTCAAAGGCATAAACAGGTGCAAAAGAAATGTCAAGTTGCTGGAGGAGATTGAGAAGCATGTAATTCCTAGGTCATGGCCTATATGCATATTAATACGAGCTTATCTGTTGAGTAGCACTTGTTCCCTGACTGCCTTTTGCCCTCCCCATATCAAACAATTAATGACTTGGTTAAGTTCAGAGAGTGTTTTCCGAGGGTTTAAATAGATCGATTATATATATATATATATATATATATATATATATATATATATATATATATATATATATATATATATATGTATGTATGTATATATATATCCCTCTTTTTCTCAATATCTTTAATTCTCAACACACACACACATATATATATATATATATATATATAGAGAGAGAGAGAGAGAGAGAGAGAGATAGATAGATAGATATGAACTTGTGTAGAACCTTATTAAGACCAAGAGATACTGTCCGTATTTTCATGTATATATTTCATGGCTTTTTTAAAACAGACTCAGGATTACTACAAACTTATCCATCAGTTTATCAATAATCAGGTATTGTTATCAATCAGTGAGCAGCCTTGTATATGCAAAGGTCTATAAATATATATCAGTTTAAAATATATATACATGTGTGTGCGTGTATGTGTGTTTATGAGTGTTCTTGTGTACGTGCGTGCGCATAGTTGCATGGGGTTGATGTTACATGCGCTGGTTTGCTTTTATAAGCACACCAAAAAATAAATGAGTATATGTGCACAAATAAAATGGTATTAAAATAAAACAACTATTGCACCCTTGCATATATATATATATATATATATATATATATATATATATATATATATATATATATATATATATATATATATATACTATTGCACCCTTGCATATATATATATATATATATATATATATATATATATATATATATATATATATATATATTGATACGTGTACATATACTCATTCTTTTCTTGGCATGTATACGAAAGCACTCGGGAAAACACAAAACATCAATTCCTCGCCACAACATGCACGTGCACACACATACACACAGACATACACACGCACATACATTTCAAACGGATATGTATTCATAGACTTTTCTTGATACGATCATTTTCCTTCTATTCCTAATTGCAAAGATATTTTCCCCCTGCCAATTCCAGAGATGGATCAAAACCTTATAATTTTATTCATTGGTTGTTCTAATTGATACAATGCCAGAATGGGCGTGTGTCCCACCAAATACAACGCACCCAATGACCCATTTATCCAGGCGAACATTGATCAGCCGTTTGCACCGATTGGCTGACCGATTCCATCTAATGAAGGATGTGCTGGGTGCAAATCTGGTTCGTGCATCCTGGTTTTATACGTTGGCAATATTTCAGTGGAGTTAAAATCTCCTCGGCTGAGTCTGAACCTGAATTATCCTCACATTGTATATATGTATGTATGTATGTATGTATGTATGCATATATGTATGTATGTATGCATATATGTATGTATGTATATATGTATATATGTATGTATATATGTATACATGTATATATGTATGCATATATGTATGTATGCATGTATGTATGTATGTATGCATATATGTATGTATGTATGCATATATGTATGTATGTATAATTGCATATATGTATATATGTATGTATGTATGTATGTATGTATGTATGCATGCGTATATGTATGTATGTATATATGTATACATATATGTATGTATGTATTTATGTATGTGTGCATGCTGACATGAATCTGTAAGTTGGTTTGAATGCTAAGTATACGAATGAATGTCCTATGCACGTATGGTTGCGTGCATAAATGGAAAAATGTACGTATGACTATGTGTGTGTGGATAGATGATACTGTACATGCATGGATGCGTGGATACTGAGATAAATGTGGGTGAGCATGTGTATATGTATGTATGTAAGTATTAGATTATTTAAGATAAGCCATTCAGTTGCAGTGTATTATGAATCACATCCCTGTCAATAATAATCAACATTAATGGAATCGAAAATACCTTGAAAAGTACCGTGCAATAAAGCCAAGACGGAATGCTGAATAAACATATACATCATGCATATGAATATGTTATATTGATATTCAAAAATATATTTCAATTTACTTGTACTTATCTGTGTATGCATTTAAAAATTCGAATCTTCCAATGATATATATCGTTGGGATAGTATGCTGCAGCCCCCTTGTTTTTTTTTTTTTACCCTCAAAACATTACATTTTCAAGAAACAAGCAGTCGTTCGTACTGGGTTACATGGTGTTAGCAGCAAGAATAACTCCTTGACCTGTCCGATCGGAAAATTAGTATTCTTACTTTTCCAGACGACCTTAGTTCAGAAACTACCTCAGCTTGAATACATACCAGTTTGCTAATTCTATTTTCCATGCTGTCAATCTCTAGCCCTCTACACAACTTTAACCTCCAGTCTTAACAACAACCAAAATCAGGAAAGAAATATTTGCTTCTGATATAGATAAACGTTTTTAAACTTTATTTATTTAGTATCCAAACGCATGCAAAACACAGCACAGGCGTTCGTTTTTTAAATCACCGGCTTATCTAGATCCCTCAGAAACTTCTGTTGACTTGATGATATATTCCTGGCCGAACGCTTTCTCAGTACACCAAGGGTACACTGTCTGAGAAAGCAATAGTCGGTTATTATATGAATTTTCTAATGCCTACCCGAGGACAATGTCGGCTGGTAATGTACATGTTCGCAAGTGTGCACATTGCATCCGAAGCTAACTTAGATTTTATATCATCGCCATTTCTTCGATGGTGAAGTGTTAAACGAAGTGCTTAACATTTGCCTAGAACAAGCAAAACTTTGAGAATATAAGCATGTGCAAATATCCACAGTACAATCCATTTTTTAAGCGAATACACTGTTCAAGTCGAAGTCGATTTTTTGTTGTAAACTTCTGCTTGCACACTTGAAAAGCTGAAGTAGTGTGAAATATGACACATCCTTATTCAATTCAAAATATTTTGATCGTCAAAGTTAGCATCTTCAATAAAATGTGTTAAGATAACAAAATCGCGTATATTTATGGACTCAATGGTCTGTTGATGGTGTGATGACTCGGATATAGGAGAATATTTATCACTTTTTGATTAAACCAAAAGGTTTTAAAATGTCCCCAAATAGTAGGGGTGGTGATTCGTTTCATCTCAGCTGTGTCCCGAGGGTATGTATGCTTGTCAGGAGTGAATGCTCTAAGTAATGTATGGTCAATTAGCTGTAGATAAGAAACTGCATCTGTATTGGTGTAATTTTTCACGTTCACATAAGCATCGTTTATGCTGTGTGTGTGAACTGGTTTTAGCAGTTCAAAGGATATGTTAGACGGAAGGATTACTCAGGAAGCTGAAGTTTATGTGAATGAAGAGTTTGTATCAGTTGTGAAGTGAAGCAGTTTGGTGTGGTCAATATTCTATGATCAGATAGATTCTATCTGATCCGGTGTCAAGTTTCTTCTGTGTAAATTGGTTGTTCTGATGACCGGTGCATATCTTTATTCGCCAATATGGGTTTAATGTACCAGATTAAGACATAAAATTTGAACTTGATATGTATGAAAAAAGTGCGTATTTTGGAGGCTATCTGATTCGGTGTGTTATTTAGGTCACAGGGATTAACTATTCTAGCGGTTCAAGTGTCGGTGTAGTCGCTGATGTAGTTAATTGTGTCTTTCCAAATCGTTTCTTCGGTCTAATACTATTTGATGTGTGTGTGTGTGTGTAAACATATATGAGTGGCCGTGCATTAATGCACATTAAAGCATTCTGAGCTACAAAACTCAGATGTGTATTAGATGCGTTCACACGATCATTTGTTCTTGTTTTTTAATCAATTGTTGTGATAGATGTAAAAATTAGTCATCAGCGTTCACAAGTATGGAATTTTAGATTTGAATTATTTCTTCAGATATAATTTATATAATTCATATTTTCCTTTCTTCTTGAGCCTTGCTTCTCTTTCAGCGTTACGTAGACACACCATTGAATGCTACAAAAATGATTATGCAAAATGTTCAAGCTTTTGAATAAAAATAAATTGTAGCTTATATATATATATATGTGTGTGTGTGTGTATATATATATATATATATATAGATAGATAGATAGATAGATAGATAGATAGATAGATAGATAGATAATATATATACGTATATTGAATGAATATAGAGATATCATTGAGAACATATGACGTGCTTTTATTGTGGAATCATTTTAGACAACGGACAATAAAAGTGAGATATGCAAAAGGTTTAGAGAGTGGTCCAATCTGTAAATAAACTGAGGTACAGTAGCTGGTATCATGATGTGCTTATACTAGGAAGATCATGCTTCATCACTATTGCAGAAAACTAGCTGATCGTTGGGACAAGTTTCATTTGCAGTCATAGAAAATTTACTAGGAGAACCGAACAAGCTCTCAGCAGAACAATGAAATCAATTTGAAGACTTTTTAGTGAGTTTAGCTTGAAACCATATCATCTTCGCTGAGTCCACACAATCACCGATAAGGGTCCAGATCAGGGAGTTGAATTCTAGTAGATTTTCGGATAAAAATGTGCTGAAGACCTTTTCTGTGTTTGAGAAATCATCTGCACTGATGGACCATCTTTTGAATTGAATTGACATGTCGATCGTATATCATACTAGACAAATGTAAACCGTCATGAGACCATTATATAGTGTATTATATCTATGAGTGTTACTGTTTGTATTTGATTCTTCATCTCAGGTCTAATGGGTCTATTCTCCTTTGTAGGAAGAGTGAGAGGTGGGTCAGGTTGTTTTTCCAGTGAAGATAGTCGGCAATAAAGAGATAAAATATTGTTTCCAAACGATGGGGTGCCTTCTAATTTCAGTCTCGTTGCTTGCACCTTATTGAATGAACTTCTTCCTCTGCAGTGGATTGGCCGACATGGACAAATTGAGTCACCTACTTGGTCACTTGACCTCACTGTCCCAGATTTCTTTCTTGGTGTCTGATTAGAAGGACGCAGTTCACGTTAATGACCCTTAAACAATCCAGCCAATCACTCAAAGAATTCCTGACTCTTGCATTCAACTTCCTGGGAACTCATATTTGGAAATATGCTGCTCCGTAAAAAGAAAAATGGATCCTTCGTCGAATCGTAGCAGATAGTCTGTATTTCGAATCAAAGCAGTCATCAAAGTTTTGTTCGTTCTTATTTCATTTTATTTCTTTTTATACGTCGAATGATGATCATCTGAAAGATCGATTAAATATGGTTTTGTTATTTTTGACGAAAGACCATTGTTTTTCAATGATAATATTTTACTCCTGATCACATTGTTATCGACTTCCCATCCTGTGTTTATAAACGATCATAATGATAGGCAACCTCTGCCTATATTTTTCCAAATTGTATCAGACGGTTATTATCATCTAAAATATCCTGTCTCAAATTGTTTGCAATACGCTGCTTATCCTGCACGAGGTCTTTTAAGAAATTAATGAGACTGATTGTATAAAAACACTTATCTACTTATTTACAAATCATCTTTATCTCCTACAAAATAAGTCCCTTTGGAAGCCAAACACCAACGGATATGTTGTTCCTACTCATGGAGACAGAGCTTGAAGTCAATTGACCCAGCTTTTAATTCTCTAACGTTCGATCTATATCATAAATACTCACCACTGAATTACATTATTGAATACGTAGGAGGCTTCATTTAAAATGAATATTTGTAATTTAAAATACATGTTTTATATCAATACGGAGTTATTGAGGCGACTACGTATGTAGTACCTTCTATAAACTGGAGCTTATTAGCTAAGTCTCGCTTTATCACTGTAACCGGAATGCTTTTTCGCTTCACCGAGTGCCTCACACCGGTGTTCCTGTGTCGTAGTAGGTCCAATAATTATCGGCACGACAAACAGTTGCCTTCAAAAGAAATAATAGCAACATATACAAAGAATCAATGTATGAAGTAATTTGGTTCAGTAAGTATTTGATGTTTTTGAATCTTTTATATTTTATGGAGTGACGCTGGAAGTAATGTTTGCCACCAGATCACACAGGTTAAGCAGTAATGAGCCTGATCGGTTCAAAGATCGGAAAATACTTAGGAATAGCATACACTGTAATAGATCTGAGGCTTGTGTTCAGCTAAATAACTACATTTTATAGGCTAGTAATGATTATAATGTTTACTCGATTATAGACGAAATTGAGGTCAGTATGTTTACTTTATCGACACGAACGAATTATTGTGAATATTTTAGAAAACACCATTTAGCTTCTATAATCAGAACAAAGGCCAATGCTATTAAAAGATATGGACGACAAATGGTTGCTCTTCGGTGGTAGAAGACTTGTGTGAAAGTGATGTACATCCCTGCTGGAGCAATGCTGTCATCCAGCTTCCTATCTTTGTTTGAGAGAAATAACCCAAGCAAAAGGATATAGGACTGTTGAGTCACTTGGAACCATACATTGCTTTCTTCTGTCACATGGGGGTGCAATATCGAACAGACAAAGAGCAAAACCATGGCGTCAATGCACCATTGAGAGGTTTCCATCAAACCCCGTTTTCACTTTCTCTCTCTCTCTCTCTCTCTCTCTCTCTCTCTCTCTCTCTCTCTCTCCCTGTCGTCCCATGCGATTATCGACGAAGATAATAAAACGCGCTGAGCTCCACAAATCAATTTTGTGACTCCTTCCTTAATAAAACGTCAGTCAGGATCAGACTAAAAACATTGCCCTTTAAAAGTGTCAGACGCAGTTGGAAAAGAAAAAAAATTGCTGGCCTTTACAAGTCAACTAGTAAAAGAAAGACAAAGAGGTATTTGGAGTGAAAAGCTATTAAATTTCAACAAAGAGAAAGAACTGGTGGTGTGAAGGAATTTGATGGGCTCCAAGTACCTGTCTTTGAGTCAGTCACGTTTCATTGGTTGTTGGAAAAAAGCTCCATTATATTTGAGGCTTGTTTTAAAATGCACCATGATGTCCAGTGGTCATAGCTCTCTATCTTTCTTTTTTCTATCTCTCGCTCTTTGTATACATATATTGTTAATGTCCCTTCTCAAATAAGAGACTAATCTTAAAAGGATTTTATTGATACGAACACTCACACATGTATATTATGAAAAAATGGATGCATAATCCGACAGAATAACTACACATACCTTATATCGTTTCAAAAGAACTCCAGTTATTACAGGGACAATGTCTTTATTTATTTTTTTATACTAATAACGCTGTCAAGACCTCTGGGTCTGAAGCGAATGTTTCAATCCTGCCTGTACTGAATAGGATAACAGATTGTCTATAGCCGCACTGAAGTGTTGTGATACAACGAAACAGTGCTGTCTGAGGATGATACAATAATATATATATGATATTTTTTTATTGAGAGTAGATGCTGTACTAATTTACATATTTAGCGTGATGGTGACAGTCCCTGGAACCCACACAAACGTGTAGAGATTATGATTCTGATGATTGTATGCCACAATGTTGTTGCATAGACTAAAAGTAGTCGAAGTAAGTATTCAAAGTCTATTTGAAAGGCATTCATCAATTTTGAACGGTTTTTTCTAACTGTAACTAAAAATTAATTAAAGGAGACCTTATCACACTTTCACGAACAGACACCAATCCATAGTGTCACTAAGCTGACAGATATATGCAATCTACACAGCTTGTGTGCTGCGTGACCATAACATTCACGATGATCAAACCTGGCCATTCTTCTGTCTTGTGCACTGTGTTTTGAGATAACATCAAATCACCCTTACAAACGTTCTACAATCTTATATGGTCTGTTGGGACCTATGGCTTTTCCCATGAGATATTGGGCTGAGGGTAAGATTATAGACAACGTCGAGGCTGCTGATAATGATTTTTAAAAAAGGCTTTTCGACACCCCTTTGAAGAGTTGAGGGGACGCTGGGATGTGTGAGTCTATATGGACTCAAGGTGATGACCTGGAAGAGGATTAAAGCGCCACCCTCCAGTGATATCAATTGACTGTATACCTTTTAAACTGGTTGTCTGCGTACGGGCATATTTAAAAGCCCAGATGACAATGTTTGCGAGCAAACATATGTGAGTGAATGGTGGTGGATAATTGAGAGGTTCTTTTTAAATGTATAAATGTATTGTTGTGTATGGTTTTTAGATTGTGTAAGTGCCAACTGATCAGACCCAGGGGATAACTGTAAAAACTGGTGCCACAAATGAAATGGTCTGGTTGTTTATTCCTGAACATCTGCAAATTGAATCAACAAATAGCTTGGGAAAATGTGCTTTTGCTCAGACTTGCGCAGAAAATATTTCACGTTTGTATTCAAATCTCCCACTCTCTCTATTTCCCTCTCTCTTTATATATATATATATATATATATATATATATATATATATATATATATGAAAATCCGAAATTTTCTGTTATCAAACACAAATGTGTAAACAGGTGCAAAAGAAATGTCAAATTGTGGGAGGAGATTGAGAAGTATGAGTTTCCTTGGTTATGGCATATATGCATGTTAATATGAGCTGATCTGTTGAGTCACACTTGTTCCCTGGGTGCACTTTGCCCTCTCCATATCAAATAATTAATGACCGAGTCAAATTTAGAGAGTGTTCTCCAAGTGCTAAAATAGATGGATCGACAGATAAATCGATAGATGAACGGAGGTTAAGCTAAAAAATCTCTCGAGTATAAGTTCTAATTGGAAGCTTGATTGATGAGAATAACCAGCGACTTGGTCTTGGACGGCAATCACTCTCAGGTGTTTGTATTTGAAAAAGGCTAAAATAAGTGACTTCATATATATGTCTACAAATTCATATCTGATATAAATATATATGTATCCGTAATTTGAGGAATCTAAGTGTGTGTGTGTGTGTGTGTGTGCGTGTGTGAACTGAGATAACACGATGACTGACTATTCTACGAAAGATGATCCGTGCATTAGATATCGCCGTGTCAAATTGAAGTCGTTTGGATTTACAGATCATGATATGAAAGGGTGCTTGATTTACAATGTAAATTGATCTTAGAATGGATAAATAGTTTTCGCCCAAGTACGTTACGCATGTCACTAGAATTAATTTATGATTTAGAACCTGTAGTTGAGTGACAGTAAGAGAGGGGAAAAGGAAAGAGCATTGAAAAGAGAAAGAGGAAGAATGTTGAAAGAATCAATGTTTTTTTGTTTTGTTTTTTTTCAGAACGAGTTTTAACTTGATTATGAAAGTAAGAATGATGTAAAGGCATTAACAAAAATTCTTCTTTGATTGTTATGATTAATGACATAATGAATAGATTGTTTGTTTTCTCATTTCATCAACCTAAATTTGAGAAATCATGTTCTCATTTTTTTCTACGTATTCAGCTGCTTTTATTTACGGATTATTTTTTTCTTCGGAAAAAAAGATACAAATATGTTTTCAATCAAAGATGAATAGTTTAGAGTTTAGTTCCTCTCTTTCCTTTTATAGATCCAAATTTAGATTCTAAATGGCTAAATTCACAACTGAAGAAAATAGACCAAAATGTTTCAAAGTCGCAGCTTCGTATGGCAGACAGAAAATTATTTCTCCTCATCACTTCTAAAGATGCCCTTTTTGAACGGGCATGCCTTTGTCAATCTCACAAGAAAAGCATCAAAAGTTTAAAGACCGTTGAATAGTATCGGAAGTTATATCTCTTTTTCAACTTCATGATCAAATTCCAAAAAGTTTTATGTGTATGTATATATATATATATATATATATATATAATGTCATCCACGGACAGCTGTTTCGTTGTATTACTACTCTTCAGTGTGGCTATAGACAATCAATTATCCCATCCAGTACCACGAGGCAAGATTGAAACCTTCACTTCAGACCCGGAGGCTGGTTTCCTTCCGCTGAGCCACGGAACTGGATGGTCCGTGAGCCTGAATTTAAACCATATATTTATTTTACATTTTTAATTCCCCATCTAACAATGCTCTATTCCTATAGAGGAGCATTACATAAGCTTACAATGAACGGGTTACCTCACTTAAAGAGTGTTCAACACTGAATATAGGAGCATTAATCATTGTGTCATCCACAGACAGCTGTTTCGTTGTATTACAACTCTTCGGTATGGCTATAGACAATCTATTATCCCATCCAGAACCACGAGGTAAGATTATATATATGTGTGTGTGTGTGTGTGTGTGTGTGTGACTGTTCGATTTATAACAGTGGCAAGCGTGATTGAGCAAGTGAACAATAGACGATCCCCGGGCAAGTGGTTTTTGTTCACAATCGATTTTGCATTGGTGTTTCTCTGACCGACATGTCCACCTAAAATGGCAGAATTCAGGTAGCCAAAAACTATTCAAGGAAAATATTTACTTTAATCTCTTATCAAAATGCTGCAGAAACTCACTGAATGCTCACTGAAGAGTTCGGTAATAATTCTACGAAGCACAACAACACTCATTCGTTTACGATCCCCTCAAGAACGCACAAACCCCAATCAACGACAACAGGAGTGGTACTGGAAACATAAAAGACTGTCCATATGGATTGCAACCAAGATATTGATGTTTGTGTTGAGGGATCGTAAGGATATCGTGCAAGACTCACGCATATTTAAGCGGATGTTTTTGGCATTAGTCGCACTGCTGTAAAATTAGTACCGCATACGAACAACCGGAATTAACAACGCGTTGCAATCCACTGGGAAATTAAATATCTGAATACAGATGACTAGAATATTATCATCATGATCAAAACTGGTGATGAATCATTAATTTATAGTTATGACAAAGTAGCAGTTGTCGCTGTTGAAATCATCTGAATCGACGTAGCCTAAGAAAAGTGTCAAATCTGCCTCAACGTCAATATCGATCGTTATTTATATATATTTTTGGCATAGCCCCCGAGGAACGCATCCCATATGCTCGAAGTGTAAATTGCATTCTATAATGTTATACTGCATTTCAAGAGTCGAAATGGTTCATATGCACAAACCTCCGACCCAGTATGGGTTAACAATTAGGCTCCCTTTCATGATAATGCTGCAGCCCAAATATCAATCGTACCTATTGCTGATTTCCAAAAGCGTACCAGTCATTCCCCAGCTTCTGTATTAGCTTGATCTTGCTCGTCGCAAATTTATTTTGTATCTTGAAAGAATCTTGCCAAAAATCGTTGTCTTGACACAAACGAAGAAATCCGGGTAAAAATGCAGAAAGTGGTCCACAATACAACAATGAAATGAAAGGCAGTGCAGTTGCAATCATCTTCATTATCATCAGCCGTTTATTCTTTTTTTTGGGGGGGGACATAGACCTTCCCTGGGATTCGACAGATCCCTCCATCACTGGCGTCGCGGAGCTAATACTCCCTGAATTTGTTCAGTTCATCTCGCCGTCTAAAATTCCGCCGGTATCAGTTCTGCATTTGATCTATGGTTATCCATGTTGTGAGTCGCGATGTCCATCGGTTGTCTGCCATTCTAGCAACATGACCAGCAAATTGCCATATAAGTTTTTCAATTGATTCCATGTATCAGACTCTTTTTTCTCTTCTGATATATTTTGGTATCTTCAGATCTCTCCATGTAAGGTTGAGCATTATTCTAGTGTGTGCTCGTTGTATGGTTTGTTTCTCAATCTAAGTATAGACACCTGGAGTGAATGTTTCGAAGGATACATTAAAAACTAGGTGTAAGTGTAATTTTCCCTATTGTGTACGCCTGTGCATGTACAGATACATATATGCGTACATGAATGGATACATGTGATTTAAATGCACTTCCATCCAGCATTATAATGTTGTGAAGGTTCACTTTCATGCCATGGATTCGTAGAAAATATCATACGAAACCTTGGTGTAATTTTCTTTGTGAATCCATGTCTGAAGTGTTCTCTTTGCATGATATCAGAAATACAAAGAAATATTTTCATCTTGTGAATCTGATGTCGATATTAACTGGCTGAGCTTAGTTTTTGAGCGACATGAATTCGCATCTAGAATGGTTATCACCTTGTTCAAAGACCGTGTAAGTGATTGCAGATAGCATTTTGAGTATAAATCGATTTACAATTATTTGGTTCTTGCGTGGATCTAACTTTTCTGTATCAGTTCGTTTTTTTTCCTCATATTCTTTCCCTCCCGGCAAGAAATACTCTATATTTTCAATCTAATTTAATTAAATTAAACTTCATGTCACCGTGGATACCGTTCATATGACTTTGATTAACAAAATGCTGTGTTGAAGGAATAAAATTATAGTTGGCCATTTTACGTTCGCCGATATTAGTCTTATTTAATTAAAAAACGTATTTTATTTCTGCATAATCTTAATTGAAATGAATAAATAAAACTGGATAGATTTTAGTGTGTTAGCCCGAGGACGCTTCAATATCCCAATTGAGAATTGGAAAATGAAAAATAAATATCAATGTTAGTCTTCAATGTGTGCTACATCGGGACTAAATCAATCTCAAAATAGCTTCCAGTGGGAGGTAATAAATTGGACGTAAGTGATTATTGTATCTCAATATATTTTACATGCGTTATAAAAAAACCTCTCGTATTAAAATAGAATATTTCCCTTCTGGCTACGAATCAGCAGGTCAGGGTATATATTAAACGTTTGTTATTCAAAGATTCAATGATTTCTGATCCGTGTGAAATGGTCCGACAAACAACGTAATTTCTGCTGACAGTGCATCATCAACACAGCCAGCATTGAATCGGGGTGAAGCAGGGAGAGAAATGATATCAGTGTAAGGAAAGATAAAACGGAAAGAAAAAAAGGATTTCCAATATTGATTGAATTGAATGTTACAGCAGACATTTTGACTCGAATACATCGAAGACAGGTTCGCTAGTTCAACTGTGATATGATTTACGGGTCAGTAAACAGAGCTTTCTATAGAAACTCAGTATCAAGAATATAGGTTGAGAAACAATTGTCCTCAATAGCGTACACTTGCTTCTTGGATCAAGACACAATTACTTCGATTGGAATCACAATGCTTTTAAAATAGAGTTTCCAATTAGCACAAGATCAGCATAGTGTTTGTGATGATACATCTATATATATATATATATATATATATATATATGTGTGTGTGTGTGTGTGTGTGTGTATGTATATGTATGTGTGTGTGTGTCTATATATATAATATGATGTAATACATCCTATGTGTGATGGGTTCATTCCATAAAGTGCGCCATACATTCAACATTGAACATTAAGTTGATTTAGAGTAGAGCTTAAAATATGATGAAGTAAGGTTTCGCTACACAAAGACCTTTATGTTTCTGTCCTGTTTTTGGCTTCTTCGGGTGCATGAAATGATTTATTTTGATTCCTATTTAGGAGATCTTTCGGGTTGGTGATTATTTTTTTAGGTTTAAGATCTCTGTTTAATTTTATTCACATATGTACATATTTTAAATAGTTGGTCATTGCTTGTCATTTTTCTCTGTTTTATACAATGGGAATACGTTGCTTATTACTAGTTATGAATTATGAATTAGGAGGATGTGGCGTAGGCATTCTTGTTATCGGTATGTTGTTCAACAATCAGTTTTCTGTGGCATGATTCCTCTTTGAGAGTATTTCATTTTCACTTAAATCTGTTTCTCACTGTTGAGATTCTTTTTCTATATGATCTCAGTTGTTACTCCAATTTTTCTAGGCGGTCTATTTGTACCTGTCTAAAATCATTTTGGCAATTAGGTTGTTCTTTAAAGTAGTTGTTGATGTAAAAAAAATGATAATATTCATAGCAATAACGAGTGAAATAGGATATCTATGGTGTTTTTTGTGGACTATTTAAAGCTACTTAATTTTTCTGTTTAGTAATTCTGTCTTTGGTTGTTGTTTTGGGGTCTTTTGGGAAAATTGAGGATTTCAGATGTCCCATACAGGCACCGGTAACATTGGGTTTCATATATGTCTGATTTATTTTTATTGAATCTTACTATGGGTTGGAGTTTGCTATCCGTTTCGAATAATATGCCGACAGTGATGTACTGTTTCTGTACTTTTCGTTCGTAAATGATGGTATTTAGTTGGCTAATCCTAATTTGGAGGGTATTTGAAGGGTGTCCTAGATTTTTTATTTAGTATTTCACTTGTAAAGTTTTTTCTTGGGTTGATATTTCAGATCAGTGGGCAATATTTAGTTTGAGGCGTTTGTTTTGCAGAGGGTATCCGTTTTTTGTACAATTGCAATCAAGTCTATTTATACTTTCTCTGATGATATTATTCCTTATTTTGTTATTATGTTTTGTAATGAATTCAGTAATCTTGCTAGATGTCTTACTCAGTGGGTTGCTCGGGAGGAATTTAGAGTTAAGTTTTCTTGTGAGTTTATACAAAACATACAAACTGATCAGGTCCCATGAATCGACTGAATCGACACTACCCATAGAAATATCAAAACTGCAGACGTCGTTTTTTTTTCTTAGTATACTGTTAATGATTGCTGATCGTTACCGTCCGTTTACAGTATTTGATTATTTTTATATTTCATCATTGATGTTTGTGTAAATCTTTGTAAAATCCATGGCCTCCTCAAACATTCCTTTTGATATAAAACGTTAGAAGTACATAATATCGAGCTGGACAAAAGCACAAGTATTTTCTGCTTAATGCTGCTAAACCAGGTAATAGCCTAATTTATGTTCATACATTCGTTTATTTGTAGTTGTTGTTTGATGCAGTAGTTTATGTTTTCTGATATCTTACTAATTTTTCTCATATGGGATTCTGTAGGGTTTATTCGTCTAGTTTTTTTTTTTTTCAATAAAGTTTGGTTTGTGGTCCTTCATAAGTATGTAAGCATCTGTCCCTCTTTACTCTCTCTCCATTGTTTGATTTATCAGTGATGTTTTTGCTCTCCACTTTCAACCTGCTTCATAGATGCTCTTCTTGGTGTTTAATTTTTTGTAGTTTTGTGAGATTTTGTTGGTTAACAGTTTGTTGTACGTTCAATAATTCATTTCATATATTTTGTTAGTCTGGTCTCTCTTCACGAAAATGTTGTTCGAGTTGCTGATTAGTTCTGTTTCCCTTTTAAATTTTTCTCTGCTATCGGCTTTTATGCTTCCAAAATATGATGTTGGTGACGGTACTGTTCGAATTTCTCCAGTAATTTGCTATGTAAGGGCTTTTTTGTGTTTCGAAGCTAAAAAATATTTTCCTTAAAATTTTCCTTTTGATTATTGGGTTGGTTAATGTAGAAAAAAGCTTTCCACATCATGTGCGCAATAAGATCTTCTGATCCTTCCAATAATCATATTAAATTGTGTTTATTAGGGAATGGGCTGTCCTTGTTTAATTTCCCCAATTTTTTTAATGATTGTAGGAATAATATCTGTAAAAGTGCTCAATTAGACTATTGGTCTATAAGCTATATTATACAATACAAATCAGGAATATAAAATATTATATAATAACATACAGCATCCGATGTATGATGGGTTTATTCCATTAGATGCTCCTTACATTCAACGTTAAACATTACGTTGATTTTTAGTAGAGCTTGAAATACGGAGTGAGGATTCGAAACACGAACACATTTTTGTTTCTGCCTTGTCTGGGCTTTTTCAGGCGAATGATCCAGTTTACTTTACATTCCTATTTTGGAGGGTTCTCCTATTTTCCTATGTTGTGGGATCTTCTTTTTATTTTATCTCTCTCTCTCTCTCTCACTCTCACTCTCTCTCTCTCTCTCTCTCTCTCTCTCTCTCTATATATATATATATATATATATATATATATTGTCTTTGTTTTATACCTTGTCTAGGTTGAGTGATACATTATTTCAAATAAATATTTCTACATAATATGCTGTCTATAATGATATTCCGATACATGTGCAGATATGCATTCTAATATATGCAGCAGCATGACTTGACCACATAAAGTCCTTAGGCTATCTTCAAAATGTCAGTGTTGCACGTGGTCAAAGGAAGACAAAATTAGTTACGTGACCTTACGAGACGTAGAAGTGACCATGAAAATGTTCACAATGTAGCCATAATGGTCTGTAAGAAGAGAGTCAGATGGAAGGCAGTTTGAGATACGGAGTGTGAAAACTTTTCCCAGTGATGGTCAAACGAAATGTGTTTCTCGTTCGACTGATTGAGAAACTAGATTGCTTGTTCAAGTCTCATTCTCTATTCATTTCTTTCCCAGAAAAATCAAGAACTCTAAAACACAACGAGAGTATTCTGAGTTGTAAGTCTTTGACATCCTCATCTATGGGATCACAGGCTGTTTCGTGACTTTTTTTTCTAGTGACAATGTGATTATATGTATTGAGTGAAATTGTTTGACTGATTATCTGTTCGATAGATACACGTGCGTAAATGTTTGAGATACATCCTCCGTCAGTTTTTCAATGTTTCAGTGCTATCCTTATTTTCTCCAAGAAAGAGTGGTAAGAAGCTATATATATTGTATGTCCTCAAAAAAACTCAGTTTCAATGCCTTACGAAAAATAACGTTGGTGTTTGATAAAGAAGCTAATGTGCATCTTATAACAAGTCTGTCTATCTGTCTGTTTGTCTGTACTCGCCTATCACGAAAACAACTTGACATAAATCAACGACATTTTCCATGGGTGCCGATTTGATACCCAGATAGCGTTTTCAATGCCTGTATTTATGATCATCCATCAAAGGTTAAAATATCTCGTACTTTTTGATGGCGTGATAGGAAAGATTTTTTTTTTCGTAAATGAAAATGTGACAGAGATTTCGTTGTTTATTCAGAAAGAAATGAAAGGATTTCTCAAAATATTTCAATGATTATTAGTTGTGCATGGATATCTTGAAGGGCCGTGTTTTTATTTTTATTTTCTTTACTTCAGAGTCAAAATTTATGGGTATTTTTTCCACTGATAAATTCTTGCTCTTATGTGTCAGCATTGATGTAACCTCCTTTTCTTCCATTTTCGAGTTCAAAATATTTTTTCGACGATATTCGTTGTGAGACAGCTAAAAGGTTTTGTTTCTCTCTATTTGCTTCAAGTCAATGTCACCCGCTAAAGATGGTCAATTAGATAGTTCATTTTCTTAATTCAAACTTCATTTGATTTGAAAGTTTCAAGACAGTTGAATGCTTCTTTTTTTTATTGTTATGACCAAGTTCTATCAAATATAGACTCGCATTTTTATGTTCTTGGCTGTCTTTACAAGGTTTAAATACAACTGTTTTGATGTTATCCCAAGAAAGTGACCTTTTTCCAAGACTAAAAAAAAAAGAGCACATATTTTCTTCAAAATATACCTGATAGCACACAGCTCTGAATGATTATTCATATATACCAGGCCGAACTCAATTCAGCACGAAACCATAATTTTGGGGCAGTCAGTGGATACTGAAATCAATAAAGTATTAATGTTACGATTGTTAACTAACCAGACTTCTACAATGAATCATCTACTCTGTGTACTCCTATAAGATAAAATACCATGGTGATAATTTGTCTTTCATTTATCATTTCTCTATTTCTTTTCATCTTTTGTATTTTTGCTTCCTCTCCCCCTCTCTCTTACAACCATCTGTCTTTCTCACATTCTTTCCCTCTTTCGTCCTTCTTTGCCGATAGCAACGTTCCCTGAATATGATGTATTTTAGCTTTTCCAACAAAGCAACGATTTTAATTTTATGATAACTTTTGCAAAATTCAACCAATTCCAATAAAATCAACGTCGTCTTTCAACTTTGTAACTGTTTCATTACACCGAATCATTGGGCTGAATAACGGTATATACAAAGAATTTCTCAATCTTTTCTTCTTGTCTTTTGCCCCAAAATTGCTGTTATAACTTTATGCTCGCCTAAACTGCAAAACTTGATCATGCCAAGCTTTACGGGCATATGTAATATAGCTATGCAAATGTGATGATAATCTGAAGTCACTTTTACTTTTAGATGCTTAAATTTCGGTACGCGAGAAATAAAATAGATTTCAAAAGTATGAATTCGAATGAGAAATAAATAGGTCCTGGCTAATTTTCAGCTGTCTTCGCTGTGCAAGTGGTTAGCGCTTTCAGTTGTTATTCAAGAGGATGGTAATTAAAACTGACCAGTGAGCAACGAGATTTTTGAGACGAGTTTGAAATTTTAAGTGCAAGAATCACTAGGGATCACTACGTTAAATTGAAAAAAAAGTTATTCATTGACTTGAAACTAATTAATAATTTCTTTAAAAAAATCATTAAATCTTTTAAAAAAAACAAGGATCAGTAAGGAAATATGCAGGTGATCACTGAAGAGGTGCATTGATTTTAAACATTCTTCTCTAAAACTAATATGAGAGTTTTTGTTATTGAATGTCGAGCTTTTGCTGGCAAAATCTTGCCAAGTTGGAGCAATTCTTTTTCAGGTCGGCATAATGGTCTCGTTTATTAAGGTCTGCTTTTCTGATCTTGACTGCTGAGCCATTGTCTTCAAGATATATGTTGATCATGACATTTGCTTCAGAGAGGTGCATGAAAAGACCTGCTATCTTGTGTTCTTCCTTCATCTTGTTTAACATCCTCTGGGGTTCATGATCATTCACGGCGAAAAAGTCTCTCTCTGCCAGCACTATACATTGGTACTTACAGCATCAAAACATCAATTAGTAGTGATCCCCAACTCGAACGCCCAAAGGTTGTGAAGAATAATTGTAATTCATATTATCAAATCAAATTCTTCCTCGAGAAATAAAAAAGCCTTATTCAACATTTTCCGTTTGATAAAGGCATCTTTTCTTCTTCTTTCTTCCTATATTCTGCCCGTTATTGCTCCTTTTCTTTCTCTTTTTCTTACTACTTCCCTTTTTCTTGTCATTTTTACTTTCTTTTAACATGTATCATTATAAATTTCTATTCATTCTGGACATTTTATTCAGGAGCAGACAAAGGAAGCTACACCGAGCGAGTCATAAATGGAATTTCTTCCTGGGCCCTCAAGTTCAAATTGAGACGGACACAGACTTATAGATTGAATACCAGGGAGTAATCAGGTAGGAGTATTACTTGTACCCTACGTTATAAATATTTCAATATTCTCTACAAAGATAGTAAGGCCACATAATCTGGCCTTATTCCAGTGCTCTACTGTAAGTAGCAACGTGAAGATAATTCATCCTTTGAACCAGGGTATTTACCCCAGTGTCATTGGTTTCAGTACAGTACTCAAGAAACGATCGATACAAATACATTGCTTTAGAAGTATCTGACTAACCTCTCTTGAATAAAATATAGTTGCTGTCAATGATCAGGAAAAGGTGGTTTTGTGAGATGAATGATTCACCTGCAAAAGGGGAGGTAAAAGAACAAAGCAATATAAACGGCCTCGAAAATGAATCTCTCTTTTTGGAGAAAGTGAGAGTCAAATGGTTACACAAATGAGCAAGTGAAAAAATTTGATGGTTCGTTCTCTGTTTATTTATTCATAAACGCGACACCATCAGTGATGTCAATTAATTATTCCAAATTGCGCATCTCCTACGCCACACACACGCACTCACACACACACACACACACACATATACATATATATATATATATATATATATATATATATATATATATATATATATATATATATAGTATGTGTGTGTGTGTGTGTGTGTGTGTGTGTGTGTGTGTGTGTCATTCAGATTCACGGCGCCGGTGGGAAATATCCGATTAAACTCAGTTCCATCGACTATTTCCCACTAGCGCCTTGAATTCGAATGATGATTTCCAAAGCAGTCAAAACCACCGAACAGAATGGCGTAACACAATCTTTATAACCAGCATATATATATATATATATATATATATATATATATATATATATATATATATATATATACTCTAGCTGAGAGGATACAAGAATGAGATAACGAAAGCAACTCACGCGTCAAAACAAAATATGAGCTGGAGACCCTGTACAATGTTAACATTTGTGCAAAAATGTTCTTTAAGGCAAGTAAATCCACTAGTAAGATGATGCATAAAGATGAAATCACCAACCCAATCTATTCAGCCTCAAGATATGGTCATAAGTTATTCCAGCCATTAAAGAGTTATTGATAAATGCTTGGGGAAGTGATGAAATGCATCTTTAACCGTTGGAGCTAATTTTTCTTGTGCAGTGAAGAAAGGTGTATATTGGCTGAAAAAGATCGAGAAAGCAGGACTCTACTTTGAATTCTTCGAATTGTTTCGGCTTTTTACGGTCGATGAGTTCCTTGTGACTGCAGTGGAGGTCATTGAGTGAAAAAATATAAATACCAGCAAAGATGTTTGAGAGTTCTCCAAAGCATCTCTTCAGTACTCATCCGGTCTAGACAACTGCAGTTTCCTATATCCTTTCTTGATGTAGCGATTTACAGTGCCTGGATGATCACTTCTTAAGTCAGGCAGCCATTGCTACCAGATCAGGGCGCGAGAGGGCAGTCAGTGCAGCCAACACTGCCTCTGAGCAGGCTGTGCATTCTCTGAAGCTGCAAGACATCGGCGGCACTTACTGAATCTGGTGACAAGGCTTTGATTCAATGCACTTTTAGCAGCGGACAAATGCAAATACAAGGAGCAACTAAGACACAGACTAGGCAGAAGTATGGAACAATGAGAAGCAGATAGCAAAGGCAGTAGAACAAACCCTGAGGCACATGGACAAAGTGATATCTGCCCAACCACTTTCACGGAGAAACCCCCAAGTATAACAACACAGGAGAAAATACATTTTATAATAATTTCATAAAATCGAATGAAGAGGTGAAGCCAGTGCATGCACTGTAAGAAGACCCACTCAGACCTGTGGGCACCATTGGACAGGCTTCTTAAAACCTTAAAAAAAGGTTCCCGAAAACCTTAAAAATAATTTTGCGCATAACTGAAAATTTATGTTCCGATGTCTTACCTCAAAGTGAACCATCTGATTCAAATAGTGCCCATAGTTTTCTATCATGTTTTGGTTAAGGTTGAGTGAATTCCAAAGTTAAATGACGGTTAAGAACTGGACTTTCGCTCATAGGAAGACGGAAACTCTTGGATATTTTTTTCTAAAACTGATTATACCAGGGAGGTTTGGTTTGAAGATTTAACACATTAATGCACATAAGAATTGGGGAAAATACAAAAAAGACTCTCTGTGTAGAAGTTTAAAATCAATCCACTGATTCCATTTTTGTGTTTTCCACCACTGAATCATTTCTACTTGGATTGATTTTCTCATGAATAGATTTATATCTGAATGAGAGCTTACAAATTACGGCAAAAGTAGTTTTACGTTGAATTGATGTTTTAGGAGTCAGCGCCATCTGTCTTATGTTTAGCTTGGGATCAAGTTAATCTCATAGGCAAATCTTCATTCCTTATGGTGCAGCCATTACATTGCCAATGAGACGGATACACACAGCAAGATGACAAACATTCGTCATCTTCACAACTGGGCACCCGTCGTTGTCTCAAAAAAAACCTTCAAATATAACAACAAAAGGGGTGATTTTTAATGAGGTTTCATGAAATTAAGTAAGGTTGTGTGTGCTCAACGGTACCTCCCCAGGCCTGAAAATGATATTGATCCTCCCTTAAGTGGACCCTGAGAATTAAAGAGAGTCCATGTTGTATTATCGTGTTTGGCTTGGAATTAGGGATTTGATAGGGATTTTTTTCTAAGAAAATTATATTTAACTGTAGGATAACAGTCAGATTCCTTGAAAGTTATATGCAAAATAGGTAGAAAGAAATTCACATCCGTGGATCTTTGTATTCATAAGGGAAAGTAACATTCCAGTTTAACATTAATGATACATTGTGAATGCCCACCTCTAAAACTTTAAAAATATTTTTCCCACAACTGATAAAAACTGAACATGGTTTGAAATAAATATCATAAATTGAAACTCATGAAATTGAATGAAAAGAGGAACCAATTTTCTCAATTAGAGTTTTAGCTCGATCTGCTGGTCCTATTTCAAGTAATTCTAGGCGAGGCGCTAAACCAGTATTGCGCCGATAGATTGTCGTATGACAAATTACAAATTAGGGTGGAAGAGGTAGTTTTGATCGTGAATTGACCCGTAAGGACTTCGAAAATAGGTATCTTGTTTAAGTATTCAAACCTATATAACGTCACGGCAGCTTCTTTATCAGGTTGCATATTGACTTTTTCGGCTCGCTAAGGGGGTCAGACAAGTTGATACTAGCTCACTCAGACTGTTTACAGCCTGTCACAAGATGATCTTCAGAAACCTGGATTGGGAAAAGAAGTGAATCGGAATAGAGGGCAATTACTTAAGCTTTGCAGACAGCATCGCCCTTTTTGCAGAGAATCCCCACGACCTCTAACTAATGTTAGCGGAACTGAAAGAAGAGAAAAAAGTTGGTCTTTACATGAACGTCAGCAAAATAAGTACAATGTATAGCAAACATACTGGAAATGAACGCGCAACAATCAAAATAGAAAATGCAAAGCCGGATAAAGTAGACCACTACAGCCTCGTAAACAACGAGTCTCCATGAAATTCTCAAAAGAAAAAAATATCAAGCGGGGATTCAGTCTTGGATGGCAAGCCTTCCGTAGAGCAATGTCGATTCTCAAGAACAAGAAAATTCCACTCGTTCAAAACCGAATGTGCCCTCCAATTGCCACTTATCGAGCTGAGATATGGAACCAAACCAGTAGAACCATGCAACGTTCACGAGAGAATTCATTTTCAACTTCACTTAGAGAGATCAAAAGACATCAAAAAGTTTTAGGGGAAAGACAGGAGACTGAGACATCATATAAACTATTAGGAAACTCAAATGGTAATGGGCTGGCCATGTTCCAAGAATGGCAGACAACTGCTTGACATCACAATTCACGACATGGATCCTCAGAGATCAAATTTACAAACGAGGCTGGCAGGATATTAGATGAGACGAAATAGATAGGTTCAGAAAATATTGGCCCTTCAACGCTCGCTATAGAGATGCAGCAAATCCTGAAGAAGGTCTATGTTCAACATCGGACGATAAAAGACCGATGGTGCTGCTGCTGTTGCTGCTGCTGCTGCTGCTGCTGATGATGATGATGATACCATTTAAAGCACCCAAACAAAAACAAAAATAAAAACCACCCAATTGTGCCACGATCGACTTTCAACCCGAAAAATCTGTGATGAAAAATATTGTGAAATTAACTAGAATCCAACAACAAGTCTTCGACGAATCAGCTGCAGCAGAATTTAACACAATATCAGTCAAGCTATTAGAAATGACGAGGTATAATTCATTTTTTTTTCTGCTGGGTCTCTCCTCTCCAATGCCGAGTGAAACCAACTCTTTAGTAGCGTGAAACGCGTCCCAAAATACAACAAAGTTCAAGTTACCAGACACTTCGTCTCATTAACGTAGTTGCATCGGAGATGCAGCACTAACAGATCAAATGCATTAGTTGCAATGGTGTCGGGTGCTATAAGAAGTGCCCCCCCCCCTACACACACACAAACATACTTGTAAGCGCTGATAGTTTGAGAGAGAAAAAGAAAGGAAGATATCGAGAATGGAAAAGAGGATAGGAGTGATAAAGAAAAAATGAGAAGAAATAAGGGAATGAATGAAAGAACGATTAGGATAGAGAAAGAAGGGCGAAATTGACACATGAATTAAGAGAATTTGGATATGAAAACGATGAAACAGAGATCATTGGATGGAAGATTTACCCAGATAAAAAGTCAAAAACCTGAGATAAGGAAAGAAATTAAGAAAGAATGGAAGACAAACCTTGCTGCCGTAGGGTCGACTCAACTGTAATATCGATTTCCACTGAAGATTACACCAGCTTCATTTCATACAAGAAATGAATTCCTAGGACTATAAGACTTATCAACTTAGTTCAGATGATGAATCTAGATGAGGATTGTTACGGAGTAAAGCGAAGTTAACTCCCATTTGGATTGAAGTTTGACAAAAAAAAAGACGAAAAATGCGAGGGAAAGAGAAGTTGCCCGGAAAAGGATTGGAACGGGGAGAGAAATTAAAGTCACTAATATCATGTTTATGAATAAAAGTGATAAGACAGAAATATCATCATAGTGGAAAAAGAAATACATAAAAACAAATCAAGGAAAGAGAATAAAAGAAAGATGAATAGAAATTTGAAATGTAAGAAAATGAAATAAACGTCAGTAATAAAATGAAAAAAAAATATTAGGGTCTCTTATCTATAAAGAGTTCGAAGACAACGTAATAGGATTCAAAGCCGTCTCTGATCGCATAGCCAGCGTCACAGTACAAATTTCAAAGAGGTGCAAACTGGACATCATTCGCGCAAAGGCACCATTTCACAGTCAACCAAAGAGAAAATACTCATCTTCTACGACAAACTCCATGCACCGAGAAATCAGAAAATACTCAATCATCATTTTGGGACACTCCAACATTCAGGCAAAACAAGGAAATGAAGGTTGCATCAGTAAATTTGGATACAAGATGCAGAACGAATGAAGTGAACATTTTATAAATTTTGCAACAGCTAACGGGTTCCAAATCATGAACATCTTCTTCAAGAAGGAACTTGATAGAAAATAGCCTCAAGATGTATTCGACTACATCATAGCAGATGAGAGCGACCCCATCGAAGATATTCAGGTCCTGAATCAAGTCACTGAAGAAAGCAATTTGTAAGATGTAAAATCAAATTAACACCAGCAAGGAACGTAGGAACATCTTCCACAGCAAATACCAACTACAAGACGTACCAAAAGAACTCACTAACCCTTCAAGCTCGAACTTTAAAAAAAACAAACAGATATTAACTTCTTGCCGAATTAACCTCTTTGTTTGACGTTGAAGTGACGTTGACAATCAAGACTGTATAGAGGTTGACGGACTTAGGTGATATGCATGTCCCTCGCCCTAAAAAAAACCGAACAGGACGTGACAAATGACTCACTCATTTATTATGAACCTATTAGTCTGAAAGTACATAAGCTCACCAAAATGTGATTCATTATCAAATGAAAAACCTCCCTGGGGCACTGCCTACGCATACATCCCTCTGATAAGTTGCCAAGTTACACCTATGTCACAGTACCGGTTCTCAGAATATTTGAAAAGTCTTTAAACTCTCTAGTGAGGATCAAAAGGTCAAATTTTGCCAGCTATTGGTCTATTTATTAATGCTGCGTCGCACCCTTTCAGTTGGTTAACATTAATCATATATATATATATATATATATATATATATATATATATATATATATATATATATATATATATGTGTGTGTATATATATATATATATATATATATATATATATATATATTGTGGTTGCACCTTTTTTCAAGCTATTTATATGGATAGTTCCTTCTCAAGTTCCCCTTCTCTATGATCCCTCGCCCTGACATTGAGTTGACCGGACGGAACGAAATCACTTACAAGGAAATGCAAGACCAGGAAGCAAACCATCACCCTATGACTAACATTCAATTGGAGGCAATTTGTGAATTTCCTACACGAATGATATCTGCTTAATCATCATGGTTTCTTCGTCGGAAATGGTCAAGGCGACGATCATTATAAACATGGTCCTGAAGTGTTGGATGCGATTTTATGTCGTATCGGAAGCTCTTGATTTCTGATTTTTCGTTGTTTCTTGTAACGGTCGAAGGGTTTTTTTCAAGCCAGAGTATTGGAATTGGAATCAACAATGTTATGATGCAGTAAAACACGTAATCAAATATTAATCGAAAAATAAATCAATAGTATCTTTAATTTTAGCGACGAGTGATGAAAGTCATTAGATGCGTAAAATAAGATTACTTTTAATGATAAACTATGGTACGGTTAAGCATATATAATGTTTAAAAGGTTCTGCTAATTACTGTAATTCACATATTAATTTCCAATCAAACCTATTTGCCTTTTCGTCATCTGGTTGTGAAGTGAAAATTAGATGCTTCAACATTTGATAAATGTCACATGTAATTAGTTCTCAGGTTTCAAATTGATTTTTTTTTATTGTTTTAGATAATAGTTCTACTGGTATGTAACGTTTAAATGAAATGATTAGGCGACAAATGAGAAAATAAACATAAAACATGGGATATGTTTCATTGTATTCCTGTGAATAATTCGGTATCCGTTCGAACTTAGAAGACGCATCAAAATGATTTCAATCGAAAGTTCTTTTACAATATTTTCTGGAGACTCTCTTTTGTATAGTTGCAGTTTTCAGAGCTTTATACACGCTAAATGATATAACCTTGGCAACGATTGATTATTTATATGCAAGGGGAAGATTTTTTTCCTGAAAGAACTAAGTTGAATCTCTGCAAATAAACATTTTCTTATAGACCGTAGAGGTTATACATATACAGGTACCTTCCACTTTACTAACAGTTGTTTCACACCACGCTTTCACTTATATGGAAAATAGCTGAAACATGAATATAGCGTTTATTTTGCAGCAAATATTCCATGTCCTCTTCTTCTCTCGCATATAACCTAGTTTCCTTTATCTCTCATCACCTAAACCTCCTAAGACTCAGCCTAACGATAGATCATAGGAACGCACAAACTAATGTCCCAAATAAATAAATCGTGATTGCCTCTTCGCTTAACCCTATTCCATCATACAAAACTTTTTTATATCATAACTTTTGTGTGATGGGAGAGACCTACAGTTTCCTTTACCTCTCATTACCCAAACCTCCGATGATTCAACCTAACAACTGATCACAGGAAAGCACAAAATAATGTCCAATATGAATAAATGGTGATTGCCTCTCCGCTTAACGCAATTCCATCATACGAAACACTTTTATATTAATACTTTTGGATAAGGGGAGAAACTTACACATGTAATAATGAATGAATGCAGAAACGTGGCAATGCAAATCTTTTTACGAGCAAAATTAATGTACATGAAACTGTGCAGGAAACAAAGACTCAAATTAAAATAGAAAACTTCTAACCCTGTTGCCCTTATTCTCAAAATAACATACATCGTAATCGAATACATGTATGTCAACGTTCGAAAAATCTATTTGTGACATAATTTATTCAATTCCACTGCTTAGCGTTGGGGGCAAACATCTATTGGTTTGCATTCTGATTATCACAGTGATAAAATTGGAAAATTCCTAAGCGGTATAAAATGTTGATGGCCCAAGCAAAAAAAAAAAAAAATCTCCTCAGTATATGATCACGAAAATTTGCAGTTACCAAAAAAGTGGTAATCATGGTACTAATCTCGCAAGCCATTTATTGTAAATTCATGCCGTTCTTGTTACTTGATGGATTGGATCACCTACTAATGTTGATTGAGTGTAACCAGTCTTTGCTGATGGTTTTATATTCAACAGAAGCCTTCACGGCTCTGTTGAGTCCTACACTGTGATTTCATTGGTGGAATAAATCGGAAAGAAGAGAATGAAAAAAAAGAAAAATCAGGTTTAGCTACCACACTCGATAGAAATCGTCACGTGTCAATCATCTTTTGGCAGCATGGTGTGTTGGGGATACTCAATTTAAATTTGACTGAATGATTGAATTCGATCAGTGAATAAGTTACTTCTCTGACCTTATGTTATTCAATAAAAAGTAAATTTACAAAAAGCAACCATGAACGCAATTGAACACAAACTAAAGTCCAATTTGGCATAACCTTGCATTGTAGATTGAACTTGAACCCCCTTTTAAAAACCTGTTTGAGGTAGAATTTTGAGGGGAAAAGAGAGGTTATTTTGGGATTTTCAACCCACTAGCTCCATCAGTTCGGATTGTACGTAGGATACATGCCCAACCAACCAATCATCAAGCCAGCAAGCCGAACAAACTCAAAAATCGAATTGACCGATGTTGCTATTTGTAGTTCGTGGTTCCTTATTGTTGATTTCTGTCAACCATTATCAACACAGGGGAAACCTTTGATGATAATCAGGTATTATGTTATTGTAATCAAAATCAGTCCCAAACATTTCAATTTGAAAGACATTTTTAAAAATGTTGAAGTTGATAAATAAATTTGATTATTTTTTTATAAACTCAACTACTTTATAACAATAAAATTCATAACATAACAATTTAATTACAGGCGATGGATGTAGAATATTTCACTTCTTCGAATCATTTGCATAATGTTATCAATCGGTTATTGTTATTTTTTTAAGTGTTCACTCATTGGCTTATGGTGTAATTAGAATGCAGGAGAGTGGTTGCATCTGTTCGGCAAAGTGAATCAAAGGAGATATCAAGATATTTGAGGATTTACAATATGATACTTATTGATTCGATTACCACTGGCTTATGGTTTATATTATAAGATAAAAGAGATCATCTTTTTCTTTGCTTTGATAAAAGATGATACCTGTTGTATATTTCGATATAATTATATTAGGTCTGCAAGATACTTATTTCGGTCTATTTTACACTGTTTTGCTTTTCAATGATGCGATTCAATAGAATTCATGATAGGTATTTTTTATAGAATTATAACATCGGATTAGGGAAGCTTTGATTTGAAATTAGATTTAGCATCATCAAGAAATAATACCTTGAATACTAAAGATGATAATGAATTTAGAAGGTATTCTTCAAGAGAAGTCATTAAAATACAAGAACGTTCTTTACACTAGTTTCAAATCAGAGAACTGTTATCATAAATCCCTAAATGATTCCGTTAACTGTATTTTTTTAACGTGAAATGTACATGAAGTTATTTTGGAGTTATAATCTAACTGTATGAATGTATGCATAAATACATATGCGTGCAGTGTAATGAACTTAACCTTAGAGAGAAAGAAAGAAAGAGATAAAGAAAGTAAGAAAGAGAGAGATTCAGTAACTGAATGAAAACATTGTAATACGATTGGTCACAAAAGTACCAAATCAACTTTCAAATTTTCCGGAAGAAAGAGAACATTCTTCAATTGGACCAGAACACTTACATTTATATGAAGTCTTACATGGCATCCCATATTTTATAGGATATATGCTAGTTACTCATGCCTACATGCTTTCCTGTCTCGCTGTTATCATCCCTGCGACTACTGGGTCCTCGTTTCCTTGTTTTTTTTTGGGGGGGATCAATTTTAAATTTCGTCGAAACAAAATTTTTGTTCTTCCAATATCAACTATATTACATCCCTTCCATTACATCTGAAACACACGGGCACATGAACCCCTCTTTCCCTGCGAAGTATCAAACCATTTGTATTAACTGGAGTATCGGTTCCATAACCTTGATGTCATCGAGCAATCAAGCAAGAGGGACTTGTATAGATAAATATACATTTTCCCGCCTTGTTGTCCAGTCGATAGTGAGACACCATTGACTTGTATCGCGTACTGTGTGATAATAAATGAAATTGCCAGTTATCACGTCTGGTTCAGAGTGTTTGGGCAATGCATTCGAGGTGACTGAAGTAACATTGTTCTAAATAGGGTATTTCCTGTTAATATCAGATAATACATATATAAATGTGTGTGTATATGTGTGTGTGCGTGTGTGTATGTGTGTGTGCGTGTGTGTGTGTGTGTATGTGGATGAATTGACTTGAACGATTTGCTGTCAGCCGTATGTAATATATGAAGATTTCAAAATAAGAGAAAATCGGAATTAGGTTACGAGTACTATAATTCTGCTTCATTGTTAGCTTGTTCAATGCCAATGACTTACTCTCGTTCAATCTATCCGTAAATTTAGCCCAAAGACACATAGATATATCATTTACAACAGATTTTACGTGACCAGTTTTTCAGACGTCACGTGGATGAGAATTTTTAAAGTCGAAGCATAGACTTTATCAAGACCAAAAAACAGAAGAATTCATTGAAAAACCAAGATCATTCGTTTTTTTATTGGCTTCAAAATTGATTATCTTTCAAAATAGCAGCAGTCTAAAAACATTTTATTTGGTGTCTGCAAAAATTCCTGCCCCTTTTTTGTGAAATGTGAATACTTACTAAAGAGTTTTTTAAAAATTCCCTCTGGGAAATTTCCCATGTTTCATTTACTGACTGATAAACATCAGAAGAATGTTCCTTCGTTAATACCTATCGAATTCTACACGACAGCCTCAAAAAATTCAGGCTGAAAGTGTGTTTAAAGTCCTGATTTAATCTTCGAACTAAAGCGGTTAGAACAGCTCGTAGTAGATGATTTGTTGAAAGTAACTTTATGACTGCATTGCCCAGAAGTGGTTAGAAAGGTTTCCGATTGAAAATGAATAAATTGAAGAGCGGTCTAGTAAAAGAAGGCCGATAACAACTAATGATAACTTATTGTGGACTTGTTTTGATTCTAACCTATTTCAGATATGCTTTATTTAAGGTTCATTACAAATAATGAAGTCATTCGTTTATATTTGCACTGCCCCAGAAAGAATAGATACACATTAGGGAAATTGGTCCCCCACGAATTCTATGACCGAAACAAACGAAAATGAATCACAGAAAGGTGGTCACTTCTTATAAGCAAAAATACAAGCTGTTTCAAATCTACTATTGAAGTTCGATGATGAATTTGTGCAGTTCGAGTGTAAGAAGGAATAACATGCTTTGCTATCTCCTGATAAGGCTCTATGTTTACCGATATTGTATTTCTTTTTTTGTTCTTTTGGCCAATTCTGGCCAAATGATGAAGATTTAGCATTTAAAAAATATGTCCCTAGTCTTCAATCAAGATAGGTAACTCCATGAGGAGCAAGAAATTCTGAAATCAAAAAGCCTCGATGCAGACAGGAGAACATATCTTTTCATCTATCCAAACACGTAGCCCACTGTATACTCAAATGTCTGCGTGTTTGCCAAGCATTTTAAATGGACTTAGAACTCGTGAGTGAATAAACATATCATACGTGATGTACACATGAAAACGTATTTTGGAGAACATTCTGCATGTAGACTTTTCTTGCTCTTGATATGGTATTATTTCTGTAGTAATATCAAACTCTTTTTCGACAAGGACTCAAATTGATCATATTTTTATAGAACGGTAGTTGTTTCTTTGATGCCTTCGAATAGACATGGATTAGAAGTTGACGCTTAGTTTGAAACAAGGAGACGGTAGTTGAGCAGTCGATGAGATCAAACTGAGTCAAAATATTTCGGTAGGCTAGAATATTAATCATTGCTATACAGTATGCTTACTGATTTTTATTGTGCATACGTTTACATGTATGCATGTATATGTCCATCTATATATGTTTATGTGTGTTTGTGTGTGTGTACGCAGACGCTTATATACGTGTGTGAACATGAACTTTTAGTTGCATGTGTAAATGTGTTTATTCACATATCTTCAAACTAGTGTTTATTTACGTAAATATGGTAATATACAAATAAAACATACACTTTATCTATCATGTATGTATTTGATGGATGTACTTTTGATATAATCGAGAAGTTCAACACTTAACATACTCTTTAGTCAAGGTACTGATAAATCAAAAGCAGTTGATAATTTTAGTTCATTGATCTTTAATTATCTAATCAACTGATTGATCGATTACTTGAATGCATTTGATGATGGAAAAACACCTCCGAACGGAGAAAGAAATTCTGTACTAGTCACACCTCTCCAAATGACGTCACTGGAACACTAAAAGCAACCGGCAAAAACAAACAGCAAATTGCAACCACCAAATTTAATGTTAAAATTAAATCGTGAGATGACAGTAAACACGATACACCTGTGCCATGATATCGAATAACAAAACTATCCTGATACTGAAAATGACAGAAGATGATGCCAAAAGCACTCTAGCTTTCGGAAAGTGTTCGTATACTTAAAAACTAAAGATCTGTCTACCAGCGCAAATAACAAGAATAGATTAGTAAAAAGTTAAGAAGATGCTCCTCGTCCGTAATTTCTTGACATATTATGCTGGGCCTCACATTGAGAGTCCACATGACAACGCAGTACATCCGAGAAAAGACAAGAGTCAGGGACATCATAGAATCCATTAAAAACTCAAATGGTGGTGGGCTGGCCATGTTGCAAGAATGGCGGACAACACGACTCACAACAAGGATCCCCCAAGATCACATGCACAACCGAGGCCGGCAAAATATTACATGGAGAGAAGAGCTAGACAAGTTCAGAAAGTACTGGCTCTGCGACGCCCATGTAAAAGAAGTGCGGCAAATCCTGGGAAAGGTTTATGTCCAACGACTGACGTTAAAAGACTGATGATATATATATATATATATATATATATATATATATATATATATATATATGCGAGTGCATGTGTGTATGTGTGTGTGTGTGTGTGTGTAACACAGGCAAACACACTGAAATTGACCTAGTTACACATATATAGGCGTGCTAGTACGAACGTTCCGTCAAGTCGGAATGTCATGATTACTTGTGTATTACTGCGTGAATAACAATCTTATTATCATTGCAGTTCATTAAATGTGTGAGTATCCATGTGAATTTCTCCGTTCGTGTCATTTGCGTGCATACGTGAGATTTAATAAAGAAAACATTGACTTTCCTAATGGAGACTATCACCGCGAGCTGCTATGTTGTTCCTTCTGAAAGAAAAAGCAGGCAGAGTAATTATTTTCTCCTACATCCTATCGTATCTAGTCGAAATTAAAAACTAGTATAATAATTACGTCTCCGTGCAAGTGAGATGTAAATACATCTGGCCGAGGTTTGTTTAACTTGCCTCTTTTTTTACTTTTATTTCGAAGTGTTTTGCATTTTTTTATGCTTTATTTTATTTTGCTTTTTTTTTTGTTTTTTTTCGTAGTATTTAGAGAAACTGATAATCAGATATCAAGTTCCAAAATCTATACAAAACAGGACTGAAATAAGAATCTAATGAAAACCGAAACAAGACAGCGGATAGAATAAAATGAATAACCGACAGCTAATCAAGCTGAAATCAATCCGTCGACACGAAAATGATAAAAGGAGAGAGCCGGAGATGGGAACAAAAGGAGAGATCGTTTCCACTAATGTAAATTCTCCGAAATATAAGAGAATAACTGATTGCATATCGAGAAACAGAGTTTACGAATGAAGTTCGTCCAAGGAACAATGGGAAAATGAATGGGTTGAACAAAAATAGATAACAGGATATCTTATTTCTGAACAGCACTGCAGAGAAGCTTCCATATATACATCAACGTCACGCACACAAACATTTTAGTCTACTTTTCTATCGATCCATATATTTATTTATATATATATAGGTGTGTGTGTGTACACTTCTGAGTGTGTGTTCATGGGTGCGTAAGTGTGCGTGCCTAAATGCACGAGCAAGTGTCTTTATGCATAGATTTTACGTGGTGTCAGTTTGCACAAAGCGTAACGTACACATTGGATGAATAATACCAGTCACGGCAGATGCGGGACGTGATAATTGAGAAAACGAAATGAGTAGCAACTTGAAATAGTACGGAGAGCTATGGGAAGAGCAATGCTGAGGATAACTCGAAGAGATAGAGAGAGATCAACGTGGATCAGAGGGATGATGAGGTTTAAGGATGAAAAACAAATAATTAAGCAACGAAAAGGAAAATGGGCTGGATCCTTAGTGAGGAGATGTGATATGAGATTGGGTGAAAAAAATAAGCAATTGATATCCGTAGTACAGTAAATGCAGTCGAAAATTAGTAGGCACAAGAGATTCGTAGCAGAGGTTAGCGCAATCGGGGTCGTCAAGGAAGGAGATAGGATTCTGTCCAGCAGTGGACATATTTATATATTAGTGTCTCAGTATAGTCATTTGCAAAGCTTAGCGTAGATTTGACGCAAAGCCATATATACAGGGTAATCATTGAGGATCTATCTCACTATTATTAATCTACTAGACTGACTCGTAAAGCATTAGGGTACTAAGAGCTGACACATACAAAGTATATATATATATATATATGTATATATATATATATATATATATATATATATGTATATATATATGTGTGTGTGTGTGTGTGCGTGCGTGTGCGTATGTGAGTATGTTTCGGTACTGATAGAATAATTTTGCAGGATGTGTAACGTGTTTCAAAACAGCAACAAAACAAAGAAATTAAATTTTACCATCACTTACGGATGGCAAAGGAAATCAATATAAACATACACACACACACACACACACACACACACACACACACACACACACATATATATATACATATACATACATATATATACATATATATATATATATATATATATATATATATATATATATAATGCCGGGGTTCGTTGAGTATAGGGACTGGTTGAATCATTTGCTTTGATTTTTGACCCCATCAGTGATAGCTTCACATTGAGCGCATACATTTTGGCCAACTTCCTACTTAATTCAAGTTATGTGTTTTTCCCCTAGTAAGTAAATTACGTACATTAATAAACAAGTGCCCAGTTTATTCTCTACTGTGCTGCTAATGATAGCATAGTCAATATTTATGATTTGTTGCAATAAACAGTATATATACTGCATTCCGAGCAGTATCTGTCAGAATTTTTTGTGAAGAAAACCACCTGTTTTGCGATAGTTGGTACATTGTAAGCTGGGCCCCTCCGGATGATGTGATTGTAATCGAGGCAGAGAAAATATCAAAAAAGAGTCCTGAAAAATAAGGAAACAAACTTTGAACAAGTCATTGATGTCCTTATTTTTTTCTCATTTCTTATCTTCAACTTTATTTCAATGCATCGCCGAGGTTTACGCACACATGATACCACTTATCATACCGGCTTACCATTATGTTCCTAAAATACTTATTTTTACTCCAATATATATTTTTGTCTGGTTTGAAATTTTATATTCCTCAATAAAAACAATATATTAATATATTAATCACATATGTACATATTGGCAAGAAAAAAATATTTCCCAATCAGATCGTGATTGATCATATCATTGACAAATAATTCAGATTTAATCGACGAATCCCAAAGAAGTGTCCGTTACTTTCGGTGATATTTGAATTTTAATCAATTGATTTTACAGAAAGTTACAACTGTCTAATTTCTACCAATTCTCTCTCTCTCTCTCTCTCTCTCTCTCTCTCTCTCTCTCTCTCTCTCTCTCTCTATTTATATATATATATATATATATATATATATATATATATATATATATATATATATATATATATATCCTTATAAAATAACAAACAACACGTATGGAATAAGCTATATATCAAAATCATAGCTGGAAGGGAATTGGTCTTTGATCAACACATTGATGTTAATGTAACTGTTTTGTTTCCGAAATCCCCGAAACGATTACATGGTAAGAAAATTAACCCATTGTACCATAATAACAATGTGAAAAAAAAAAGGACAAAAAAGGCAATGAAGAAAATCACATGAATTTCACTGATAGATAATGGAAAATAAGTGACTGAAATGACTCAAAAAAATTCGAAAAAGATTTTTTTAGGTCAAGTATTTGAAGCTTTTTATATATATATATATATATATATATATATATATATATATATATATATATATATATATATATATATATATATATATATATATATATACAGGAAGTTATTTCACTATAACCAAAAATCACATACTTTAGCATAGTTTCCTTCGAATTAGTCATTTTAGGTAAGCATAGCTGGCAGAATGTACTTTGCTGAAAGGGAAGCTAAAAAGTACGTAAAATATAAGTTGAGCATTCGTAATACGTTCCTAAAATATAGTGCGTTTTACACTTTAAAAGTAGAGCTGAATATGAACTACCATTAATAATCAGGAGAATATGAAAGTTGAATAAAAAATATCTATCAGAGGAGTCTTTTTTATGTGTTGGTGAAATATATATGTGTGTCAGCGCGTGAGAGGAATATAGTGATACAGAAAGAGAGAGAGAGAGAGAAGGCGATAGATAAATAATGACAATATCATAAGAGAGAGAGAGACGATGACTAATCATTACTAATGATGAGTTCTATTTCACGTGTCCCACACCAATTGCATAGTGTTGATTACAGACACACGGCCATTAATCAACGCCTGGACCGGGTTGAACCAAGTGATTTCCACGTATGAAGGATTCTTTCTTTTCCTTCCCTTGATTTGTTCTCGCTCGCTTTACCAATTCTAGCCTTTACATGACACTTTCCTACACTGTTCTCCAAAGTGCCGATCTGCCCGCCTGATTATTTGTTTGCAAGACATGTGTGTCTTCGAGTTTTGCGTGCATCCTTACAAACACGTGTACGTGCGTGTGTGTGTGTGTGTGTGTGTCTGTGTTTCTGTACATGAAAGTGTGCATGCGTGTGTGTGCATGTGCGTGTGCGTGTGTCATTAGGGAAATATTGACTCATCTCTTGTTTCATTGATGAACCGTAGCGTGCCCCGCCCTGGAGACAAGCGGATGCAAGGAAGGAAAGGTGCTGTTTGCTCCCATCTGATTTAGAAATATTTCTGGTTGAAATCCCTTAACAGCGACAGCGGAACTTTCTTTGATCCGTCGGAAAGTTTGGTTTTTTGTTGTTTTTTTTTTCCCCGTTGCCTTCATATTATTATAGTTTTATGAGGCTGTTGAAGTTATCTTTGAACATTTGCATCAGCCTCTCTCTCTCTCTCTCTCTCTCTCTCTCTCTCTCTCTCTCTCTCTCTGTGTGTGTGTCAATCAATTAATTTATATACATACATAACAGTTTTCTCTCTTTGACTCACACTTTCTCTCCACCTCATAAATCCCCCGTGTGTGTGAGTGTTTCTCTCTCTCACTCACACACTTTCTCTCTTTCTCTCATTGCTTTTTCCACACACACACACAAAAACAAGTAAATACGTATGTATACATTCATCTCGTATCTAACGATCTGTCGACCGTTCTTGTCAATATTTCTAGTCAATTTATCCATATTAATCTCTATACCTTTCTATATATACATATGTGTGTGTGTGTGTGTGTGTGTGTGTGTGTGTGTGTGTGTGCTCGTTTTGTGCATGTATGTGTATGACTTATTGCTATGGCAGGTATTTGAGAGTTCAATATGTATGCCCAAACATTTGCAACCACACAATCCATACAAAAATTGGATAGAAATTACGTATGTTAAACTTAGCTTATTAAATAAATCATCAACGTGTGCGTTTCCATATAAAATGTACACAATTGATGTATTTCTTTTTCATTATAATCCTCTTCTCTTTGTTTCTATCTATCTATCTATCCCGCAACTCGATCTATCTATCTATCTATCTATCCCGCAACTCGATCTATCTATCTATCTATCTATCTATCCCGCAACTCGATCTATCTATCTATATATATATATATATATATATATATATATATATATATATATATGTGTGTGTGTGTGTGTGTGTGTGCGTGTGTGTGTGTGTGTGTGTGTGTGTACAAATAAATTCAAGTCGAATCCAGAGTATATCTCTGAAATTATTCCCGGTTTTTTGTTCTTCCATTGTATTCTTCGTTTGGTTCATTAGCAGACTAAAAACCGTCCACCATAATTGTCAACATAGGTTTTTTCAGGTTTCAAGTTTTTGAATTTTAACATTCAAACTTTATTGGGTCTGGAAATTGAATATCCTCTTCCGAGTATGTTTTTTTCTGTGGGTCGAGAAGAGGTTCAATTTTCAATGTTGGTCTCATGCTAATTTGGTTTTTTAGTTTGTGTCTGATAACATCAACACATGTCTTTAGAAAATACTAACTTCTCTTTATTGATCACTGTCTATTAAAAAGGTTTTATGTACGTTTAAGTGTTTCTATGTAGCTCATTCATTGAACAGTTTGGCCATTCTTTTATTGTTCAACACGACTCAATATGCTGCCAAAAGACGTTGGTCCTGTGTCAGTGTCTATTGAATTACTAATTAGACTTGTAAAAGGTATCTCGAATTTTTTATACTCGGTTTATTACGTCGCTGGCTCAACTGGACTAAAATGAAATAAAATCCTGATAATCCCCAGTCATCTCATTGAAATGTTGATTGAAACCGTTGATTTTGAGATTGCTATATTCATGGGTTTCAGAACACGCAGGCACACACTCACGCACACACACACACACACACACACACAAACACAAACAAACACACACTAACACACGCATATATGTATATATATGTATATATACATACATATATATATATGTATATATATATATATATGTGTGTATATATATATGTATATATATATATATATATATATACACACATATATATATATATATACACACACACATATATATATATATATATATAATTGATGATTTTATCATATATGATTACTGCAACTTGGTCTGTTGTTTCCATGCTGTTACATATTTCCAAGTAAACATATATATATATATATATATATATATATATATATAGAGAGAGAGAGAGAGAGAGAGAGAGAGAGAGAGAGAGAGGGGGGGGAGTGTGAAATATTGATTAGACAGGAAGTATTTTGACTGATCCAATCATAAAAAAGGAGCAATGGTGAACATAAATACTTTTCAAAAAGCAAATTTAATGGATGTGATTTTTATTCAATCAATAAATAGTGTATAGAAAGACAGGATCACGATTAAAAATTCGTGATATTTTATTTCTCAAATGGATCATTTCAAAGCTGTTCAAAATGAATGTCTCAGATAAAAACAGACCGACGGATTCCTCTAAGCAGATATGGCAACCACAACGCACCTCATCAATTGTAATAGATATGCAGTTGGGACTAAGTGGGAGAGTTTACAGGGACATCAATCTTTTGCAATGCTTTCAAATCTTCCCGAACATCTTTTTCCTCAAATCTTAAAATTGTATGAGGTCATCAACTGATATAAAAAAGACTGATTGCTTCCTCTCCACTGATATGGCAACCTCCTTTAGATAATCAAAAATAAAAAATATTGGGGTTTGGATCACTGACCTTCTCTGTGCGTGCGTGTATGTATGTACGTGAGTGTGAGTTTGTGTTTGCATGTCGAAATATCTGGATCTACATTCAACATTACAAATATATTCATCTATATATTGTGTCTCAGCATATCTGTTTGCACGTAAAAATTTGATTTATATACTCATGTGTGTGAATAAAGAAAGGCAATTCGTGAACTAACGTTTTGCTTGGACCCAATTACCTATGATAGTTAGCTGAACTGCGTCTACGATCAGAAAATGAAGAAAAAAAGTCATGCGTTGGATTCAAACCTACAGACTCTACCTTTACGAGAGCCCCGTAGCTCAGATCGGCTCTCACCATATGAGCTACCGAGATCGTTATGGCGAGCTGAGAAGCATTACTGTTTTGGGTGTTGTTTGTTGATTTCCCACCTTTACTTATTTGATTTGATGTTTTTCTCTTACTGACCACCAAACAGTGATTATCATCTTCTTCCGATGCAAGTTTTGATGCTTCATCTCTGTCCAGCTACTGTGCAGAATACTGTTGATTCCATTTTCCGTCACATGTCATAATGCGATCAAAATCCCAGACCAGACTTTGTAACGGCGAATCCGGTTTTAGTTCAGCTTGTGCAGCAATCATCCGTTGATTTTTCTTTCTTTTCCATTTGGTGCAAATGTCAGACGACTGTTCAACGGTTTACACTCAGTTCCTCATTGACCTATCGAGTTTTTCTGCGTGGATCCGCCTCAATAAAGCCTTTAGATTGGAGATCGTCAATCAGGTAAAGACGTCCTCGACCCTCTCATTTTCAAGGCATTCTTCTCCGTTCCCAAATGTTTTTGGAACCAATGTTGAGCTGAATATTCGTTGGCGATTCCCTGACCAAATACTTATTTGCTATTGAGAGCAGCTCCGCTACTTTATGTCCCATTTTGAACACAAACAAGATTTCTCAAATGGGCTTTTCTTTATCTTTGATTTGTCAGCTCCAAAAGCAAAAAAAAAGAAAAATAGTTGAAACAAAAAATTTAACTTGATTAAAACGAGAAAAATTCACACTTTAAAACGATATATTCCATTGACATAGTTAAAGAATTGTTTATTCAAAAATAAGCACTGAAGTTGAAAATAATAGGAACTACATTTTTTTCCATCTTGCATCGACCCAATCTCTCTCTCCATATATATATATATATATATATATATATATATATATATATATATATATATATATATATATATATTCCTCAATGTACGTGTATCAATATGTCTAATTTAAACATATATATATATATACATACATATAAATATATATATAGAGATATTGATACATCCACACATACACACACACACACACACACATATATATATATATATATATGTATGTATGTGTGTGTGTGTGCGTGTGTGCGTGCGTGTGTATGTGCGTGTGTTCAAAAACAGAATAAAACGTGCATTCACTTCTAAATTTCTTGGGTTCTTAGTTTTGTCTATCTTATGAAGACCTCCTGGTTTGTAATCATATCATCTTTGCTATCAGATGACTCGTCCAGAATGACAAATGGAGACATGGAAGATTGCTTTCATCAAAAGTTGTCCTATAATTTGTTTTTCAAGTTGATTAGGTGATGTCAAATTACGTAAAAAAAATCACTTTCCTTCAAGAAAAAATGTCAGGCAAAAGCATTTCTAACATGATGGCAATGAAGAGGGGTTACTAAAAAGAAGAAGATTGATGATTGGGTTGTGTGCATTTTGATCCAATCTTGTTTTTCAGTTTGCCATTTTGATATAAGAACAAATCGTCTGCTCTAATGGGTTAACATTTCTCACCCGATATCATTAAAAGTTCGGTACAAAAAACTGAATTGGTTTGGTTTCCAGGTTCTATGAATTGATAACCCTCACAGCAAATTTTTGAACTCTCTACATTTTTATTTTTCTTTCTCTCTCCCCATTTGCACACTCACATGCACACACACGTACATACACACATGTGAATATATACACAGACATAGAGTCACACACATACACACATGCCTTTAAACACACATACACACACACATGTACATATATACACAGTCATTGAGACACACACATACCCACACGCCTTTAAACACACACACACACGCGCGCGCGCGCGTGCACGAATATATATATATATATATATATATATATATATATATATATATATATATATATAATATATATATATATATATTATATATATATATATATATATATATATATATATATATATATATATATATATATACTGTGGATGTGAGTTGATCCTACCGAATGTACATGAAAATAACAATTGAAAGATGAAGAGAAAAACTCATTTTTTGAGATGTAACATCAACCTCTTGAGTTTTACTTTTTACCTTCCAATTTTCATTTCATCTGATTATATATATGAGAGACATAAATTCTTAGCATATATGTCATGTTCTGCACCCTTCTTTTATCCTCTCTGTGGCTTATCGGGGAAATATAGAGAGATAGGCAAAATACTTAATTGTTTAATCATCAAAATGAATCAACTATCAAGTGAATCATTGAAATGAAAACATAACTCACACTTTAATTGCAATCCCACATTGGTGACCCAAAAATTCACTGCACTTTTCTGATGTAAATATATTCATGAATTGCCATCCTACAGCCCCCGGATCTAGAACAGAAGGAGGAGGAGACGTCGAACACTTGGAGAGCAACTAATATCTCTTATCGTCGGATTCATTGAACTTATTACTCAAGTTGACTTTGTGGTGTATTAGACTAGATATCTATAATTCAGTGATATGAACTTCCACGTGAAGTTAACAGCCATCCCCATTCCTAGTTTCGAGCTGAAAAATGATTAATACGAAACTGTTAGATGAAACGAGATCAACCTTACAAATGTGTGCATATGGTCTATCCGGGTAATATTTAGCCATTGTAAAGATCTCGAGAACTGGTTGCGGTGTAACTAGGTAAACGTTCAGCGGGAAAAAAAATTCTCCTCGAGGTCGATTCAGTCGGTAGCGGGCGGGTATAAGGCGTATCATTATTCCCGTTTTGCACACTGATCTTTACATAAAACACACGCAACCCAGGTGATCCTGAAGGAGGACTTTGCAGACTGTCCTGAAAAGTAAAAATGGGCGCTGAGATAAGCGTGTAATATCTCAAGGAAAATATTTCAGGGAGGATTAAGGCACAATTTTGAATTTACCACTCATTTTAAACAACTTATCCTAATTTGGGAGGTTCATTTTCATACATATTGAGGTTAATAATAGGCAGGCGACTGCTCACAAAGTGACGGTTAACGAGCTAGATCAGGAATTGCCCATCAATTGATACTGTGTTCCACAATGAACAAATTTCAATACCTATCCATAACTATGATGACGGTGCATTTTTCTGCTTGCTTGCTTGCATGTCCGTCTTATAGCTGCCCGAACGGATGCATCCTTGGGGCTTGAAATTTTTTAATAAAGGTGACTTGATCAAAGATTGACATATCATTTTAGGGTCAAAATCCCACTCTAGTTTTTAAGCTTTTATTTAGTCATTCATTGAATACAAAAGAAAAAAAGATGTAACAATAGTCATGCGATTAAAAGCAGACGAAATGGAATTGATGGACTGAGTTCAAAACCCTATTGAAAAAATTGATATTTCTTCATTCCAATTAATGTGCTTTTCATTAATTACTACTTCATACCTATCGGAAATTTATCATTTTTTCCTTATTGACGGTTTTAAATGTGGTAAAATAATCATAATGTAACCATAACGCTAAACTTGGCACTTACTTTCCGCTTAAAGAAATTCTCTTCTTCTCCGTGCATACGTCAGTTGGGGAGAATTTTTTTTTTTTTTTTTTATAGGAATCTTACCGTAAGCCAAAAATCAAAATTATTATTTTTTTGAGAAAAAACTTTAACTTAGGCCTCAACCTCAACCCAAAGCCAAAATGTAACAAAAAGACACTATTTAAATCGGTTCATCTACATTTCCCGGTTGACTAATTTACTGACCGACAACGACCCCGGTTGAACAATTTACCGGCCGATGGCATTTCCTGGTCGCACAATTCATGCATCAAAGACATCGGAGTATTCAAATGTTTTCAATTGTGCAAATCTAGATATTTATAGCTCAGTTTAGATAATTCTGAAGAGCAGAAGTCAAGGGTGGTAATTTATAGAAACTATGAATAGGAATCAATGATTTTTCATATCAATATTACCAGTTTTATCAATGTCAATTATGTTTGATGTATGGTGCGAATCTCCAGGGTAAAACCAGTTTTAAATCAAACGAAAAATAAAAATAAAACTGCAGGATATCTTAATTCTTATTTCGTACCATATTTTGAGGTGAATATATCATTTGTTTGTTTTTTTGTTTTGTTATGTTTTTTTTTTTTGTTGTTTTTTTGTATATGAATATATAACTGTTATTTTCCCTGGTTTATTTAAATATTCATCTATTAATCCTTTCCGTTGACTTCATTGATGTAAATAAAAATCGATTATAAGATTTAATAATTTTTTTCGTTATGCTTCTTGCATCTTTTGTATGAAGATGTTTTCTTTTTCGTTTTTGATATTCATCAATCTTTCTGCACATACGTCTCGTAAACAGCTGCTTTTCATTTGCATCTTTTACGAAACGCTTTTATAAATATTGTATACAAACAATTCTCTGGAGTGTTGTAGTAACAGAATTATTTCGTACCTTTTATTAATACATGTTATTTTGTATTTTTTATCCGATGAAAATATAAGATTCCTATCGTACCACTGCTAGCAAATGCATTTACTCTATTTTTTCTTTATCGCTATTTCATTTTGAATATTTGTTTATAAACTACAGTCTTTTGAAAAACTCAAATCGATTTGAGTTCAATTCATTGAAATTATTGCTTGGTGTGTTTTGCTGATAGAGGTGTAAATCATATCCACAGCGCATCCATATAAATTCTTTTGACTGAAGACATATTTTCTTTGTCCTTGATTGGCCAACCTGAATGACCTTGCAAAATCCAAGCAGAAGAAGAGAGTTAAGGCTAATTGGAGAGTCGGAGTTTGTTTTTTGCTTTTTTGGTCAGAGATGTAGTGCTTCTGTGCATGCAACCCAACAAGAAATGGTATCCTGCAACGAATTGACCATAGTTAAGTGTGACATAGAGGCCTAACGGAAGGTTAATAACTAACTGCTAGTGTGAGCGCTGTCTATCTTAGCAGTCAGACAAGGCATGCTTGGGAATTTCATTTATCGTAACTTAGTCAAAAAAAAATTACTGTTGACAGAGAAGGAAAGATAGGAGAGAGACAAAGTAGATCTTCGACGATTTGCATCTAATGTTTTTGATCTTTAGAAAGATAGCTGGTCAACAACAGTTATGCGGAAATTATGCAACCCGGACTAAGACATATTCTTCATTCATACAGCACCTGTCTCGGTCGGTTTATTCTGCAAACGCCAGAATGAAAATTTTGGTTCTGCTCACAGCTTCTCCAGCAGAGAATTACACAAATGATAATGTGGTATGCATATTTCAGGATTCTATACTCATTACTGTCTTTCATCCTATCTCACTAGGCTTTCTTTCCCAAACTCGAAACCTTCATACTCAATATGCCACTACATTGTTTCCGTTGTATGTTACATGGGTGTCCCCGGAGTTGCATCTTGCAAAGGTTCAGCTGCTGTGCACGACAAGGTGAACTGATACAGAAAGTGACAAAACAAAAACCAGGACATCCTATGTTTACTAGCGTTAGGTGGGAAACAGTGGATAGAGAGGGTGTCACCGGTGACTGAGTTATGAATGTCGGAAGTGACCGATATTTTAGACCACGTGGCATGTTGTGCAAACATGATACATTTCTTTGTCTACATCATCTGCGTGTAGGCCTCATGTTTTCGTTTACAATACAAAACTGTTAACAGTTTGGGAAAAAGCTCCATCGAAACAAAGAGCAATAAAAGTATTCACTGGCTGATTCACTGTTGACATTTCCTGTGTCAAGCAAATATAATTTGGTGTCGAGCTAGGGTGAAAAGGAAAGAAATCTACCATAAAATGACCAATGTTCATATGTCAGGAAGTGACCTAATTTTGATCCAGGAGTGTGGTCACAGGGGTCAGTGTAGCGGTCAATAATTTATGGCCTTTTAGTTGGCATTTTCAATAAAGAGAAAACTGATGTTCAAACCCCAGCGTACAGACAGTTTGCACTTCAGCATTCTGTCGGGTTGCATTTGATTTGACAAGATCGATCGTGCTGCCCTACTGGGAAGACCTAAAACAAAAACAAAAAAAATCACCTGCCTTAGCGAGGAAGATAGCAAAGCTTCTTACTTACTATGACATGAAAACCACGTGAAGAAAAATACTAGAAAGGGACAAAGACACTTCGGCAAAGATGAGGATAAAGACGAAGGTTGGATAAATATGACAAAGGAAAAAAAAAAGAAACAGATTTCCTTGAGGTATTTCATTTACCAACCGGAGATAACACTGATAAGAATAAACGCAAGAGTAGGAAGAAAAAGTTAATACATTGAGAAAGGGAGAGGAATAAAGACGGATGCAGAGAGAGAAGAAGGAAGGGAACCTCATTTTCTGGGTTCTTATGACTGCTTTACTTGTTTAAGCGAGAATATACGAGTGGTAATTAGGGAATTGATTATCCGTGAATGTTATCGAATTAAAACCTCCATTTATCAAAATCTTTAAGCCTACAAGTCGGCATACTAAAAAAAATTATAAAAAGAAACTAAGTCCCTCTTACGAGTTTTTAAGAAAATCATATATTTTGACCATTAAAATGGAGAATCAAGAAAACCTGTCTTCTCTTTTTTTTTTTCGATTACGTTCCCATTTTTAATTACACATGAAAACGAAAGAACTTCGTATAAAACTCAATGAAGCTTTATCAACGATCAACGACAATCTTCAGATACTAATCGATCAATCAACCAGGGCTATTCAAACAAGAAATCAATGTTATATAAGCAGTTCAGTCAGATTAATGGTTTGGTCAGATTATTAGATATCATTGGTTACGGTGCTACATTATGGAGTAAAAGCACAGCAAATAATTTTGCCCCACTTTTTATACACCTTCCATGTCTTTTATGATCTAAAGATTAGTATAAATACAAATTTTAATGAAAATTTTTAAAAGAGTGTTATTGTTGCTGCTAGATTTTTAAAAAAAACAACTGCTACAAAAGCGAAAACATATTAGTAATAATAACAATGTATGTGCTTTGTCCTGATGCTTTTGTTTTGAGCTGCCATAATGAGCGATTCCGTATCTCTCATCAGGTTTCCTTTTCGTAACCACGTCCATGATTTCTCGTCTGCTACATCTTGTATCTGCCTTTTAAACTCGCCATACAATTTTTTCTCTTCCCATCTTTTTTTTCTTGTTTGCTGTACTGTTCCATTGTTTTCTACTTTGTTGTTTGTTGCACTATATCTCGCACTCTTTATGATTTCTTCGCTATTTGTTTGCGCATACCTTTCTAAGACTGCTTTAGCTCTCTGGACACAATCTTCTATGCTGATGAGCCCCCTGCCACCTTCTTTTCTCTTAACGTATAGTCTATCTGTATCATCTCTAGGGTGTAATGCTTTATGCATTGTCATAAGTTTCCTAGTTTGCCTATCCATTGATTGGAGTTCTTCCTTTGTCCCTCCTAGGAATGGTCCTGTATATCTAACTATTGACACAGCCCAGGTGTTCATTCCTTTTATTAGATTCCTGCTGTTTAATTTGGTCTCTAATATTTTCCTTATCCTTCTGAGGTATTCTCTCTTTATTTTTTCCTTCATCTCTTCCCGTTTTATCGTGTCACATTCGAGAACGCCTAGGTATTTGTATCGGTCTTGTGCAGTCAATGCTCTAATCTTGCTGTTGACCAGGAGTTCGATTCCTTCAGTCATTGTAAGCTTTCCTTTGTGCATTGCCATGATTGCACATTTTTCTATTCCAAATACCATTCTAATGTCCTCACTGTATTCTTTTACTTCGTTGAACAGTCTCAAGCTCTCGCCTGTTTTTTGCAAACAATTTTATATCATCCATGTACATTAGGTGGTTGATTTTTCCTTTTGTTTCAGAGAAATGGTTCCTCTCATCTGTTGACCATCTCTTTCTTTTGTTCTCTATAGCAGTCACTCGGTGAGGGCTGCGCCCTTCCTGGGTGTCACTGGTGGTATATGAGTTTTTACCAACAGTAGTTGTGTAACGACTGTGTCCCTCCTGAAGGCCATTAAAGGTACACGAGCCGGAGTTCATTATTATTATTATTATTATTATTATTATTATTATTATTATTATTATTTATAGTTGCAGTGGTCTTGACATAAAAAATGGCTGTCTCACAAGAGCTTCTCATAATAGTAATAATATCGATTTGATAGGGTCCAGTGATGCCGGTGATGGCAATGTTCGTAGTGCCATATTCATTTTCAGAAAAGTATATCTTCAGCCTTCACATGATTACATCCTAGGAAATCTTGCAAGCATTAATTATGTCTTCCTCAAGCTGAACAGTCATTTATATAAGACGTTTGTATCATTCTTTCCCTTTATATGTACCTTCATTAATTGAAGAATCATCGAATATTTCTTTGCTTATGATTTGTAAGAGCTTCGGCTCCCAGGCTCACTTGTATTTGAAATTCCCCATCTCCGATCAGAAAGCCTCCCCAGGATCCTCAGCGTGTAATTTACAAAATTTTCCTGATTTTTCAACTGAACTTCACTCTTGAAACTATCTTCGAAAGTTTTTGTTGATAAGTTCAACGACTTTGCTGTAGTGATTATAATCAAGTCTTCGAGCTCAGGGAGTGGGCTTCCACTAAATCAACAGTTTGAACATCATTTTGAAGCCGTTTGAAATTAGATTACATTAGCAGAATATACATTTTGATAATGCAAAAATCTTCTTTGAAAAAACATTTGAATGTTCGTTATTTTCCTGACAATTTTCTTGAGCTTGGGTCTTTTTTTTCCAAATACTTTGGTTGCTTCTAATATTTCTTTTACTGTGATTTCTATTTCATATTTGGTCAGTTTATTCTTGTTGGCAAATAATTTTGATTTAAAACAATCTGTTCAAATTACAAATTAGCAACCTTTTCCTCTTGCAGAAGCCATATTTGAATCTTTTTACGCTTCGTATGTACTAATACACAAATGTACGTTCGTATGTAGTATTCATGCGTGGCTGAAAATGACTCCAAGTTACCCCAGGAGGCCCTGGATCTTTATTATATCTGTTCACGGATTTATATAACTGGCTACGAAGTCCAAAGACTAAGTTCAGATCAACCACAACTTTCTTTCAGATTTTTAGCATACATTTGAATTTACTTTCGAAAAACATAATAATTTACCATTTTATGGGATATACAATTCAGTCTTTGAATGAGACTCTTCGGGGGAAATAAATGCTGGAGTAATATGCAATAAATAGATTTGACGTTTAAATGTACAGTTAGTGCAGGTGCTTTTTCAGAGACTTTTAACCGATAAACCTACACAATTACAAACTTGTTTTGAAAAGATAATTTGAATTTTACTTTTGTTTAAAACATTTTTATTCAACGTACAGGAAAACACAATGCAGTTGGAAGTAAATAGGTGAGAAATGAGAATATCTTGAGAATTCCTATTTAAATATCTATACAAAGGTTTCAAGTTTTTTTTTTTCGATAAAATCTAAATCTGAAAATAATTGAAAAATATTTTCATATCTGTGTGCATGCACTCTAAAACGGGTTATTGAACGAAGTTAAAATTGGCTAGATTTATTTTTCAGAACAAAAGATAGTGCAGTTTGGAGTTGAAGCTTTTTGGATCAGTGGCTCTCAAAAAATTGGGAACCATCTAAATCTAGACGTAGAATATCTTCATCGGTGATACCGTAGAGAAGTAAGCGAAATATTTCAAAGCTGTAGTTTCGTATGATCGACAGAAAATTATTTTAGATGACAATTATGGGAATAATGCTCTACACGCCATAAAGTTCAGCCCCATCCAAGCATGCATCTTGGGAAGAAGTACTTGCATACTTCACAGGGATTCATAATAACATCACTTACACTTCAAAGAATTTCCCTTGACTTTGATTAAACCAAGGTTCAGCTGAATTGTGTATTCAATTAATTTTGCTTTGAACAATTCTTGAATTAATTTTTGATACCTTAAACATGTTTGAATCGTAAATTATATAACTTATGCTACATGGAGATAAACAGTAGATGGTCTGAAGGTGATGACAAGTCTAGAGAATATGCTGTATGTAGGAGAACTTCCTATTGTAGCTCCATGATCATTTGATGTGTCGCATTTGCTACGCGAGGACGATTGTTTTCATGCAGCGATCCCAGCAGACGACCTTCTTGGTCCAGAAATATAACATTTCATCAAAGCTGAAAATTTCCCTTTAATTTTCAAAAAAATGCAAAAAAAAAAAAAAATGCTCGGCTCAGCAGGATCAAACTCTACTTTTAATTCTACTACAACTGAAAATGATTATGCAACTATTTTATTGTACATATTATTGTTTTAATTATAAAAAGAAATATAATCAATCATTCGGTGTACATTTATTCATTTATCAGAACAAAATAAGTCATTTCGTATTCTTGACATGAATTCTTTGAAGATACGTGAGACTTGATTTTTTTGCTTGGTTGATAAGAGACCACCTACAAATCACTCGATCTCATTGTCGAATCACGATAGGGAAATGTGGTCTCATATGGATTCGGTTTTACGTGACGGAAAAACAGACTGAAGAATTTACGACCCTGATTAAGTGAGAATTGTCGTGGCTGTCTTTGCTGTTGTTCTCGAGGGATAAAACACCTTGGTCTGGAGCTTAACTAAAAACTTTCCCCAACTAAATTCAGTCTAGATTTTGACAGCCATCCAGGATCAAGTCACACTTTTCTTCGATTTTGATTCTCGTAATAAATTTGTTTTTCGTTGCCAATTACTTATTTTCCATAGTTTGTATGCTATCTTGGACCGTCTTTTCACTTAAAATTTTTTGCTGCTTTATGATTTATCCATTTGATGTTCATGATGATTCTCCTTTGTAGACGTTGCATGGTTCTCAGCTTGAAGGTCAATCTTTTGGTTGGATTTCATGCTTCTGCTTTATAGGTGACTATTGGGCGGAATCATTGGTTGTATATCCCTCTTTGTAGGGCTAGTGGAATTCGTGTCTTCTTGAAAGTCAAGCTAGTTCTACCAAAAGCTTGCTAACCTAATCTGACTATATGCTTTATTTCTACCTATTTTGAGGATTTCAATGCACACTCACTGTCTTATGTAGATGTAGTAGTCTACTCCCTCCTGCTCTACGTTTTTGCTTTGGTCATTGTGTATTTGTCTTGATCATGTTTGTTGGACATGAGATTTGTTTTGCTGAAGTCCATGTGGAGCCCAGCTCTCTTCCTTGCTTTGTTCAGTTTGTCAAATATTATTTTGAGATCATGAAGGTTTGTAACAAAGATTCTGGTAATGATTCTATTTTTTGTTGCCAGCGACTATTTCGATCAAAAATGAATTTTTTATGTGTCAAGCAGACACATATCTATAGCTGTTTAAATACTCAGCGATGTTCCCTCCTGCAAATTCATGTAGTATACGATGTCCCAGATACCTACTTCTCCTCAATGCTTGTAAACGTGTGCACTACAGCTAACTGATTTCACCAGCAGTACAATGATTTGTATACGTTCAACACAATTTTATGATTTCGCTAAGACTGTGTCTTGATACTGAAAAGATCATGTCAGCCTGCAAATTATGACCTTTCATCTCAGCAAAAATAACCACTATTGAGGGTTAGAGTAAGTACGAGACTACCTCATTTGCAGAATATTTGATGTTTTATATTAACTTTGAGCTTTTTGAAGAAGTTTGACTATAGTTGTATTCTGCTTTGTAAAATTTCATTTTAAGACAAATTTCTACTTAAAAAGGATGGCAAAAAGCCAAAATAATGATTAGCCCTTGTTTAGTAGCATCTATAGAGTCAGATGCATATGTATAGGCAAGACGCATCTTACTTTCCCTCCTACACCAAGGATTCTGTAACACCAATCACCAAAATTTAAACCACTCTATCCAACGTACCATCAACATTAAAGAAAATAAACTGCCATATGAATTAACAGTAATTGCTTTTCGCTTCACGCCTTTTCGGCTTTCAAAAAGCTTTTATTAAAATGTTATTCTTTGGAATAGTGGACTCACCTGCAAATCAATATCCTTTAGTCTTTGATAGAATATAAACAGTTCCTTCACGCAATTAGTGGTCCGTTACGAGAGAACAACACAGAATATTCATTCATAATTCAAAATCAGTGAACCAAATCATTTTCCCAATCTTCCCGGTTGAATGTTTTCATTCAAAATTCGACCTGACAAAAAATGAGTTGCCTGAAGAAATAGGTTACTTCCTCGAGGTAGAATTAATGGACCCCGAACAATTTGATTCCTATATTCTCATTATTTTCTCTGATTTGAAAGTTTTGAAAAAGAAATGTAATGCGCAGACTGAGTGCAATTATAACTTGTGTATCAGATTACAGGATTTCCTAAATATATTTCAACAATCAACTCTCTGTAAGTAAGTAAGCTCCATGAATGATGCATCGATTCTTTGACGATAATGAGAAAGGAAAATGTTGATGCTAAGGAGAGAAAATTATTTATAGATCCCAAATTTATTTATTTATGGAGAAATGTGGTTGTGTGCTATTTCAACATGGTGGCTACATCAATTATAAAATGCCAAAGCATGCAACTGAGATTTTATGTACAGAAATGTGTAGGCATTCAGCAAAAGCTTATTCTTCCGAAAAACGACATTCTCAGAAATGCTTGTTCCATTGTCTCACTGTACTTTCCGGCCTGAGGATGCTTTGGCGCCAAAGATACATTTCAATGTTGAATTTTAGATGTACTAAAATTAAGGTTAAGCACCTTAATTCCCCTCCCAATTCTTATTTGC
>OY735206.1:56243483-56250983 GCA_963457665.1 Thysanoteuthis rhombus | reverse complement strand
CGGCTCTCCCATTATTACTCGGCCCAGCTGCGGGGTCTCTGTTTCCCCGGGGCAGTACTGCTCCATTGCACTTAAAGGAGCAGGTCCCCTGATGGACACTTTCGTGGTATAGCCATTACGATGAGCTTTTCAACGGTAGCCGCGTCGGCTGGAGCCATTTTGGGACGGATGGTTTCCTATTCTTCCCACGTTAAGCTCGACCATGTGTCACATTTTGCTGCTGTGGACAACAAATAAATATCCCATGCCCCCCAACAAGGGGAAATGTGATTTTTTTGCAAACTAAGAAACACTATTTCAACAAAACAGAATAATGTTACTTTGCATTGAATTTTTCAAAACTAGCTGTATCGAGGGATATGACGTTATCTATTTAGGAGAAAAGCAGAGATTTGTTGTTATTTTTTTTTTGTTTCGAAAAATGCCTCTCATAATTATTATTCAAATGAATGTATCCACGTCATCTTTATCTGTACTCATTCTGTCTATCATCTACAAACTATTTTTAGTAGGGGGGTTCAATTTATCATGTATGTTTATGCTGAATCAGTACTTTAGTTTATGTCCGACAGTGATCACGCTTGCTTTTTGATGATTCAGTTTGTTTAATGATCACCACCCAACGTAAGGTGAAAGCAGTGACTTATTCATTGATCACTACTTTTGCCTTCTTTTAAATCGATCACAAGCAACAAGGTATGCTGCCAAGATACAATGGTACAGTGACAGTATCTATTGAGTAACTAACCAGACTCAAACTTAAATTTCGCTATTTTTTACTCAATTGAATTATGTAAAGTTGAAATGACTAAAGAGTACATAATGGTAATGATTCAGATAGTTCTATATGCAGTAATATGACTCAATATTCAAAGCTTTATACGCTGACTTTTCTCTCTCATTGTTTTCTTCACGGGATAGTAAAAAAGTGAACTTACGTATCATATTTTTCTTGAAATGAAAAGGTAAGGTCATTCAGATTGTTTTAATTTTGTAGACTCCATATAACTCAATACAGCCTAAGTTTGTATTTTACTTTGTCAATCTGAAGTATCCAAATGATACAGAAAAATAAATCTAATTTTTTTTTCTATATAAAATACATCAATAAGTCCGTATCTGCGATAGTATTGCCAATGATAGGGCATTCATTGTGATATGCATTTTTCTTCATCCCTCAGCGAAATTTATTTCAATGATTTTAAAGTACGAAATCCTACGAAGATGAAAATTACATTTTCTTTTTCTCAAAATGCTTGGTCCTTTTTTTATTTTTTGTTTATCCCCTGCTACTAAAACGACATCTCTGACCCTAACCATAGAGAGGAGAACCACTGAATAATATATATATATATATATATATATATATATATATATATATATATATATATATATATATATATATATATATATATATATATATATATATATATATATATATATATATATATATATATATATATAATTATATATATCAAATCAAACTGGTTATCAAATTTCGGTTTCAATCATTTTTCTTCGTAGGCATCCGCACTTTGTAATCCTGTGTGTTAGCTTTAAACGAAAAAAACCTATACATCGATACTAAGGCGTGCACCCGAGTCGTAAGTTTAGACTGAACCTTTTTTCACGTGAGTTATGTTGAGAATTCACAAATTTATTGAAAAATTCAATCGTAATACAGTTTGCAACAGGCGCCATACAGGCGAAATGCTCGGCTAATGCATTCGAGTAGCTACGTTTAAATATCAAGAATGAGGCGATTCATGTTTTGATTCTTTTTTTTTTTTTTCAACATGAATGCATTCGTGAAAAGATCGCTGTCAATCAAAGTCAAGGTTTTTTTCCCAAACTAAATGTCCAATAATGATTGTTCATGACTGCAATATTCGTCACGAACTCCTATACGAGAAAAGGATAGAAAAAGGTAATCGGTAGCTGGTTGAAAAAAATGGGAAATGTAGTGAAACAAAGGAGAATGGATATACACAAGCAAAGATATATATATATATATATATATATATATATATATATATATATATATATAGAGAGAGAGAGAGAGAGAGAGAGATAGATAGATAGATAGATAGATCATAGGTTCTAATCGATACTGCTACCATTCTAATGGAAGCGATTCATGGAAAGTGCTGAGACTTGTTCTGTATTGATTCTTTTCTACAACAAAAAATGTGCAAGGTAACGATTACCAGGGACTTTCCGATATTCATTATCAAAGATATCAAGATATCAAGACTGTACTCAACTTACACCCTTTCAAAAATAATCGATGGAGGAGGATTTTTGGAAGATCAAAACAGATTACAGATATCTGGGGCCCAAATTGATCTGCCTTTACTTTTCGGCATGAATCAGGGATTTTTCTCACTGCTCTATTTTGTTATCTTTTTTTTTTTCTTCTTGCTTCTAACTTCACGTCCTATTCCTTGTATTGATCCGTGGCTTCTGTTAATTAGTGAACGTTGATTGTGTCTGGATTTCCAAGATGAGGAACATCATTACTTTTTACCAATTTATTTGGACTGTTGCCCTCAACCTGTTTTTATAGTTACAAGGACAATAGCAACAACAACAGCGACATTAATAATAATAATAATAATAATAATAATAATAATAATAATAATAATAACAACAACAACAACGATAACGATAATGATAATGATGATATTTAGGGTACGATCGTTGTTTCCGTTGGGCTAGACTTTTATAATAATGATATTAATAATAATGATGATAGAGAACAACATTATATAATATGATGATTCAAAGAATTAGCACACATGGTAGTCTCTGATAATATTCTTAATATCTTATATCTTTGTCAGTCAGATTTCAAAGGTAGAACAACTTTCAAAACGTTAATGGTGCATTCTGCAAAGAAAAACTGAATGGAACATGAATGTCACACTTCAAAGTTCCAATAGTGCAGAGACTCTCAAAATGATTTTTTTTAATGTTAAAGAAGTAAAACTATCATGACATGCATTTTTGATGATGGCATTCGGGTATGTGTCCTAAAGAGAATGGAGGGAAGCCATGACGTCCTAGCACACCTGGAGAGTAAATAGATGTTAAAGCTAAAAACTCACGGACCAGATGGCTTGAATAATAATTTCGGCGAATTAGTTAGAACTCACGACGAACTCACTGACAATTGTTAAGCAAAGATTTTTAAAAAAATATGCTTTGGTTTTCGTAACGTTATTGAGTGACTCGCAACTTACATATTAGTTACTTTTGACTGAACACCAATTTCACGTTTTCATCTAAAAAGGGATATTGCACCATGTGCAATACATCGAAAATCTTCAGTTTGCTAGATTATACTATATAAGAAAAAATTAAAACAGTTTTGTTTTTCTTCTCTCTTTTGAAATGTTTACAAGCGGAGCGTTATCGATCATTTCTCATTATCATTATTATAATTATCATCATCATCATCATCATCATCATCATTATTATTATTATTATCATTAGTGTTGATGTTGTTGTTGCTATTGTCGTTGTTGGTGTTGATGGTGGTGGTGTTGGTGGTGGTGGTGGTGGTGGTGTTGTCTTTGTTGGTACTGTGGATTTATTCATTAATTCTTTTATCGAAGACTCTACCAGAATTACACTTGTAATGGCGACGAATGTAAATAAAATAACTTGAACAAATTACTTGCTTTGTTTGGTTTAATTGATTTATCTGACACAACTGATTCTTTTCCTGTTCAGTTTTTACCGTCAATAACATAATTTCTATTGTGTAAGGCGATGTCAATAACTAATGCTGTCTATTGTGCGATTTTTTTTTTCTTTTTCAGTTCTTCAACTTATTATCTAGGATTCATTTAATTTCACTGAAAGGTTTGACTGGGCTTTGGAATTCAACACATTGTGCTGCCATTTTCAAAATTGATTTTCCTTAATAAGAACAACAGCAATAGACATGATACTAATGAAAATAATCATATTCATATATACGTGTGTGTGTGTGTGTGTGTGTGCGCGCACATGCGAGTCTGTGCAAGTGTGGGCTTGTGCGCGTGTGAGCGTGTGTCTGTGTGCACCTCCGGAATAGACAAAGAGCCAGAGAGTATCCGTGTAATTGTATGAAAGAAAAAATATTGCGAACTGGTACCCTACAGGCAAGCATTCTATTCATGGAATGATATGGCTATATCGCGACTGTACAGACATACATTAAGAAAAAAAAGGAGTGCGCTAGAAATGTATTCATATCATGATATTTGATTCTGAAGGTTGTGTCTACAAGTAACTGCTTTCTGAGAAACCCTGATATCCCAATTTTTTAAAAGAAGGGACAAAATCATGAATACAAATTAAACTATTCAATCCATATCACCAGAGAAGACAGAGAAGTTGCTCAATAAATTGAGAAAACTGGAAGAAAAACTTGGTCTCAATGTACCGAGCAAAAAGAAAGAAAAATGCAGCATGGACTTACATTGCAAATTGCCATCCCCGCTGAAAACATAGTTAGGTGTGAGATCTAAAAAGCAGAAACCAATGAATCGTTTTATCAACCTATAAAAAGGAATAAATGTTCGAATTATCAGTCTTCTAGCTCCATCAGACAGTCCTGTACGCATGATATATTCATTGCCAGTCTGTCAGCCAGACCAGCTAAAAAACTGAAGAAACTTATGTTGACAGTATTGGTGACAGTTTTGGTTGACGGTTAATAATTGATAACAACATAGTGATAATTGAATGGGCGGGAAAAGCATGGACGTTGATATCCTCTTCCACTTTACTTCCCCCTTGTCATCCTTGCTGTCATTGTTATTGGTGAAAACAACGGTCCTATGGGATGTATTCTCTTTTTCCCACCTCATGATATCTATATCTAGCATCTCTATCTATTGAGCATAAGTTTCACACGCATTCAGAACGCTGATAAAACTATAAATAAATAAATAAGAAGGCAATCGCTTCACAGATAGAAAAAAATATCGATAGCGAAAAAGGAAGATAAGTAGGTGTAAAACACAGAAGGCTTCATCATGAATTCATTCATTCTATGTTTAAGCTGCCTTTGTGATCTTCGCTATTTTTGTAATTGTAGGGAGCGTTTCAGTTCATGCATTCGAAGTTTTGAAAGGGAAACAAATGATATTCTAATGAATTTGAAAAAAGTATCAACTTGATTTGATTTATTATTTTAAACAAATTATTCATTGATTAAGTGGAATATGTTTGAATAAATGTTTACAGGAATGTAACAGATTATTTATATATGTTTATTTCGCATTCAGTAATTTTAAATTATCCCAGATTAAAGGTGTGCGGCTTCCTCGAATACACAGGTATGTAATCGATGGATGATAACCAAACAGTTCTTAATTAGCACCATGAGTAAATGGCAAAAACGTAATATAAGGTTGAAACGGAATAATTCCAGATAATAGAAATGGAAGGTTGCACAGACATTGTCCAATTAAAGAATAAACAATCAATATTAACCCTTTCAAGACTAAACACTCAAGTTCCTTGATGTCTGGATATTTGTTTTTTTCAAGAGCCAAAATCGTGAGGGGATTTTGTTCGATTCAGCATTATTCCTCCAACATATTTGTCCCAACGGATAATTATTGCTTTTTTTTTTTTGTTTGTTTGATTTTGTTTTGTTTTTTTTACCATCATTCTTAGGAGACTGGGCATGATATAGAAGAAATCAACAGACGACGCTCATAAATTTTGATGGAAACCAATACCCTATCACGAAATACATTAGATTTGCATAAGCGAAACATCAACAGTAATTCTTGTGTAACGCGTACTGGCTAATTCATACATGAAGTATCAGATTTTGCTTTTATTACCTGGGCATATACAGCAATGCATTTTTTCTTTGATGCTCATTTGTTGGATAAATTATTACTCATCTATGTTCATATAATATAAAAAATTCAAACCATAACCCCTCCCTATTACTTTGGGGTGAATGTTTTCTTTTCCCTATTCATTTAGTTTATTTGAAGCTGTTAAATCAAAGATCAAAAAAGCAGATTCGGGAAATTTCGTTGCATGATTCAAAATAGGATGTAAAGTACATAAAAAGGCTTGCAATATCAACCAAATATTTTGTTGGGGGATTTTGTGCGAACGTATAGCTCAACATTGGGTCCCAAAATTTTGAAACAGAGACGAGGGATCTTGAGGATGTAAGCAGCATCCAATTGAAAGCCATTACATGGTACTAATAATTAGTATAAAGAGATAGCAACGTTGACCATTCAACAGTTGTCCAGCATTTGCACCAAATCGGAAAAGATTCGCACAAATGACGTGGAATTAAAAGCATAAGAGCTTGCATGATGCGCAAATGACTCTGCTGACATTGAAAGAACAAAAATAGCAAACCAAGACTCTCTTAGTTTACTCATCAGACTTCTCTTCGACTACCAAGCATTTGATACATCCTTCATCAACCGGAGAACTGCTCAAAAATCCATGGAATAATTTATTGTTTCAAGGACCTGATATTTCTAGGTGTCCAGAATAGATAAACTTGTTTTCTAGTTGGTGAATCGTGTGCATTCTAGAGGTTCTGTTTTCGATTGATAAATTTTATTCTAAGCTAACATATACTGCTCTACAGTCGATGAGGAAAAAACTGCATTTATTTTCGAACTAATCTGATAGATGAGTATGTTTGTGCGATCAGGATGGTATGTATTACTCGTAACAATATGCGTTACTATTGATATACACATTTTAACCCCGATTCCTTTTATTCTAAATGAATGTTTATATATACATATTCATAATTATTCGAAATGAACTCCCGTTATTACACGGGAAATGGCCTAGACAACGTTAGTCGAATACATTATTCAGTTGAATTATACACCCATTCCTTAAAAATATTCATAGCTGTATGCACAAACATATATGCGTGTACATGAATGTTTCTGTTTGAGTATGTGTGTGTGTGCACGAATATTTCTGTCTATGTGTGCGTGTGTGTGTGTGTTCTGCTTGTGTATATGAATGTGTGTAGCGTGGAGAATAGCCTGAACAGCGTAAATGAAATACAACGTCTTGGATTATATATACATTTTTTAATATCATACATATTTATATACACAAACACTAATACCTTTGTGTGTGTGTGTGTGTGTGTGCGTGTGTGTGTGTGCGTGTGTTTGCACCAGTGCACGCAACAAGTACACTTTTGTAATTTTAAACATAATCTAAATGATGTCTGCTTGAGATACAACAAAGTTAAAAATGTTTGTCAAGTGCTCTAGAACAAACGGTTATATCATTGCGATAGAGATGCTATAGACAACGCTGCTGGGACCGACGCAAAAAAAACAAATATAAAATCGAGTTGGCTCCAAATAGAAGATATTTTCGTCCACGCTTCTTTATTATTGTTGGTTTTTTTTGTTTATTTTTGTGGTTTTGTTTTGTTTTTGTTTTTCTTATACGTTATTGCATTTGATTGTTGTATCATTTATATCAGAGCAA